>CM050167.1:214732929-215166859 GCA_027410445.1 Discoglossus pictus
GAAATAAAGAACCCTTTTTTTACTGTAATCGATTGAATATCAGTTGCCTGCCTACAGGCGTGTGTGTAAGGCCAACAGCGCCTACTCTGCCAACTTTTGCCAGTGCACAGTAACACTCATATCTGGTGCAACCTAGTGTACAGTGACATAAAAGAACTCTTTTTTGACTGTAATCGATTGAATATCAGTTGCCTGCCTACAGGCGTGTGTGTGAGGCCAACAGCGCCTACTCTGCCAACTTTTGCCAGTGCACAGTAACACTCATATCTGGTGCAACCTAGTGTACAGTGACATAAAAGAACCCTTTTTTGACTGTAATCGATTGAATATCAGTTGCCTGCCTACAGGCGTGTGTGTGAGTTCTACAGCGCCTACTCTTCCAACTTTTGCCAGTGCACAGTGACACTCATATCTGGTGCAACCTAGTGTTCAGTGAAATAAAATAACCCTTTTTTTACTGTAATCGATTGAATATCATTTGCCTGCCTACAGGTGTGTGTGTGAGGCCTACAGCGCCTACTCTGCCAACTTTTGCCAGTGCACAGTGACACGCATATCTGGTGCAACCTAGTGTAAAGTGAAATAGAAGAACCCTTTTTTTACTGTAATCGATTGAATATCAGTTGCCTCCCTACGGGCATGTGTGTGAGGCCTACAGCTCCTACTCTGCCAACTACTGCCAGTGCACAGTGACAATCATATCTGGTGCAACCTAGTGTACAGTGACATAAAAGAACCCTTTTTTGACTGTAATCGATTGAATATCAGTTGCCTGCCTACAGGCGTGTGTGTGAGGCCAACAGCGCCTACTCTGCCAACTTTTGCCAGTGCACAGTGACACTCATATCTGGTGCAACCTAGTGTACAGTGAAATAAAATAAACCTATTTTGACTGTAATCGATTGAATATCAGTTGCCTGCCTACAGGCGTGTGTGTGAGGCCAACAGCGCCTACTCTGCCAACTTTTGCCAGTGCACAGTGACACTCATATGTGGTGCAACCTAGTGTACAGTGAAATAAAAGAACCCTTTTTTGACTGTAATCGATTGAATATCAGTTGCCTGCCTACAGGCGTGTGTGTGAAATAAAATAACCCTTTTTTTACTGTAATCGATTGAATATCAGTTGCCTGCCTACAGGTGTGTGTGTGAGGCCTACAGCGCCTACTCTGCCAACTTTTGCCAGTGCACAGTGACACTCATATTTGGTGCAACCTAGTGTACAGTGAAATAAAATAACCCTTTTTTGACTGTAATCGATTGAATATCAGTTGCCTGCCTACAGGCGTGTGTGTGAGGCCAACAGCGCCTACTCTGCCAACTTTTGCCAGTGCACAGTGACACTCATATCTGGTGCAACCTAGTGTACAGTGAAATAAAAGAACCCTTTTTTGACTGTAATCGATTGAATATCAGTTGCCTGCCTACAGGCGTGTGTGTGAAACCTATTGCATCTACTCTGCCAACTTTTGCCTGTGCACAGTGACACTCATATCTGGTGCAACCTAGTGTACAGTGACATAAAAGAACCCTTTTTTGACTGTAATCGATTGAATATCAGTTGCCTGCCTACAGGCGTGTCTGTGAGTTCTACAGCGCCTACTCTTCCAACTTTTGCTAGTGCACAGTGACACTCATATCTGGTGCAACCTAGTGTACAGTGAAATAAAAGAACCCTTTTTTTTACTGTAATCGATTGAATATCAGTTGCCTGCCTACAGGTGTGTGTGTGAGGCCTACAGCGCCTACTCTGCCAACTTTTGCCAGTGCACAGTGACACTCATATCTGGTGCAACCTAGTGTATATTGTGAAATAAAAGAACCCTTTTTTGACTGTAATCGATTGAATATCAGTTGCCTGCCTACAGGCGTGTGTGTGAAGCCTATTGCATCCTACTCTGACAACTTTTGCCAGTGCACAGTGACACTCATATCTGGTGCAACCTAGTGTACAGTGACATGAAATAACCCTTTTTTGACTGTAATCGAATAAATATCAGTTGCCTGCCTACAGGCGTGTGTGTGAAGCCTATTGCATCTACTCTGCCAACTTTTGCCAGTGCACAGTGACACTCATATCTGGTGCAACCTAGTGTACAGTGACATAAAATAACCCTTTTTTGACTGTAATCAATTGAATATCAGTTGCCTGCCTACAGGCATGTGTTTGAGGCCTACAGCGCCTACTTTGCCAACTTTTGCCAGTGCACAGTGACACTCATATCTGGCGCAACCTAGTGTACAGTGACATAAAAGAATCCTTTTTTGACTGTAATCGATTGAATATCAGTTGCCTGCCTACAGGCGTGTGTGTGAGGCCTACAGCGCCTACTCTGCCAACTTTTGCCAGTGCACAGTGACACTCATATCTGGTGCAACCTAGTGTACAGTGAAATAAAAGAACCCTTTTTTTTACTGTAATCGATTGAATATCAGTTGCCTGCCTACAGGTGTGTGTGTGAGGCCTACAGCGCCTACTCTGCCAACTTTTGCTAGTGCACAGTGACACTCATATCTGGTGCAACCTAGTGTATATTGTGAAATAAAAGAACCCTTTTTTGACTGTAATCGATTGAATATCAGTTGCCTGCCTACAGGCGTGTGTGTGAAGCCTATTGCATCTACTCTGCCAACTTTTGCCAGTGCACAGTGACACTCATATCTGGTGCAACCTAGTGTACAGTGACATAAAATAACCCTTTTTTGACTGTAATCGATTGAATATCAGTTGCCTGCCTACAGGCGTGTGTGTGAGGCCAACAGCGCCTACTCTGCCAACTTTTGCCAGTGCACAGTGACACTCATATCTGGTGCAACCTAGTGTACAGTGAAATAAAATAACCCTTTTTTGACTGTAATCGATTGAATATCAGTTGCCTGCCTACAGGCGTGTGGGTGAGGCCAACAGCGCCTACTCTGCCAACTTTTGCCAGTGCACAGTGACACTCATATCTGGTGCAACCTAGTGTACAGTGAAATAAAAGAACCCTTTTTTGACTGTAATCGATTGAATATCAGTTGCCTGCCTACAGGCGTGTGTGTGAGGCCTACAGCGCCTACTCTGCCAACTTTTGCCAGTGCACAGTGACACTCATATCTGGTGCAACCTAGTGTACAGTGAAATAAAAGAACCCTTTTTTTACTGTAATCGATTGAATATCAGTTGCCTGCCTACAGGCGTGTGTGTGAGGCCTACAGCGCCTACTCTGCCAACTTTTGCCAGTGCACAGTGACACTCATATCTGGTGCAACCTAGTGTACAGTGAAATAAAAGAACCCTTTTTTGACTGTAATCGATTGAATATCAGTTGCCTGCCTACAGGCGTGTGTGTGAGTTCTACAGCGCCTACTCTGCCAACTTTTGCCAGTGCACAGTGACACTCATATCTGGTGCA
Organism: Discoglossus pictus; assembly: GCA_027410445.1. NCBI lineage: Eukaryota > Metazoa > Chordata > Amphibia > Anura > Alytidae > Discoglossus > Discoglossus pictus. Next base: position 214,736,325 of record CM050167.1, read on the forward strand.
ACCTAGTGTACAGTGACATAAAAGAACCCTTTTTTGACTGTAATCGATTGAATATCAGTTGCCTGCCTACAGGCGTGTGTGTGAGGCCAACAGCGCCTACTCTGCCAACTTTTGCCAGTGCACAGTGACACTCATATCTGGTGCAACCTAGTGTACAGTGAAATAAAATAACCCTTTTTTGACTGTAATCGATTGAATATCAGTTGCATGCCTACAGGCGTGTGGGTGAGGCCAACAGCGCCTACTCTGCCAACTTTTGCCAGTGCACAGTGACACTCATATCTGGTGCAACCTAGTGTACAGTGAAATAAAAGAACCCTTTTTTGACTGTAATCGATTGAATATCAGTTGCCTGCCTACAGGCGTGTGTGTGAAACCTATTGCATCTACTCTGCCAACTTTTGCCAGTGCACAGTGACACTCATATCTGGTGCAACCTAGTGTACAGTGACATAAAAGAACCCTTTTTTGACTGTAATCGATTGAATATCAGTTGCCTGCCTACAGGCGTGTCTGTGAGTTCTACAGCGCCTACTCTTCCAACTTTTGCTAGTGCACAGTGACACTCATATCTGGTGCAACCTAGTGTACAGTGAAATAAAAGAACCCTTTTTTTTACTGTAATCGATTGAATATCAGTTGCCTGCCTACAGGTGTGTGTGTGAGGCCTACAGCGCCTACTCTGCCAACTTTTGCCAGTGCACAGTGACACTCATATCTGGTGCAACCTAGTGTATATTGTGAAATAAAAGAACCCTTTTTTGACTGTAATCGATTGAATATCAGTTGCCTGCCTACAGGCGTGTGTGTGAAGCCTATTGCATCTACTCTGACAACTTTTGCCAGTGCACAGTGACACTCATATCTGGTGCAACCTAGTGTACAGTGACATGAAATAACCCTTTTTTGACTGTAATCGAATAAATATCAGTTGCCTGCCTACAGGCGTGTGTGTGAAGCCTATTGCATCTACTCTGCCAACTTTTGCCAGTGCACAGTGACACTCATATCTGGTGCAACCTAGTGTACAGTGACATAAAATAACCCTTTTTTGACTGTAATCAATTGAATATCAGTTGCCTGCCTACAGGCGTGTGTTTGAGGCCTACAGCGCCTACTTTGCCAACTTTTGCCAGTGCACAGTGACACTCATATCTGGCGCAACCTAGTGTACAGTGACATAAAAGAATCCTTTTTTGACTGTAATCGATTGAATATCAGTTGCCTGCCTACAGGCGTGTGTGTGAGGCCTACAGCGCCTACTCTGCCAACTTTTGCCAGTGCACAGTGACACTCATATCTGGTGCAACCTAGTGTACAGTGAAATAAAAGAACCCTTTTTTTTACTGTAATCGATTGAATATCAGTTGCCTGCCTACAGGTGTGTGTGTGAGGCCTACAGCGCCTACTCTGCCAACTTTTGCTAGTGCACAGTGACACTCATATCTGGTGCAACCTAGTGTATATTGTGAAATAAAAGAACCCTTTTTTGACTGTAATCGATTGAATATCAGTTGCCTGCCTACAGGCGTGTGTGTGAAGCCTATTGCATTTACTCTGCCAACTTTTGCCAGTGCACAGTGACACTCATATCTGGTGCAACCTAGTGTACAGTGACATAAAATAACCCTTTTTTGACTGTAATCGATTGAATATCAGTTGCCTGCCTACAGGCGTGTGTGTGAGGCCAACAGCGCCTACTCTGCCAACTTTTGCCAGTGCACAGTGACACTCATATCTGGTGCAACCTAGTGTACAGTGAAATAAAATAACCCTTTTTTGACTGTAATCGATTGAATATCAGTTGCATGCCTACAGGCGTGTGGGTGAGGCCAACAGCGCCTACTCTGTCAACTTTTGCCAGTGCACAGTGACACTCATATCTGGTGCAACCTAGTGTACAGTGACATAAAATAACCCTTTTTTGACTGTAATCGATTGAATATCAGTTGCCTGCCTACAGGCGTGTGTGTGAAGCCTATTGCATCTACTCTGCCAACTTTTGCCAGTGCACAGTGACACTCATATCTGGTGCAACCTAGTGTACAGTGACATAAAAGAACCCTTTTTTGACTGTAATCGATTGAATATCAGTTGCCTGCCTACAGGCGTGTGTGTGAAGTCTATTGCATCTACTCTGCCAACTTTTGCCAGTGCACAGTGACACTCATATCTGGTGAAACCTAGTGTACAGTGACATAAAAGAACCCTTTTTTGACTGTAATCGATTGAATATCAGTTGCCTGCCTCCAGGTGTGTGCGTGAGGCCTACAGCACCTACTCTGCCAACTTTTGCTAGTGCACAGTGACACTCATATCTGGTGCAACCTAGTGTATATTGTGAAATAAAAGAACCCTTTTTTGACTGTAATCGATTGAATATCAGTTGCCTGGCTACAGGCATGTGTGTGAAGCCTATTGCATCTACTCTGCCAACTTTTGCCAGTGCACAGTGACACTCATATCTGGTGCAACCTAGTGTACAGTTACATAAAATAACCCTTTTTTGACTGTAATCGATTGAATATCAGTTGCCTGCCTACAGGCGTGTCTGTGAGTTCTACAGCGCCTACTCTTCCAACTTTTGCCATTGCACAGTGACACTCATATCTGGTGTAACCTAGTGTTCAGTGAAATAAAAGAACCCTTTTTTTACTGTAATCGATTGAATATCAGTTGCCTGCCTACAGGTGTGTGTGTGAGGCCTACAGCGCCTACTCTGCCAACTTTTGCCAGTGCACAGTGACAATCATATCTGGTACAACCTAGTGTACAGTGACATAAAATAACCCTTTTTTGACTGTAATCGATTGAATATCAGTTGCCTGCCTACAGGCGTGTGTGTGAAGTCTATTGCATCTACTCTGCCAACTTTTGCCAGTGCACAGTGACACTCATATCTGGTGAAACCTAGTGTACAGTGACATAAAAGAACCCTTTTTTGACTGTAATCGATTGAATATCAGTTGCCTGCCTCCAGGTGTGTGCGTGAGGCCTACAGCACCTACTCTGCCAACTTTTGCTAGTGCACAGTGACACTCATATCTGGTGCAACCTAGTGTATATTGTGAAATAAAAGAACCCTTTTTTGACTGTAATCGATTGAATATCAGTTGCCTGGCTACAGGCATGTGTGTGAAGCCTATTGCATCTACTCTGCCAACTTTTGCCAGTGCACAGTGACACTCATATCTGGTGCAACCTAGTGTACAGTTACATAAAATAACCCTTTTTTGACTGTAATCGATTGAATATCAGTTGCCTGCCTACAGGCGTGTCTGTGAGTTCTACAGCGCCTACTCTTCCAACTTTTGCCATTGCACAGTGACACTCATATCTGGTGTAACCTAGTGTTCAGTGAAATAAAAGAACCCTTTTTTTACTGTAATCGATTGAATATCAGTTGCCTGCCTACAGGCGTGTGTGTGAGGCCAACAGCGCCTACTCTGCCAACTTTTGCCAGTGCACAGTGACACTCATATCTGGTGCAACCTAGTGTACAGTGAAATAAAATAACCCTTTTTTTACTGTAATCGATTGAATATCAGTTGCCTGCCTACAGGTGTGTGTGTGAGGCTTACAGCGCCTACTCTGCCAACTCTTGCCATTGCACAGTGACACTCATATCTGGTGCAACCTAGTGTACAGTGAAATAAAAGAACTCTTTTTTTACTGTAATCGATTGAATATCAGTTGCCTGCGTACAGGTGTGTGTGTGAGGCCTACAGCGCCTACTCTGCCAACTTTTGCTAGTGCACAGTGACACTCATATCTGGTGCAACCTAGTGTATATTGTGAAATAAAAGAACCCTTTTTTGACTGTAATCGATTGAATATCAGTTGCCGGCCTACAGGCATGTGTGTGAAGCCTATTGCATCTACTCTGCCAACTTTTGTCAGTGCACAGTGACACTCATATCTGGTGCAACCTAGTGTACAGTGACATAAAATAACCCTTTTTTGACTGTAATCGATTGAATATCAGTTGCCTGCCTACAGGCGTGTGTATGAGTTCTATAGCGCCTACTCTTCCAACTTTTGCCAGTGCACAGTGACACTCATATCTGGTGCAACCTAGTGTTCAGTGAAATAAAAGAACCTTTTTTTTACTGTAATCGATTGAATATCAGTTGCCTGCCTACAGGCGTGTGTGTGAGGCCTACAGCGCCTACTCTGCCAACTTTTGCCAGTGCACAGTGACACTCATATCTGGTGCAACCTAGTGTACAGTGAAATAAAAGAACCTTTTTTTTACTGTAATCGATTGAATATCAGTTGCCTGCCTACAGGCGTGTGTGTGAGGCCTACGGCGCCTACTCTGCCAACTTTTGCCAGTGCACAGTGACACTCATATCTGGTGCAACCTAGTGTACAGTGAAATAAAAGAAGCCTCTTTTTACTGTAATCGATTGAATATCAGTTGCCTTCCTACAGGCATGTGTGTGAGGCCTACAGCGCCTACTCTGCCAACTACTGCCAGTGCACAGTGACAATCATATCTGGTGCAACCTAGTTTACAGTGACATAAAAGAACCGTTTTTTGACTGTAATCAATTGAATATTAGTTGCCTGCCTACAGGCGTGTGTGTGAGGCCAACAGCGCCTACTCTGCCAACTACTGCCAGTGCACAGTGACAATCATATCTGGTGCAACCTAGTTTACAGTGACATAAAAGAACCGTTTTTTGACTGTAATCAATTGAATATTAGTTGCCTGCCTACAGGCGTGTGTGTGAGGCCTACAGCGCCTACTCTGCCAACTTTTGCCAGTGCACAGTGACACTCATATCTGGTGCAACCTAGTGTACAGTGACATAAAAGAACCCTTTTTTGACTGTAATCGATTGAATATCAGTTGCCTGCCTACAGGCGTGTGTGTGAGGCCTACAGCGCCTACTCTGCCAAATTTTGCCAGTGCACAGTGACACTCATATCTGGTGCAACCTAGTGTACAGTGAAATAAAAGAACCCGTTTTTGACTGTAATCGATTGAATATCAGTTGCCTGCCTACAGGCGTGTGTGTGAAGCCTATTGTATCTACTCTGACAACTTTTGCCAGTGCACAGTGACACTCATATCTGGTGCAACCTAGTGTACAGTGACATAAAAGAACCCTTTTTTTACTGTAATCGATTGAATATCAGTTGCCTGCCTACAGGCGTGTGTGTGAAGCCTACAGCGCCTACTCTGCCAACTTTTGCTAGTGCATAGTGACACTCATATCTGGTGCAACCTGGTGTACAGTGAAATAAAAGAACCCTTTTTTTACTGTAATCGATTGAATATCAGTTTCCTGCCTACAGGTGTGTGTGTGAGGCTTACAGCGCCTACTCTGCCAACTCTTGCCAGTGCACAGTGACATTCATATCTTGTGTCACAGTAGCTTGCACGCATAGTACCACTAATCGGAAAAAAAATGACAGGCAGTGGCAGGCCACCCTGCAGGGGCCGTTGTGGTCGTGGTGCTGTGATTCCCTTTGGCCCTAGAATAATGCCCAGTTTTCAGAGGCAACTTACCCTGAACTTGAAAAGTTCTGAGGACATGGTTGACTGGCTAATACAGGAGCTTTCGCTTGGAACCTAGATGCACCATCCTCTTCCAGCTTAGCTTCGGGCACCTCTCCAGTTACCACTCGCCCGCCTGCCCCCACCAACAACACTAGCACCACAGCCGCTTCACTTGATCCTTCAACAGAGTTATTTACACATCCGTTGGAAGAAATGAGTGATGCACAAACATTAGTGCCAGAGGATGTAGATAACAGGGATATGTCCCAATCAGGCAGCATTTCACACATGGACGTACGGTCTGATGATGATGATGATGTTGTACCCGGTGCTGCTTCATTTGTTGAGTTGTCAGATACAAGTGAAGCGGTTGATGATGACGATGAAGCCGTGGATGTCACGTGGGTTCCCGCTATAAGAGAAGAAGAACAGGAGGAAAGTTCAGATGGGGAGACAGAGAGGAGGAGGAGACAAGTTGGAAGCAGGGGGAGGTCGTCGCAAGTAGCTAGTGGCACAGTCAGAAAGCATGCATCGGTACCCGGGGTCAGCCAGACAGCACGCCAGTCAACGCATGCTGTTGCCACAACCAGAATGCCGTCATTGCCGAGCTCAGCAGTGTGGTAATTTTTTCGTGTGTCTGCCTGTGACAACAGTGATGCCATTTGCAACCTGTGCGAAAAGAAACTGAGTCATGGAAAGTCCAACACCCACCTAGGTACAACTTCTTTTCGAAGGCACATGATGTCACATCACAAACACCTATGGGATCAACACATGAGTACAAGCAGCACACAAAGTCAAAGCCGCCATCCTCCTCCTTGTGAAGCATTTTCAGCCACATCATCCACTGCTGCCCTGCTTGCCCCCTCTCAACCATCAGCCACTCTGTGTCTCACCCTGAGCAGTCACTGCTCATCTGCCCACAGTCAGGTGTCTGTCAAGGACATGTTTGAGCGTAAGAAGCCAATGTCACAAAGTCACCCCCTTGCCCGGCAACTGACAGCTGGCTTGTCTGAACTCTTAGCCCGCCAGCTTTTACCATACAAGCTGGTGGAGTCTGAGGCGTTCAAAAAATTTGTAGCTATTGGGACACCGCAGTGGAAGGTACCCGGCCAAAATTTCTTTGCACAAAAGGCAATCCCCAACCTGTACTCGATTGTGCAAACGGAAGTAATGGCATCTCTGGCACACAGTGTTGGGGCAAGGGTCCATCTGACCACTGAGACCTGGTCTGCAAAGCATGGTCAGGGCAGCTATATCACCTACACTGCGCATTGGGTAAACCTTGTGACGGCTGCCAAGCATGGAATACGTGGCTCTGCAGAGGAGTTGGTGACACCGCCATGACTTGCAGGCAGACCTGCTGCCACCTCCTCTACTCCTCCTACTCCATCCTCTTCCATAACCTCCTCGGCTGAGTCCTCTTCTGCTGCTGCTATGTCTTGCTCCACATCAACGGCACCCCCCCCCCCCCAGCTCCACAGATACTATTCCACATCCCGGATACGGCAGTGTCACACCGTCTTGGGGTTGACTTCCCTGGAAGCAGAGAGTCACACCGGACCAGCACTCCTGTCCGCCCTGAATAAACAGGTGGATCAGTGGCTGACTCCGCACCAACTGGAGATCGGCAAAGAGGTTTGTGACAATGGAAGAAATTTGTTGGCGGCATTGAATTTGGGCAAGTTCACACATGTGCCGTGCATGGCACATGTGTGTAATCTGATTGTACAACGCTTTTTGCATAAGCACCCTTGCTTACAGGACGTCCTGAAGCAGGCCAGGAAGGTGTGTGGCCAATTCAACACTCCTAATGTTCGACCGCCTGTTCCAACAAGAAAAGGCCGTTAACAAGTATTTGTATGACCGGTGTGCTAGGACAGCCTCTGCGGAGCTGGGGATTTTTTTGCCACGTTACTGGACGCTCATGCGCAATGCCTGTAGGCTTATGCGTCCTTTTGAGGAGGTGACAAACCTGGTCAGTCGCACCCAGGCCCCCATCAGCGACATCATACCATTTGTTTTCTTCCTAGAGCGTGCCCTGCGAAGAGTGCTAGATCAGGCCGTAGTTGAGCGTGAAGAGGAAGAGGAAGAGTTGTGGTCACCATCACCACCAGAAACAGCCTTATCAGCATCGCTTGCTGGACCTGCAGCAACGCTGGAAGAGGATTGTGAGGAAGAGGAGTCAGAGGAGAAATATGGCTTTGAGGAGGAGGAGGAATACCAATCACAACAGGCATCCCAGGGTGCTCGTTGTCACCTATCTGGTACCCGTGGTGTTATACGTGGCTGGGGGGAAGAACATACCTTCAGTGAGATCACTGAGGACGAGGAACGAGACATGACTAGCTCTGCATCCAACCTTGTGCAAATGGGGTCTTTCATGCTGTCTTGCCTGTTGAGGGACCCTTGTATAAAAAGGATGAAGAAGAACGACCTGTACTGGGTGTCCACGCTACTAGACCCCAGGTATAAGCAGAAAGTGCCTGAAATGTTACCGAATTACCATAAGTCGGAAAGGATGCAGCACTTCCAAAATAAATTAAAAAGCATGCTTTACACAGCGTTTAAGGGTGATGTCACAGCACAACGGCAATCTAACAGCGGAAGAGGTGAACATAATCCTCCTCCTCCCACGACCACGCCGGCAAGGAGAGGACGCTTTACAGACGTGTTGTTGATGGAGGACATGCAGAGCTTTTTAAGTCCTATGCATCGCCACAGTCCTTCGGGGTCCACCCTCAGACAACGACTCGACTGTCAGCTAACAGACTACCTCACCATAACTACAGATATCGACACTATCAGGAGCGATGAACCCCTTGACTACTGGGTGTGCACGCTTGCCCTGTGGCCTGAGCTATCCCAATTTGCCATTGAACTTCTGTCCTTCCCCGCTTCAAGTGTCCTGTCAGAAAGGACCTTCCGTGCAGCAGGAGGTTTTGTCACTGATAAGAGAAGACGCCTAGGTCAAAAAAGTCTAGATTAACTCACCTTTATTAAGATGAATGAGGGATGGATCCCGAAGGGACTGACAGTGGGTGATACATTTGATTAAAAAAGGCCTGATAGATGACCTGCCTTGAGCTAATAATGGTCCACACGCTGCTGTATTTTATCCCTGAATGCCGGATGACTTGCGTGACTTATCCGCCACCAACTAGGGTTCAACACGCAATGTTTTAGGGCACTTTCTGCCTAGCAAACTAACATCAATTTTTCTGGTCGCTGCAACAATACCTAATTTTTGCATTTAAATTATTTTATTTTAGAAGGCTTCAGCATGTAATGAAAAATAAAGCATTTTTGAACAGTCTTTCATAACAGTTGTGCAAAAATACATATTTACAACAAAGACATTTTATGAAAGTTAGCTGGCTATTCCTTCTTATTTTTACTTTTTAGGTTAATAATTTTTCTTATTTTTTACTGTGATTGCAATTTAAGAGATACCTAAAACATGGTAAAACAGACAATAGTAAAGAGTATATCTGCAGAAAACACCAAAGTCCTATTAACTATCATCCCTCCAGCAGTATTAGCTTATTATTTACAATATCTAACCTGGGCAATCACCCTTGGGTTACCCTAGGGCAGGCTTCAGTAAGCGACCTCTCCTTTCCTGGGATGATTTTGCCACCGGTTGCTTCTGAAGGGTCTCCAGGGCTCCCCCACTCCGATCCTTCAACCCAGTGTCGCTTCAACCAGTAACAAATGTTTTATATTTGTAAAGCGATCCAATGATCCCCCTTGATAGAGGTTTATCTTTACAAATTTTGGAGAACCAATTTAAGACCGGTGTCCCCTGTTTCTGGGTCAGGGAGTGTGTAAAATGCCTCAGCCTACAGTAATTGTAATGTTCTGACAGTGGTAGCTCATGCTTGTCCCTCAGTTCCTCATAGGTGAGCATCTGGCCCTTTACTAACCAGTCTCCCAGTCTATCTAGTTTCCTTGACCTCCACCAGTGTTGTGATGTTCTGCTCATGTGTTTCGGGGCCTGAGGGTGGTCAAGAATTGGGGTCATTTGAGTGGATCCAGGGAACAAACCCATGTGTTTCTTGGCCCATTTCCAGTATGATAGTGAGTGTCTGATTAGTGGGTTTGGCGAGTTTTTAAGGCTCCGAGGCAATTCTGCCCCCTTGTCCCAGGTTAAGGGCCTTAAAGTGTGGTTCTCTAAATACACCCAGGCCGGTTGATGACATAAAGAATGTGCTATTGGGAGGAAAGATAGGTGACGTAACAGGTATTAAACTGATAGGAGTAAATAGTACTACTGAACACACCACTCCTATCTGGTGGCACCTTAGATTGCACGCGCAGTGCCCCAAATTTGAAGTGGGAAGACCGACCAAGCATCTTTTTCCATCTCCCTGTTCCAAAAATCCATGCCATATACACGTCCCCTGATAGGTGACGTAACAGGTTATCAAACTGATAGGAATAAATAGTACAACTTAATACACCACTCCAATCTGGTGGCACATTACATTGCACGTGCAGTGCCCCAAATTCGAAGCAGGAGGTCCGACCAAGCATCTTTTTCCATCTCCCTGTTCCAAAAATCAATGCCATATACACGTCCCCTAATAGTGGACGTAACAGGGATTAAACCGATAGGAATAGTACTACTTAACAGTACACACCTTATAATAACGCAGACAGAGGCAACGCAGAGAGTGGAGTCTAAAGAAGAGGAGTCAGAGGAGGAAGGTGGCTTTGAGGAGGTGGAAGACCAAACACAGCAGGCGTCCCAGGGGGCTTGTTGTCACCTTTCAGGGACCCTTGGTGGCTGGGTGGAGGAAGAGAACTTCAATGACATCAGTGAGTACAAGGAACGGGACATGGCTAGCTTGGTATCCAACTGGGGAGTTTGCGGTTGTGCAAAGGGACTGTTTGCGGTTGTGCAAAGGGACTGTTTGCAGTTGTTTTCTGTGCAGTGAAGCGGGTGTAACCCTTACACTACCTGATCGATACAACATCATACCTGATGTTTTAAAGCATGTTATTCCAAACAATTTAGGAACGTTAGGTGATTTATGCCCTTTATGGCTTAAAACCAGACTGCATCAACTATGTAATTTTCCGTGGGAGTTTTGCCATGGATCCCCCTCCGGCATGCCAAAGTCCAGGTGTTAGTCCCCTTGAAACAACTTTCCCACCACTATTGTGGCCAGAAACAGTCCCTGTGGGTTTTGAAATTCGCCTGCCCATTGAAGTCTATGGCGGTTGGCCGATGTTCGCCCGTTTGCGAACATTTGATGAAATTCGCGTCCTTGATTCGCGAACCGAAAATTTGATGTTCTCGACATCACTAACCACTATACAGTAACTTATATCATATCTATGTTTTTTTTACTAACATTTTGTGTATAGTGATTTGTTTTATTTTATATAAAAAATAATGGTTTTGTATTTTATAAAAAATAAAAACAAGGAGTTTGAGGCTTGATAAACCTGAATCGTGAACTCTATTAATTCACACGTTTGTTTTATGTTATTTCACACATTCCACTGCCCTTTCAATGCTTATTCATAAAAACAATAGTGTTGAATGTGTATATTCAAAAGACCTAAAAAAAAAAGATTCAAACTGAGGATCTTGTACAATATTGTATTCATTGTATAGCAGGTTTTCATTTTCTTGGAGAATGAATAAACTCCATTTACCACATATATAGATATATATTAAGACACCCTGGAGGCTGATTTAGAATGCAGCATTTATGACATTTAAAGTTGTTTTTTTTCTGTGGAATCAAAAGTTCATCAGAGATTACATAAAAGTAAAGACTGACAGTCCTTCTAGTTCTTTCATTCCGACTTATAGGGGTGTAGGAATCAAAGTAATTAAGCTAACTTGATAGGCAGAACACTTAACAGCTTCTATACGGATACATATACACAATGAGAAATCTGGGGGGGGGGATTTGTCCCCCTTATCTCCCCCCAGTTCCTACACCCATGCCAACTTACATAACATGATTACTTATAGAGATCATATGATGTTGACACAAATTAGGGGAACAATTTTCCTGTATATCTAGGAAATTACATAAATATTCTTTTAGATCTATGATGTTATTTATTATCATTACATGTATCCCTAAATTATAACTGAAATCCATGTTGGCAGGGGTGGAGCTACCAGTGGTATAGGTGGTGCAGTGGACCAGGGCTTTCCGCTGGGAGGGGGCCCAGTGCTGTGTAATTATTTTTGTTTTTCTGTAGTGTAGGGATGGATGCTAAGATGGATGGATGCTGTGTGGGATAGATGTTGAGAGGGACTAGGTGCTATGTAGGGATAGTGTATATATATATTTCTATAATGTAGGGGCCTCCTCAACCTGGCCCTGCTTGGGTCCTGCAGCTGTAGGCAGAGAAGCTTTGCGCAGGCAGGGTGAAGAGGTGCTATTATGGGAAAGGATTATATGGAGGGGAGCTGTTATGCTAAAGGGTTTTTCAACCAACTTGGGGGGCCAAAAATGTATCTTGCACCAGGGCCCTCAATTCGCTAGCTCTGCCACTGCATGGTGGTATAGATTCTTTTGTTGCTGTTAATATACATTAATAATATAAAAGGAAATAGAATTCAGGTGTCTTGGCATTAAATAGGTTACAATTCAGACACTTTAGTTGGCATTAATATTTTGAAAATGTAAAGATTAACTTTAAGTGTTATGTGCACTACATTTCACATGAACACCACCCAGGAAAAGTGAGTTAAATGAGCAGTTAAACTGCTTAATATTAGAATTGCTGACAATCCCGTTATCAAAACGGAATATCTAATTCTTAGCATACAGTAAGGTAATAAATAATAGGGCATTGAATTGAACTTTTGCATCTAGGGAACCAAGCTAATTAAACATAAAGTTATGTAAATTAAACCAGCGATCCATGATAGATCCACTTTTAAGAAAGCTTATAGCTGAAGAGCATAGCCAAGTAAAGAAAAAGTCTTCAATTAATGCTTTTAGGAACTAACAAGTTCTGTAAAATGGTTTTTACAAAGTGACCTCCAAATAAATGCCATAAACTTTAACTTTGCTATCTATTGTTCCATTTAATTACAGAATCAGCTATAATTTACTGAGTCTATTAATTTGCATAAACACTTAGACCATCGGGTAGCAATATAATACAGTGGATTTTAGTTATGAACGCAATACTTTCTCTCAAATTTCCCCAAGCAGCCTTCATTAAACCACATGTAACAGCCAGGCAATCTCAATTCTGTCTCCAAATACAATGCCATTACATAAATCTTATTTTTTATTGTTGCATAGTTACATAGTAATTGAGGTTGAAAAAATACTTTAGGTCCATCAAGTTCAACCTGTTTAGATCTCTTCTGATCTGCAATATGCAGATTAATTGTTAATTGTTAATTGATCCAGAGAAAGACAAACAAAAAAACAAACAATTGAAACTTTGCCAATTGTCTTGAAAGAGAAAAAAATAAATAAATTCCTTCCTGACCCCAGATACTGTTGATCAGATTCTTCCCTGGATCAATACTCCCTCTCTAATTAAACAGGATACGCCTGATTTCCATTTTTATTCAAAAATATATCCAGTCCATTATTAAAGTTATCTATCAAATCCATGGTCAACACCTCTTTTGTTAGAGAATTCCACAAGTTAACCACCCTTACTGTGAAGGACACTTTTCTTTCTTTAAGGTGGAATCTTTTCTAATCTCAAAGGATGTCCTCTTGTCAGTTGAAAACCTCTTGGCGCAAAAAGTTCACTTGACAAAGATTTATATTGACTCTGGATATATTAATATAAGGTAACCATATTCCCTCTTAGACACCTTTTTTTCTAGCGAAAATAAGTTTAATGTGGTTAGTCTTTCTTCATAACTTAGACCTTCCATTTCCCTTATTAGTTTTGTTGCCCTTCTCTGTACTTTTTGCAAGCTCTAAAATGTCTTCTTTAAGTGGTGCCCAAAATTGTACTCCAAATTCCAAATGAGGTCGGACTAGGGATTTTTATAGTGGCAGAATTATATTTGCTTCCTGGCTTTTATACCCTTCTCAATACATGCTAATATTTTATTTGCCTTTACAGCTGCTGCTTGACATTGAGCACTGTTACCTAGGTGGTTGTCCACAAGCACTCATACATCCCTTTCTATCTCTGATACCCCTACATTTACTGCATTAAGATTAGAAATTGCATATCTATTTTTCCTTCCAAAATGCATAAACTTACATTTATTCGTATTAAATCTCATCTGCCATTTAGTTGCCAATTTCTCTAATTTATGCAAATTCCATTTGGAGGTACAGCCTTTTTTACCTTGCACAACTCATTGTCATCAGCAAAAATGGAGACAATACTTTCCAGTCCTACTTTGAAGTCATTAATAAATATGTTAAAAAGGAGAGGGCCTAATACTGAACCCTGAGGAGCCCCACTTACGACATTAGTTCAATCTGAGTAGGTTCCATTTACAACAACCCTTTGCTTCCTGTCTTTCAGCCAGCTCTCAATCCATAAACAGGTATTTACTGCAATTCCTGTATCCCTTAGTTTGCACAGTAGTCTTCCGTATGGCACTGTATCAAAAGCCTTTGCAAAATCCCAAAACACTACATCCACTGAGTTGCTTTGATCCAAGTTCCTATTAAACTCCTCATAGAAACGAATTTGATTTGTTTGACATGACCTATCCCTCATAAATTCCTGTTGACGCCTACTCATAATCCTGTTCAAATAGAAATATTGTTGTATATTATCCCTTATTAACCCTTCTAAATTCTTTCCAACTACAGAAGTGAGGCTTACAGGTCTATAATTTCATTTGATCTTGCTCCCTTCTTAAATATAGGTATCACATCTGTTTTTCTCCTGTTATCTGGTAGCCACTATTTGTTGAGTGAATCTTGAAAAATTAGATATAATGGTTTGGCTATTACAGAACCCTTTTCCCTCAGTACCCTTGGATGTATTCCATAAGGACCTGGGCTTTATTAACATTTATTTTTTTGAACCTCGTTTGGTTTTTTTCCTGTGCTAACCAAATATTTGCTGAAACTAGTGAAGCTCCATTTTGTTGCACTGGTACCTCTCTTATATATACCAAAGAAAATAACTTATTTAGCTTGTTTGCTTGACTTTGGTTTTTGTATTTTTACATTATTGTATTGTTTGGATTTATGAATAAGGATTAGTAAGACATTTGCCCCCTTGTGGATTGCTACATTGTCGTGGAGAAGGGGCTTGTGTACCTCAATGAAGCTGTAAGCTATACCATGTACGGTCACCCAAGGACTTAGCAGGTCTCAGCAGAGAGGTCAGACAAACTGTGATTCCATTGAGAAGGAACTAGTAACCCACTTCAGTATCTTTGCCAAGATAACATTATGGATGAGCACAACCAGATACATAATTGTGCCTGGTATGCTGCAGGCCATAGAGTCATGGAGAGTTAGACGTGACTAAACAACAACAAGACATTTGTAAGATGTGAAAAATATGCTAGTTGGGATTGGATTCATTAAAAAAAAACTGTAATCTTGTTTTTATTATTATTTTAACCTATAAGAGCATATTAATATAAGTAGGAGATGTTAGAAAAGATCTCCCTAGATTATCTAAACTGTTAGCTTTCCTGAGATGTTAATGGTGATATAATTCTTATCAGTAATTGAGCCAGCCAGGAGTACATCTTAGAATTTACCCACAATGCACATAGTATGATAAGTTTTTACATAATAAGCAGTCTCAAGAAACATAACAGCCAGGTGGATAAATACTTTCTGCATGAGTTGTTTATACTTAACTACACAAATGTTCTAAAAATGTTTTAACCATCTTGTATGGACACATTGAAATCCTTTAAGAGGACTGTGATAGCCCTGCTGTAGTTAAAGAGTTAAAACTATTATTGATTAAACGTTACTACATCTGCCAGAAGCCTTTGCCAAAGGGTACGATCAATGGTATACAATCAGAAGGTCATTCACCAGCAGAATGCTGCTCTGACAATGAATGTTCCAGCCAAAACATTCAAGAAATATTCTTGTAACTGCTATTCTGTTTTTTTAAGGGAGGTTTAAGCCACATGGGAGTTTTTTATTTGTCTTTGCTATTGCATCATATTGTCATCATTATTTCAGTCATAGAGTATATATAAATATATACATCTACATTTGCATGTCCTTGCTTAGCTTCCCAGAATGCAGTGTAATAACTGTATTTCTCTGAAATCTGAGCTGGAAACAGTTTTTATAACTTGTTTTAGACATTCAAATGTGAACACAGATGTACTATTTATTTACTGTACTACTGTTCGGTGGAGGGCTTCTATCGCTTTTTTGCCCACCATATATTAATTGTTTTTTGTGGTGAATTACCTACTCATAAGGTCCACAACACAAGCTGGGATCCTGTCCCACACTGATAATAGGCAGTAACCTTGAAACGGCTGTCAGTGGGTAGGATTCCAAGCTTGTGTATAACCCAACCTTAGCTTGGCATAAAAGCTGTGTAATGCGGCAGGCATAAGCTTAAAGGAAGCCATGTTTAAAATGGGCTATGGATTGAAGAGCGAGGCATTTGTGGGCATATTTGCATGTCCCATCTCAGCTTCCCAGAATGCAGTGTAATAACTGATTTTCTTGAAATTCTGAGCTGGAAGCAGGTTTTTTAACTTGTTTTAGACATTCAAATGTGAACACAGATGCAGATTTCATGCAAGAACATTAGGCATGTTTAAAATATGCAATATAAATGGTATTGTTTGATAAAATGCCTGGGATGTTAATATGGAAACATGAAATGGGCAAATTCCATTACAGAGGATTATCTAATATAGGTAGTTCTCGATTTACAACCATTCATTTTACAACAATTCACAACAACAATGGTTTTGAAACCAGAAGGCTAAAAATATAAAACTGTTAAAAAAATCTAAAAATTGTTATAGTATAAATACTATTTAAAAAAACAGCACAATCAATGACAGATGACAGCTACCCCCATCTACCATCTAAGGCTATCAGGGATGAGGTAGCCAGAGTTAAGATGACGGAAACACTCAGTTAACTTGTTGGTGTACTACTGTTGGGCCACTATTTGTGAGCTTTTATTAAAGTTGTGTTATATTAATACAGATGAGCCACCATATCTAGTAAGAGAATTAGAGTTAGAATAAAAGAGGGTGATGTTGAGACATTTTTAGGTAGCAAGGGATGGTTTATGCAATTTAAATCTATAAGTAAGGGCCACAGAGTAAAAATAAGTGTCAAGGCAGCACGTCCAGAAGCTGAGGCAGCTACAGCATTTCCTCCACAGTTTCAAGCCATTGTAGAGGAAGGTAATTATCCTCCTGGTCTTATTTTTAATGCCATTGTCAAAAAAGATCAATGTACAGGCATTTACGAAGACTTTCATATCTTGAACATATCTCAGAAAATTTACAAAATGTTTTTTTTTTTTTATTGAATTAAATTTAGTTTGACTATTTAATTAATTTATATTCATAAACATTTATTTTTCACACCCATAGCATTCATGCTGCAGCTTTAAATATAATAATATTATATTACTTATGTAAATTTTAAGTAGGGCCTAGAATGTAACTCATTGACTTCTCCTTGATTTACATTATGAGCCTCATTAAATTAGCCCTCGCAGTTTTCTCTGTCCTCGCAAAAGGCAGTTTTTTGCTGTTTGCGAGGACCGATTCCTTGGAACGTCCCTAGCAGCCTGCTTTGCGAGATGACTCTGAGAAATGTCTGAGAATAGGCTCTGAGAGAGCTATCGAGTCACACGCAGCCTTAAATCTATGAGGTGAATCTTGCACCTCAGAAGAATCCCTACGGGCATAAAAAGTGCTAACAAGGGATCCTAAAGCCTCTACATACTGCCTAGGAGCAGCCCAAGACAGCCGGGGGATGCTCTACCCTGCTACCTATACACAACCCCTGCATCCCCCCCACATTAACCCCTTGCAGCGGGGGTCCCCAATTGGCATAGATCAGGCCCCCGCTGCATTTAAAAGTTTTAAATTCCCCGCCACAGCTCCTTAATGGGCTTGCAGCACACTATCACCAATCCCGGCTGTGGCACCTAAAATTACCCCCTTTCTATACTGGGGGTCCCCATCGGGACCCCAGAAGTGTCCCCACATTAACTCCTTGCTGCAGAGGTCCATAGGCCCCCCGCAGCCACCCCACATTAACCCCTTGTAGTGGTGGTTCCCGATCGTGACCCCGCTGCATTTAAAATGTTAAATTTACCACCTCGCGGGTCCTTAAAGGACCGTAAAGGTCCTGAAAGGACCTGCGCTAAAAAATATTAACCCCAGGCAAATAAAATTAACCCCATAACTCATGGGGGTCAATACAGACCCCCATAAGCACTTAATTAACCCTGTCACTCATGGGGGTCAATACAGACCCCCATAATCACGTAAGTAACCCCATAACTCATGGGGGTCAATACAGACCTCCATAAGCACTTAATTCAGTCTGTCACTCATGGGGCTCAATACAGACCCTCAAAATCACTTAATTAACTGTATAACTCATGGGGGTCAATACAGACCCCCATAAGCACTTAATTAACCATAAGCATAACCATAATAACCATAATACATAACCATAATACAGACCCCCATAAGCACATATTTTTTTTGAGTTAGGTTCTCTTATTTTCTGTCATTAGAGTGGTGGGGGGGTTTATTAGGGGGTAGGTAGGTAGTATAGGTAGGTAGTGTAAGTGTTAATAGATTAGTGTAGAGGGGGGTTAGTTTAGATTTAATGGTTTATTGGGGGTTATAGTGCAGTGGGTTGTTTGTAGTTAGTGTCATGATGGTCCTTGAGGACCGTCATGGCACTTATGTGGTTAATGTTAGGGTTTTAACAGCCCCATAAGAGTCATAATATAGCCTTATGGGACTGATGGGGTTAAATAGAGGCTTATGGGGGTCTGTATTGACCCCCATGAGTGACAGGGTAATTAAGTGCTTATGGGGGTCTGTATTGACCCCCATGAGTTATGGGGTTAATTAAGTGCTTATGGGGGTCTGTATCGACTCCATGAGTGACAGGGTTAATTAAGTGCTTATGGAGGTCTGTATTGACCCCCATGATTTATGGGGTAAATTAAGTGCAAATGGGGGTCTGTATTGACCCCCATGAGTGACAGGGTTAATTAAGTGCTTATGGGGGTCTGTATTAAACCCCATGAGTTATAGGGTTAATTAAGTGCTTATGGGGGGCTGTATTGACCCCCATGAGTTATAGGGTTAATTAAGTGCTTATGGGTGTCTGTATCGACTCCATGAGTGACAGGGTTAATTAAGTGCTTATGGAGGTCTGTATTGACCCCCATGAGTTATGGGGTAAATTTCAGTTGCCTGCCGTTAATATTTTTTAGCACGAGTCCTATGAGGACCTTTACGGTTCTTTAAGGACCCGCAAGGCTGGAATTTAATAAAGCTGTATATGTTTAGGTTCATTGTACTCCAATTTTTTTTTTTTGGAACAGTTCCTTCAGGAACCTAACCCTTTCTTAAACCGAAGACTCTTTGTATCTTATTTTGCCATATTGTATATTTTTTATAATTAACATTTTGTTCTCTCATTGCATTTACTGTACTTTTTTTTATTAAACTTTACACCTGTAAATGGAACTATGACATGATTGGAGCTTTATGGACAAAAAGTAATTTTAGCAATATAAAGCATGTAAAAAAGCATTTTTACATACTTTCCAACTTTTTACATGGCAAAGAGTGAAACATTTCATCTTTATCCATTCATATAAAATGGGAATGCCCAAAATTCTAATATTTTGGAAAACAAAATGACAAATGATACAAGATATTTCAGTTTGTGAAGGTATAGGGAGAAATGGACAAAAACAATATATATGTATAAATATATATATATATATATATATATATATATATATATATATATATATATACTGTATATATATATATATATATATATATATATATATATATATATACTGTATATATATATATATATATATATATATATATATATATATATATATATATATATATATATATTGTAACAGAGCACCACCTAGAGGCCAATCTGGAGGTAAAATGGTGTTTATTCCAGCAGGGAGTGAGTTAACTCCTGCTACAAAAGGCTCCCTTGGAGAAATGGGTGTGGTCCCTGCCAGAAGCCTGTCTGTGAGACAGTGTGTGGAGCTGCCTGCCGGCTTGGAGCTGCCTGCCGGCTTGGAGCTGCCTGCCGGCTTGGAGCTGCCGGCTTGGAGCTGCCTGGGAGACACAGGCCCAAGTGAGGAAAGGCCTGAGCTGGAGTTGGTGAGCAGAGGCCGAAGCTCCAAACATGAGAGTCTCAAAAGCGTGCAGTCCAGATACAGACCCCAGAAAGGTGACTACCCAGTAGGGGAATGGCTGCAGAGGGAAAAAGAGACTGCTCCAACTAGAGGGGCAAGAGAGAGAGAGGGACCTGAGATTGCAAGCAAGTGAAACCCCTGAAGAGGGTGAAAGTATTTAAAGACCCAGAGAGGCCTATGATTACAGGCAAGTGAAAGTCCCTGAAGAAGGTAATACTGAAAGAGTGAAGCCAGTATCAAGTATTGGGACTGTGTATAGTGAGAGCTGCAAGGAAGCTACATTTCTTTTCTGTTTATGTTATTTTCATGTGCTGGCTGCGTCAAAATAAAAACTTGGAGTGGAATGAAAAGCCTCATGTGCCTTCTTCCATTAAGATTAATAGTTGGTTAAAACAGGACACTGAAGCTGCAAGTGGTAGTCGCTCTGTTACAGTATGTATATATATATATATATATATATATATATATATATATATATATACTGTATATATATATATATATATATATATATATATATATATATATATATTAACTGTGGCTAAAACTGTTCTTGAGACTCTGGATGTAAAAAATAAATACCAAGCATTAACCGGCTAGAAAGAAAGTTTAGACAATTTTCAGAATGGAGATTCCTTATGCTATGTTGAAGTATGAAGACCAATGTAACAATAACTGGAAACCATGGGCACAATATAATAATTTAGCTTTATCAACATTTTGGTATTACTCTTCACCTTTCATGTAAGTTAAGATACAGATATAGTGGTTGAGCTAAAGAAACCGAAAAAATAATAGAGCCATGACTTTATAAGTTAATGAAATGTATCCTGTAATGCCGGCAACATTTAACTATTTTTGCTTTTCTCTTTTATGTTTATGTATTATTATTATTTGTTTACATTGATAATCTGTATGTATCAAGCTAATAAAATATAAGTTTAAAAAGAAAAGGATACACTATTAGATAATATTTCCATATGTTGTATAATGTGTAAACAACTTTTTTGACAT
This sequence comes from Discoglossus pictus, assembly GCA_027410445.1. Taxonomy (NCBI): domain Eukaryota; kingdom Metazoa; phylum Chordata; class Amphibia; order Anura; family Alytidae; genus Discoglossus; species Discoglossus pictus. The sequence continues at coordinate 214,757,197 of CM050167.1, forward strand.
ACACACATTTAATTGGTGTACAATACAGTACTACGTTCACACAACCATGTATTTTGTAAAATACACACTCAGGACTTCAGTCTGTTATTATATTTAGATTATTTTATATATGTAGTTCAGAGCATAACAGAATTAATTATACATTTTCAAAAGGCATTGTGAAATGGCGGATTTCCCCCCTAAAACAACGGTTTTGTCTTATGCACGCTGCCTATATATAGGACACACTTGACACAGAACTGACACTTTCTCCTCAGGTGATGATAGTCTGACTGGACATTTTCTGCTGCCGGAAAATCAAAAGAGATTGTTAGCTCTTCAGGATACTGATTGATGAATATTCAATTAAAAAAGGTACAGTATATTAGTAATCATTAATAAATAATTAATTCATTACTAATTTAAAAAAAAATAAAAAAAAATTGAGGAAACAAGAATTGACGCTTGATTTACTTTAGCAATACTTTCATGCTTACCTGTTTGTAAGATATTAATTCATTGAATAATTAATTAATAATGTACTGTAATTAATTAATAATTAATTAGTAATTATTAAGAAAAAAAGGTTAACGTTTATTAATACATGATTAATGCAAAAAGATTGCAAAGACATTTACACATTGATTCATTAATTATTAATGTACATTATTTAATTAATTAATTATTAGGAATCATTATAAACCAAAAAATACATTTTACAATGCCTTTAGTTTAGGAATATATTAATACTAGCGAATTGCCCGTCAACAAATGACGGCAATGAAATTGGTAGCTAATGCTGTTTGGTGTATAATAATGAAAGATCTAATACATTAATAAATGAATATGTAATGCTGTTTGGTGTGTAATAATGAAATATATAATACATTAATAAATGAATATACTTTACCTATTTTGAAGCATTGTGTTGAAGAGCTGGCAATGTGTTTTGAGGTTGCTGCAGCATTAGTGGTGTGGAGCTGCTGTGTAAGCGTGCTGAATGTGTGCAGTGTAATACTGTGCGTGCGCAAGACGAAACCGTTAGCGTAGTGGTGTACTTCCGCATTGGCGTAAAATGGCGGGTTATCTGTAGTATGCGTCTTTGCGGATTATCCGTCGGTGCTTCGTGGTGTTTTTCGAGTTTCGTGTGGTGTTTTGTGAGTGTGTTGTGGTGTTTTACGTGTTGAGAGTGCTGTAGCCTCGTTTTCGTTTTGTTCGTCGACCATTTTTTCTCTCGCTTAGCGATTTTATTAGTGTCTAAAGTGTTTTATTTGTATTTAAATGAAGTTGTAACTTGTTTTTTTGAGGTGCTGGATGGTTCCTCTTGCTGTAGGTAAGCTTTTTATGTGTGTGTTGTGTGTATTTATTGTGTTTTAACTGTTTGTATGTCGGTGTGTTGCGTCCGATGTTTGCGAGGTCGTAATGTCTGGTAACGTGTCTCGTATGGTGTTTGTGTGTGTAGCCTCGTTTTCGTTTTGTTCGGCGGCCATTTTTTCTGTCGCTTAGCAAATTTTTTAGTGTCTAAACTCTTTTATTTTGAGTGAAATGAAGGTGTAAGTTGCATTTTTGAGGTCCTGGATGCTACCTTTTGCTGTAGGTAAGCTTTTTATGTATGTGCTGTGTGTATGTATTGTGTTTTGAATTTTGTAATGTTCGCGAGTTGCGTCCGAGTGTTTTGCGAGTCCGTAATGTGTGTTAACGTGTGTCGTATGTTGTTTGCGTTGCTCGTAAAATTTAGCGAGTGTCGTAAATGGTGTGTCGGGTTGTTTGCGCTGCGACGTGAAGTTTGCGAGGGTCGCAGTTGCTGGCATGGAGCGCCTTCATCGCTCCATGCCAGCAACTGAGCCCCTCGCCCAGTGCCCTCGCTTTGCGAGGCCCGTGGCTCGCTATGCGAGCCCGCAAGCGTTAGCAACAACTCGCATGCTCACAACTATATATGTGATTTACATCTTTAGAATATGTTTAGTCAGTGATTAATTGATTATTAATATACATTAATTTATTATTTTGTAATTAGTAAGATTAAAAAGGGAAAAAAAAGGACCAAAAACAAAATGTATATTTTAAGATGCACTGACATATCTGTAATGATGCGGATTGCCTAATAGGGATTAATTCAAATATTACAAATGGTTTCAATTTTATTGCCAGTTTCAGTGACGCTGCTGCTGAATCAAAACAGAGAGTGACGTTTGCAGCCTTTCAACAACATAAACAGCACCTTTACAGGTATATCATTAAATTATGTTCTTGGCAACAAAAAAAAAGGATTTAAGTCTTCTTAGCTGGAATTGATGACAGTTATTGATTAATTAACGTATATATTAATATATTCATTAATTAATAATTACCGTATATACTCAAGTATAAGCCGACCCGAGTATAAGCCGAGGCACCTATTTTACCACAAAATACTGGGAAAAATGAATGACTCGAATATAAGCCGAGGGTGGGAAATGTGCTGCCCCCTGTGTCCCTCTTGTGTGCCCTTTTCTTGTGCCCCCTCTCTCTCCTCTGTGTCTCTTCTCCCCTCTCCCTCCCCTGTGTCTCTTCCCCCTTCTCCCTTCCCTGTGTCTCTTCCCCCCCTCTCTCTTCCCTGTGCCTTTTCCCCCCTCCTTTATCTCCCTCCTCATTCTCAACCCCCCTCCTCATGCTCAACGCCCTCATCTTCAACCCCTCATCCTCAACCCCCATCCTCATCCTCAACCCAACCTCCTCATCCTAAACCACCCTCCTCAGCCCCCCTCTTCAACCCCTCTCCTCATCCTCAACCTCAATCCTCATCCTCCCTCCTCATCCTCAACCTCCCTACTCAAACTCCCTCCTCATCCTCAAATCTCCCTCCTCATCCTCAACCTCCCTCCTCAACCCCCCTCCTCTTCCCCCCTCCTCAACCTCCCTCCTCAACCCCCTTCCTCAACCTCCCTTATCACCCTCCTCAACCCCCCTCCTCATCTTTCCTCCTTATTCTCAATCCCCCTCCTCAACCTCCCTCCTCAACCTCCCTCCTCAACCCCCCTCCTCAACCCCCTCCTCATTCTAAATCTTCCCTCCTCATCATAAGCCACCCTCCTCAGCCTCCCTCCTCAACCCCTTTCCTCATCCTCAACCTCAATCCTCATCCTCCCTCCTCATCCTCAACCCCCCTCCTCAACCCCCTCCTCAACCTCCCTCCTCAACCCCCCTCCTCAACCCCCTCCTCATTTTAAACCCCCTCCTCAACCTCCCTCCTCAACCCCCTTCCTCAACCAAAACCCCCCTCCTCAACCTTAACCCCTCATCCTGAATCCCACCTCCTCAACCCCCCATCCTCAACCCCCCTCCTCATCCAAACCCCCCCTCTTCAACCTCCCTTCTCAACCTCTCTCCTCAGCCTCAACCCCCCCTCCTCAACCTCAACCCCCCATCCTCATCCTAAACCCTCCCCATCCTCATCCTAAACCCCCCATCCTCATCCTAAACCCCCCCATCCTCATCCTAAACCCTCCCCATCCTCATCCTAAACCCTCCCCATCCTCATCCTAAACCCTCCCCATCCTCATCCTAAACCCCAATCCTCATCCTAACCCCCATCCTCATCCTCATCCTAAAACCCCCTCCTCACTTTACCCCTCTTCATCCTAAACCCACCTCCTCAATTTACCCCTCTAAATACCTCCCCCTCTCCCTTTGCCCTCACTTACCTCAATCTGCAGCTTCTTCTCCGCTCCTCCACGCTCCTTCCTTCATCTTGACCCGGCCAATGCTAATGACGTGGTGTGCATGTGACGTCACGTCATTAGCATATGCCGGGTCCCGTCGCAGGAAGGAGCTTGGAGAGCAGAGGAGCAGATGGAGGTAAGTGAGGGGAAAGGGAGAGGGGGAGGTATTTAGAGGGTTGAAGTGAGGAGGGGGGTTTAGAATGAGATGGAGGGGGTTTAGAATGAGATGGAGGGAGGGAAAGAGACACAGGGGGAGGGTTAGAGAGACACGGGGGTTAGAGAAACACGGGGGGGGTAGAGAGACACGGGGGGGTTAGACAGACACGGGGGGAGAGTGACTCAGCCTTAAAAAAAAAGCTTATACTCCAGTATATACGGTAGTAATCAGGACCAAGAAAATGTTTTTGTTTAAAAATATATTGATGAGTATTGATTTTATGTTTTACAGCTATGCTAATATATCTGTGTTGCTGCTGATTGACTGATAGGGATGAAGCAACATATTACAAATTATTTTTATCTTATTTGACAGTTTCAGCGTACCTGAAGCTGACTGAACACAGAGAGTGACGTTTGCAGGCATTCAACAGCATAAGGATAATCTTGACAGGTATATAAGTAAATTATAATCGTAGAGCAAAAAAAAAAAAAGTTTTTATTTTGAATTGATAACACTTATTGATTAGCGTATATTAATATATTAATTAATTAATAATTAGTAATCATTACAACAAAAAGTTTGATTTAACAATACATTGAGGAATATGCTTTTATGTTTTGCATCTATGCCAATATATCTGTGTTATGATCTCAATATAATACTGTATAGTAGTTCCTTGGTGCCTAACACCTTATTTTTGTATTCAAATAATTGTGTAAAATAAAGGAACAAAAATAGCTTATGGATGGGTGAATTACTCTTAAAGAGCTATTAACATATAATGTCCAATATTAATATCACATAAAATCTTCCCTCATATGGCAAAATTGCTTTGCTAATCCTTGGGAAGATATAAAAAATGTGTTTATATATAGCTCAAAAAAAGTTTAAATTTTAAAACCAATCTAGAGAAAAGCGCATCCTTAGTACTCTTTTCAGTTATCAAAAAAGTTTTATAATTAGTTGTTGTATAATAATATTTATTGTATAATTAATATTTATATGGGGAGTACCAAAAATATTTTTTGTAAGGGTTATTAATTACTAAACTCCTTATTGCCAAAGACTACTATATGTCATTAATGCAGACTTACAATTCTAAGTAGTGATGTCGCAAACCTAAAATTTTCGGTTCGCGAACCGCGAACGCGAACCTCCGCAAATGTTCGCGAACCGGCGAACATCGGCAAACCGCCATAGACTTCAATGGGCAGGCGAATTTTAAAACCCACAGGGACTCTTTCTGGCCACAATAGTGATGGGAAAGTTGTTTCAAGGGGTCTAACAACTGGACTGTGGCATGCCGGAGGGGGATCCATGGCAAAACTCCCACGGAAAATTACATAGTTGATACAGAGTCTGGTTTTAAGCCATAAAGGGCATAAATTACCTAACATTCCTAAATTGTTTGGAATAACATGCTTTAAAACATCAGGTATGATGTTGTATCGATCAGGTAGTGTAAGGGTTACACCTTACATGACTGGGGGTCTATAGGTGACATTAGTACTGACCTTTATCTGACTGGGGGTCTATAGGTGACATTAGTACTGACCTTTATCTGACTGGGTGTCTATAGAGGGACATTAGTAATTACCTTTATATGACTGGGGGTCTATAGAGGGACATTAGTACTGACCTTTATCTGACTGGGTGTCTATAGAGGGACATTAGTAATGACCTTTATCTGACTGGGGGTCTATAGAGGGACATTAGTACTGACCTTTATCTGACTGGGTGTCTATAGAGGGACATTAGTACTGACCTTTAGCTGACTGGGTGTCTATAGAGGGACATTAGTAATTACCTTTATCTGACTGGGGGTCTATAGAGTGACATTAGTACTGACCTTTAGCTGACTGGGTGTCTATAGAGGGACATTAGTAATGACCTTTATCTGACTGGGTGTCTATAGAGGGACATTAGTACTGACCTTTAGCTGACTGGGTGTCTATAGAGGGACATTAGTACTGACCTTTATATGACTGGGTGTCTATAGAGGGACATTAGTACTGACCTTTAGCTGACTGTGTGTCTATAGAGGGACATTAGTAATGACCTTTATCTGACTGGGGGTCTATAGAGTGACATTAGTACTGACCTTTAGCTGACTGGGTGTCTATAGAGGGACATTAGTAATTACCTTTATCTGACTGGGTGTCTATAGAGGGACATTAGTACTGACCTTTAGCTGACTGGGTGTCTATAGAGGGACATTAGTACTGACCTTTATCTGACTGGGTGTCTATAGAGGGACATTAGTAATGACCTTTATCTGACTGGGGGTCTATAGAGTGACATTAGTACTGACCTTTAGCTGACTGGGTGTCTATAGAGGGACATTAGTAATTACCTTTATCTGACTGGGTGTCTATAGAGGGACATTAGTACTGACCTTTAGCTGACTGGGTGTCTATAGAGGGACATTAGTAATGACCTTTATCTGACTGGGGGTCTATAGAGGGACATTAGTACTGACCTTTATCTGACTGGGGGTCTATAGAGGGACATTAGTAATGACCTTTATCTGACTGGGTGTCTATAGAGGGACATTAGTACTGACCTTTAGCTGACTGGGTGTCTATAAAGGGACATTAGTACTGACCTTTATCTGACTGGGGGTCTATAGAGTGACATTAGTACTGACCTTTATATGACTGGAAGTCTATAGGTGACATTAGTACTGACCTATATCTGACTGGGTGTCTATAGAGGGACATTAGTAATGACCTTTATCTGACTGGGTGTCTATAGAGGGACATTAGTACTGACCTTTATCTGACTGGGTGTCTATAGAGGGACATTAGTAATGACCTTTATCTGACTTGGTGTCTATAGAGGGACATTAGTACTGACCTTTATATGACTGGGGGTCTATAGGTGACATTAGTACTGACCTTTATATGACTGGGGGTCTATAGGTGACATTAGTACTGACCTTTATCTGACTGGGGGTCTATAGAGGGACATTAGTACTGACCTTTATCTGTCTGGGGGTCTATAGGTGACATTAGTCCTGACCCCTTTGTGTGTGTCCCACAGATGTGGCGTTTCCGCTCTGCGTATGTTGGATTTGCACCGCTCAAAAAGTATGAAAAGAGATCCCCCCCCCTTGAAGCCCATTAATGACATCATCAGTAAATTGTATGTAACAGATTCCAATGTTTAGGGTTTATGACCCAATACTGCGATCATATCACTTATGACAAAAATCCGTATTTGTCGTATTATTCAGACGCGCGTGCATCTTTGTGTTACATTTCCTGATACTTTTATTATCTTGACCTTTATATATTTATTTAGCGACTTGCCCATCAAAAAATGGCGGCAATAAGATTGTAAGGCAGGTAATGGTTTGGACGAGACATTCATTCTGTTGGCGGTCGGAGATCCTTCGGCGCTCATTGCGAGGCTGTTGGTTGTATTTTTTTTCTGATAGGCGCTTTTGCTGTTATTCTTTGGTCGGCGGTGATGTGTTTTTTGCGCTTATTGCAAGGATTTGTATGCTATGAGCAGCGTTGGCGCTCGTTGTGAGGCGCGCAGTGAATGGCTTTTATGTTTAATGTGATAATGTTTTTTTTGTGTATATGTATTTTTGTATGCTAATGAAATAATTACTAAATGAATATACTTTACCTATTTGTAAGTAATATATGCAAGAGCTGACAATCTGTTTTCATGTTCCTGCAGCATACAATGTAGGTTTTCAGTGCTGTGGAGCTGCTGTGTAAGTGTCAGCAATGTGTGCAGTGTGTAGTGTAAATAGGCTGCGTGCGCGAGGGGAAGCCGTTAGGGTAGCTGGGTACTTCCGCATTGTGTAAGTTAGTGTTGTAAAATGGCGGGGAATGTGTATGTTGTACGCGGGTGTGGATGATTTAGCGTCCTTGTTAATAGTGTATCTTTACCTCGCTTTTTAGGAAAATCCGTATGTGTTTTGCGTGTTTAGGGTCCTGTAGCCTCGTTTTCTTTTTTTCAAGGGCCATTTTTTCGGGTGTCTAAACTCATGAATTTGGACTTAAATGGAGGTGTAACTTCACTTGCAGAGGTCCTCGGTGCCCGCCTTGCTGTGGGTAAGCTTTTTATGTGTTTGTTGTGTGTATTTATTGTGTTTTTAATGTTTTTAAGTGCGTGTGGTTCGGGCGTTAAGGTTGTATTTTTGTGAGCTCGTAATGTTTTTTTTTCTAAGTCCCGTATTTTTGGATGGTAAGTCCGTAAATTTGATGGTGTAAGTCCCGTCTGCGGCTCATTGCAGCCGACGTGGGAGCCTTCGGCGCTCCTTGCCAGCAACTCTGGCCCTCGCTTCGCAAGCCCGCAGCGTTAGCAACAACCCGCCTGCTCACAACTATATATGTGATATCTGTAACGTCTTCCCCAGTTGGCACTTGTAAATCGGCTAAGCAACAAAAAAAATGGCGTCCGGAAAAAATGAAAACGAGGCTACACGACCCCAAACCGCGCAAAACATCGCCAGCCATGTACGACTTTTACCTAGGAACAGACGAGGTACAAAATACACTATTATAAATAATGGAAACTGCTGGCGAGCCGCGTAACACATACACAATCGCCGCCATTTTACAACACTAACTTGCAACTAATAACATTACAATATAATACTCAAAAAAATGATCTTTGTTTATTTTTTAGGCCTAGGTGTTATTACTTAAGTGCGTACCAAAATATTGTCCTGTGGATTCTATTTAGGAATCCTTGAACAACCAACCAAGGTTGTACAGAAACACCTTTTATGCAGCCTTTATTTTAATTATTATTGCCACATACGAATTTTAAAAAATTCAATCTTTATTTGTACATTTAAAATGTTGTTAAAAATGCAACGATTAAAAAAATCATGTTAAACCCAAGGTGTTTAATTGATAAGATCAGATTAGTGAGTAATCATGTATTCTGATGTGTGTGTCAATTATATCTGGGCACCTAGATATAATGAGAGAAAAATAATGCACAGAAGTCAGAGTGTCATCAGAATAATCTCTGTCTTTATTTAGACAGTCTGTTTCTTATATAGCATAGAACACGTCACAACTTATTAGCATAGTTGGAAATAGGGTTAAATACAAAATTGCAAGCAACTGTCTTTTTTTAATGTTTACTCAGCAAAACCTTATCTAAAAAACCCCTGCTTGCTTCAGATACATTGTCTCAGTAGTATCTGAAGCAAAAACAGGACACAGGATACAGATGTTTTAAACATAAACATTCTACAGATGACGCACTTAAACATTCTAGTGAGATAAGAAAAATGCTGACATACTTTTTATAATCATGATACTCTTAGCTAATTAATTTCTAAATGAAGAAATTAAAATACCTAACATTAATCCTTTGGGTTTTTTGACGTCCAGCAAATTATTAGAGGTTTATTAAAGTTTTATTTTTGTTATTATTATATTCTTTGCTTTGATCACAGCTTTTTTATTTAATTACTTTATTATGCTCAAGGCAATAAAAGATTTGGTTTTTAAATTCAATTGTATTTGTGTAATTTTGGTTATGTTTCCTTAGTCAAATCCTTATCAGGTACCCTGGATTTTAATTTACATAAGATTACATTATTTACATAAGATTAAGATAAGGTTTTATAATCCTTTTGTCTGTTGTATAGTTTTGTTTATTCATACAGCACTTCTCTGGAGTATATGTTTTAAGTGCCTTTGCATTTCTTTTGTGTTAATCTTTTATCCTATTGATTTATGTTAATTCAGAATTCTATTACTTAAAGTGCATTATAATTCAAGTTGTGTTATTCAAAAATTCTTATCTTAAAGTGCTTGTGCTATTTGACTTAGTGCTTATTTCCTCTTATATTACCCTTTTACCTTGTGACTGTTAGTCTATCACAGTCACTACTTTACCTTATTCATTTATAGTGCTAATGCTGTGCTATTTTTTAAAAATGTATACACTCCTGATTATGCTGTTTCTTAAACTATATATTACCTTAATGCTTCTGTCTATTGTTTTTTAGAAGGAGGTTATGTCCTCCTTTTTCTTCCGTTTTTTTGCTTTAATTATGCTTTTACTCCTTTTTCCTTTTTCTTTCTTTTCTATTTCCTTATTCTTGTATATTACTCTATTGTTACTATATTGAGACTTTGTGGTGAAGGAATTGGCTTTCCATCTTTCTTTTAAGTTAGTAGTGGACCTGGAGCTTTAGAGCTGTATCTATCATGCTCCACGCTATATTGGCGTGGTCTGCGCTGTGATCGCGCTTACTGATGACGTCACAATCTCCCGACGCGCGTTTCGTGAGGCTCTATCAGTCTCTCACTCATCAGGGGCACAGTGCTGCCTCCTCTGTGGAGCTATTTATAGTTTCTATGGCAATTAGTTAACTCTTTGTGTTCCGTAGTTTCTATGGCAGTTAGTTAACTCTTTGTGTTCCTGAATGTTATTGTGCATGCTTTATTTTCATATGTTGCTTTTGACTTTCTTTTTTACTATATTATCTTTATATTATTTAAATAAGTATAATGATTTTAAATAAGGAAATTACTTTCAAAGTAATACTTTTAACTTGCTAGCATTAGTATGCCTTTGTCTTATTTTAACTTTGCTGAACATATTATTTGATTTTAAATTATAATTATTTTGCATACCATGTTAATTTATTTTTTATCTAATCCGGATACTTATTTTTGTTTTTTATTTTGCTATATATATGTGTATATGTTATTTATTTACTTATTTATTTATTTATATGTATTTATTTTATTTATGTTTTATATTTATTATTATTGTATTAATGACTTTTTTAGATAAAGATGGTATTCTAATTACTTCTTTTAAGTTTTATTATCTTTGATCAAAAGTTGTTGTTTTCACACAAAAAAAAAAAAAAAAAAATTGGTATTTTGTTTATTTAGTAATTCTTTCAAATGAATACTATATATATAGATTCTTCTGTTAAACTTTTGTATCCTATTCATATATTAGATCTAGGTATTTTTCATAAGAGGTTTTTTTCAAATGAATGCTGTATATGTAAATTCTTCATTTAAACCATGTGGTTTTTTTGTATCCAATTGAAATATCAATTTTGCCTCTTGACACAGTAGGTGTTTATCCCAATCTCCTCTTCTTGCTGTTTTTGGTATGTGATCTATACCTATGAATTTCAAGCAGTATGGATTATTGTTGTGATGATGACGTACATGTTTTGCTATTGAGGTATCTTTTAAATTTAAAACATCATTGACATGTTCTAATACACGGCGTCTTAATTGTCTTTTGGTTTTGCCTGTGTATTTTTTATTACATGAGCAAATTATTTGGTAGATACCGCCTTCAGTTAGACAAGTTATATTGTGTCTTATCTTATAATTCTTTAATCCTGTTGCATCTTGAAATTCTGTGGTTTTTAATAAAAATGGACATGCTTTAAATTTGCTGCATGCTTTACATCCTTTTTGGCCTTCTATTAGCCAGTTCCTCCTATTTTTCTTTTCTTCATAGTGGCTATGTACCAGGAGATCTTTTAGGTTTTTTGCTCTTCTGTATGTAATTGTACTTTGTTCTGTAAGTACTTCATCCAGATCTCTGTCTAATTTCAAAATGTTCCAGTGTTTTTGCAATATAGATCTTATTTGTTTGGATTGACTTGAGAAGTTTGTGATGAATCGTATAGGTTGTTGTTTTTTGTCTCTTTTATTTTCAACCAATAGTTGATTTCTATCCTGTGTTAAGGCCCTATGGTATGCTTTCTTCAACACTTTTTTTGTGTATCCTCTTTGAATGAATCTTTCCTGTAGTTCTTTAGCTTGTATTTTGAATTCTTGTTGACTGCTACAGTTTCTTTTTATACGTAGATACTGGCCTGTTGGTATGGCTTTCTTTGTTGAAATTGGATGGTGACTCTTCCAGTGTAACAACGAGTTTGTTGCTGTTGTTTTTCTATAAGTTCTTGTAGCTAGTTCTTTTTTGGAATTTACATAGATGCTTAAATCAAGGAATGTCACTATTTCTTTATTGAACTCATATGTTAATTTTAAATTTTGTTCATTAATATTCAATTTTTTTATGAACTCTTTGAGTTCTTCTTCAGAGCCTGACCATATGACCAATATATTGTCAATGAATCTTATCCATAGTTCTATTTTTTGTGTATAAGATTCATTGTTTTCTGAGAATACTATATTATTCTCCCAGTGGCCTAAATACAAATTTGCGTAGTTAGGGGCACACGGCGTCCCCATTGCTGTGCCCCTAATCTGTTTATACCATTGTTTGTTGAAGAAAAAAATAATTGTTATCCAAAACAAATTCCAATAGTTTTATGGTAAATATATTTTGATTTTCATAATCCACTCCTTTAGAATCTAGGTATGCTTTCACCGCTTGTAATCCATGTTCATGTTTAATGCTTGTGTAGAGTGATTCTACATCCATTGTTACCAGTAGTGAATTGTTTTGTATTGTTATTCCATCTATTCTCCTCAATGTGTCTTTTGTGTCTTTGACAAATGATGGCAGAGTTGTTACATATTGTTTTAGAATTTCATCTATATATACACTTGGATTTTGGGTTATGCTGTTTATCCCTGACACAATGGGTCTTCCGGGGGGATTTGTTAGGCTTTTATGTATTTTTGGTATAGAATAGAATGTGGGTATAGTTGGTCTTCTGTTTATAAGGAATTTCTTTTCTATTGTTGTTATTAATTCCATTTCTTTTGCTTCTTCCACTATTCTTTCTAACCTTTTTATACATTCATCTGTTGGATCCTCCTTAAGTTTCAAATAGCATTCTTTATCATCTAGTAATTTTTGAGTTGTTGCTATATAGTCTGTGGTATTTAATACCACTATATTGCCTCCTTTATCTGAAGGCTTTATAATGATATTTTCATTTTTCTGTAATTCTTTTAATGCTTGTTGTTCTTTTCTACTCAAATTATTACTTGATGTATATTTAGGAGTATTTTTATCCAATTCTTTAAGTTCTTTTGTTACTAGTTCTACAAAGATTTCTAGTGGTGGACAGAGTGAGAAGTTTGGTGTAAACTTACTAGGTATATACACTCTCCCTTTTTTCTCTTCGTTTTCTCTTTGTTGTTTTTCAAAGTCTTTTAGGCATTCTTGTTCTCTGTTTGTTAAACCTATTTGACTTAGGTATTTCTGTCTTGTTGAATTGTGATATTTGTGAATTGCCAACTTTCGGGCAAATAAATTAAGATCTTTTACTTGTTCAAACAGTTGAAATCTCGCTGTTGGTGAGAATGTTAGGCCTAGACTTAATACTCTTGTTTGTTCTTTATTTAAGGGAGATTTGGATAAATTATATACTTGTAAGTTATCATATTGGTTAGTCTTTATTGTGGTTGTTGAGGATTCCAAACACTCTTGTCTTTTGGTTCTCTGAGTGGCATTTGATTGTTTTTTCTTTTGGTTCCTATGGATAAAAAACTTCTCTCATTTCTATTGGCATTAGCACTATAAATGAATAAGGTAAAGTAGTGACTTTGATAGACTAACAGTCACGAGGTAAAAGGGTAATATAAGAGGAAATAAGCACTAAGTCAAATAGCACAAGCACTTTAAGATAAGAATTTTTGAATAACACAACTTGAATTATAATGCACTTTAAGTAATAGAATTCTGAATTAACATAAATCAACAGGATAAAAGATTAACACAGAAGAAATGCAAAGGCACTTAAAACATATACTCCAGAGAAGTGCTGTATGAATAAACAAAACTATACAACAGACAAAAGGATTATAAAACCTTATCTTAATCTTATGTAAATAATGTAATCTTATGTAAATTAAAATCCAGGGTACCTGATAAGGATTTGACTAAGGAAACATAACCAAAATTACACAAATACAATTGAATTTAAAAACCAAATCTTTTATTGACTTGAGCATAATAAAGTAATTAAATAAAAAAGCTGTGATCAAAGCAAAGAATATAATAATAACAAAAATAAAACTTTAATAAACCTCTAATAATTTGCTGGACGTCAAAAAACCCAAAGGATTAAACACCTTGGGTTTAACATGATTTTTTTAATCGTTGCATTTTTAACAACATTTTAAATGTACAAATAAAGATTGAATTTTTTAAAATTAGTATGTGGCAATAATAATTAAAATAAAGGCTGCATAAAAGGTGTTTCTGTACAACCTTGGTTGGTTGTTCAAGGATTCCTAAATAGAATCCACAGGACAATATTTTGGTACGCTAATAACATTACAAATCTAAAATGGCGCGTTACACGACTATACAAGCGGTTTCCCCTCGTGCACTGCGCACATTGCTGACACTTACACCTCGGGTCACCAACAGTCCAAATGTGCACTGTAAGCTGCAGGAAAATCAAAACTGATTGTTAGCTCTTCAGGTTATTGATCACTGGATATATTAATTACAAATAGGTAAAGTATTTTAGTAATTAATTAATTCATTATTATTAAAAAAAATATATATAAAAAAAAATACGCTTAATAGCATATTTTACACTGCGGTTACTTTACATACATTAACGCTTCGCACTTCCTAATACATTTGTTCATTCACAATAGTTATTATCGTGCATTCATTTAATAAGTATTAGTAATGGAAAATAAAAATGTAGACTTTACACTACACTAAAATGTTTAACTTTTTACTCTGCAGTTATATATCTGGATTACTGCTCATTGGCTGCCAGCGATAGCACTCTCAAAGCAGTTACAAATCTAAATCACTTTATTATGCTCTGAGACCTGAATACATTTTTTAATTTACACTGCACAAAAAAAATTATATATTTAACACTGTACTTATATATCTGTCTTTGCGATGAGCGCCGAAGATTGATCGTTGCAAAGCACGAAACATGAAGGACACGAGGGAAGAGACTCACAATGAGCGCCGAAGGTCCTCGGAGTTCAAAAAGCATCACATTGTGTGGCAAACAGCATTGCCATGGCTTCAAACTTTATTGCCCCATCATTTGTGCCAGGCAAGTCGCTAGTGATATAATATAACATAATGCAATACAATATTATACAGTACACATGGGTGTTGGAACTGGGGGGGGGGGGGGTAAGGGGTAACCCCCTCCCCCAGATTTCTTATCATATGTATGTATGTATGCGTATAGAAGCTAACAGGGGAGGAGAGAGGGGGAGGAAACACAGGGGAGACGGAGAGGAAGACACAGGAGAGGGGAGAGGGGGAGGAAGACACTGGGCAGAGGGGGGAAGAGAAACAGGGTAAGGGAGAGGTGAGGGGAAGAGACACATGGGAGGGGGGAGAGACACAGGAGAGAGTGGGGGGTAGAGACACAGGGGAGAGGGGGGAAGAGACTAATGGGAGGGAGTGGTGAGGAGACACCGGGGAGAGAAAAAGGGGTAAAGACACAGAGGAGGGGGGAAGAAACACAGGGGAAGGGAGAGGGGGTAGAGACACAGGGGAGAGGGGGTAGAGACACAGGGGAGAGGGGGTAGAGACACAGGGAAGAAGGGGGAAGAGACACAGATGAGGGGGGATAGACACAGGGGAGAGGGAAGGGGGGAAAGACACAGGGGAGGGGGGAAAGAAACACGGGAAGGGAGAGGGGGGTAGAGACACAGGGGAGGGGGGAGTGACAACGGGAAGAGGGAAGGGGGAAAAGACACAGGAGAGGGAGCAAAGAAACACTGGGGAAGGGAGAGGGGGTAGAGACACAGGCAAGGGTGGGAGAGACACAGGGGAGAGGGGGGAGAGAGACACATGGGAGGGAGTGGGGGGAGACACAGGGGAGAGGGGGGGAGAGAGACACATGGGAGGGAGTGGGGGGAGACACAGGGGAGAGGGGGGGAGAGAGACACATGGGGGGAGTGGGGGGGGAGACACAGGGGAGGTCTATTGTGCTTTATTATTATTCTTATTATTATTACTATATAATGTGTAATACGGACCACTTTTTGGCAATGAGCGCCGCAGGCCTCTATATATCATTCCTGGCTTATTCAGATATATGGAGGATGAATCCGTGGACGTACCTGAATCCCACAAGAGAGTGGTCGCCATGTTCATGTGGTGTTTATTATGACACTAGCGACTTGCCCGTCAAAAAATGACGGCAATGTTATTGTAACTGAGCTAATGTTGTTTTGTGTGTAATAGTAAACATGTAATACATTAATAAATGAATAGACTTTACCTATTTGGAAGCATTGTGTTGAAGAGCTGTGAACCTTGTTTGTACACAGACCTACAGCACCAAGCACACTGACAGTACACATAGACCTATAGCACCAAGCACACTGACAGTACACACAGACCTACAGCACCAAGTACACTGACAGTACACACAGACCTAAAGCACCAAGCACACTGGCAGTGCACACAGACCCATAGCACCAAGTACACTGACAGTACACACAGACCTAAAGCACCAAGCACACTGGCAGTGCACACAGACCCATAGCACCAAGTACACTGGCAGTGCACACAGACCTACAGCACCAAGCACACTGACAGTACACACAGACCCATAGCACCAAGTACACTGGCAGTGCACACAGACCTACAGCACCAAGCACACTGACAGTACACACAGATTAACAGCACCAAGTACACTGACAGTACACACAGACCTACAGCACCAAGCACACTGACAGTACACATAGACCTATAGCACCAAGCACACTGACAGTACACACAGACTCACAGCACCAAGCACACTGACAGTACACACAAACCTACAGCACCAAGCACACTGACAGTACACACAGACCTACAGCACCAAGTACACTGACAGTACACACAAACCTACAGCACCAAGCACACTGACAGTACACACAGACCTACAGCACCAAGTACACTGACAGTACACACAGACTCACAGCACCAAGTACACTGACAGTACACACAGACCTAAAGCACCAAGCACACTGGCAGTGCACACAGACCCATAGCACCAAGTACACTGACAGTGCACACAGAACTACAGCACCAAGTACACTGACAGTACACGCAGACTCACAGCACCAAGCACACTGACAGTACACACAGGCGCTCATTGCAGGCGAGCCTCGCATAGCGAGGCAAGCTGTTAATACGGACCACTTTTTTATGGAGCAAACTGCTCCATATGTATATTAATAACTATACAACTTTCCAAACATACACATCTTATTGCAATACGCTAGTAATAATAATAATGCACAAGAGTCCTTCAGCACTGCACTGGACACTGAATAAACTTGCCTAGCTATGGTTTTCCCTATTGATGCAGTATCATCCAAACTGTCCCTCCTCTCAGTAAGACTGCAAGGTACTTATGATTCCAAAATGGCTGCTGTCCATGAGGTAGAAGGGTGTAGAAGGGAGTGTATGCTGCTGATTGGCTGGAATGTGTCTGCTGACTGTGACATGCAGGGTCAAAGTTTGCTCAATGATAAAGTATTGGGGGCGGGTCGAATCTCGCATATGTTCGCAGTTCGCCGCGAACGCGAACATGTTATGTTCGCCGAAAAAAAGTCCGCCGGCGAACTATTCGCGACATCTCTAATTCTAAGTAGTCAAAGAATATACCATAATTCACCAATAATTATAATACTGCATAATGATATTCCCCCAATACAAAAATCCACATAACCAGAGTACTTGCGCTTCTGTAGAAATAGTCCCTTCTAATATATCTCTGTTGCTGGTGATTGACTGATAGGGTTGATGCAAAATATTACAAATGATTTCAATCTTATTTCACAGTTTCATTGGATCTGCAGCTGACTCAACACAGAGAGTGATGTTTGCAGTCTTTGAACACCATAAAGATCACCTTGACAGGTATATCATTTAATTATGATGTTAGGGAACAAAAAAGGCTACATTAAATGTTGCTAAAATAGATAACAGTTATTGATTGATTAACATATAATACTATTTTAACTAATTAATAATTAGTCATCATTAAAAAAAAAAAAATGCAATAAAAGTAAGAACAATTTTTAACATGCACTTATATAACTGTCTTACAGCTCATATATGTACATTGGTTTTGGAAATATTAATTAATAATAAGATAAAAAACAAGATGGGGTTTGAAGACTTTAGAAAAAAAATTACATTTTACTAAGCACTTAAATATATGGAGTTCATTCAATCAAGAAGGAATGGAATTCAATGATTAAAATGTATTTTCATGTTTTTGCACAGATTACTCATCTCTGTACCTGACTGAAGACAGAGAGTGAATTTGCAAGGATTTGGACACAAAGAACAGCAAGTTCACAGGAATATGATTTTAGTATGCCCTTATGGTTTGGGATTGATGACACTTAATGATTAATTCAGGAAAGTATATTAGGATTCATAGGGAGCGATATAACCACATACCATATTATCTAAATTGAACATTTTAGGGAATGAACATCTATCCAAAAATAAGGTTTTAATAATAAAAAAAAAGTTGTTTATATAGTGCCAGATTGCTTGGAACAACTTGAAAATAAATGAGGTTTTTAGGATGTCATTTTGCAAAAAAAAAAAAAAGGAAGATGACTGAGATTTGGAGATTTTAATTGGTCATTACAAGAAAAAGAAAAAGAGGAAGATACAGTATATATATGCTTAAGAATTATGTTTTAAAGAACATCAATTAGATATCACATCTACATTCATTGCATCTTTAAGGAAATGTAACATTCTTTTGGAACACATCTATACTTTGATAATAGCTTTTTATGTTTGATCTTTTTAGAGACAAACTCACTTAACAAGGATTATTGATTCCTATCTACAAGTCGTAACAAATAACCTAAATTTTATAAAATTTCAACAAAATAAGCTTTGAGTAGAACAGTATTGTGGATTGATGGATTATGTCGCTGAATTAGCTACCAACAGAGACATACCAGCTGCAAGAGCAATTATTTTGACATCCACTTTCCAAGGATCTCCTCGCAATATGTGAGAAAGATATGATGCCATGGCTATTGTCACAAAATTTTGGCAAACCAGATTTATTCATTACATTCACATGTAAACCACAATGGCCAGAGATCAAGGAAAATTTGAATCTGGGACAAACTACTTCTGAATGACCAGATTTAGTGGCAAGAGTATTTAAAATCAAACTCAATTAATTAATAGATGATATAACCAAAGCACAGTTATCTGGAAAATGTGTGGCTTTTGTTTACACCATTGAATTTCAAAAAAGGACTGCCACATGCTCACATACTTTTAATCCTGCAGGAAAAAGATAAGTTGAATATTGCAGAGAGAGTGGATTCAGTCATTACTGCTGAATTGCCAGATCCAGAAAAATATTCAACACTTTTTGACATCGTTACACACAGAATGATTCATGGGCCATGTGGAGATATGAATCTTAATTTACCATGTATGGAAAATAAAAAATGTACAAAAGAATTTCCTAAACAATTTCAAATGCAAACTTATGCTAATTGGGATGGATACCCTTTGTATAAAAGAAGACAAGGACAAACAGCTATTATCCGTGGACAAAAGGTTGATAATAGATTTGTTGTTCCATACAATCAACATTTGCTCATGAAATACAATGCACACATAAATGTGGAAGCTTACACTTCTATTACATCCATCAAATATGTGTATAAATATATATACAAAGGATATGGTGCAACAACTGTTGTTGTGCAAGGTGCTGCAAACGAAAAGGAAAATCCAATTTTACATGACGAATTTTCTAATTATTTAGACTGAAGCAATGTGGCGGCTTCTGAAATTTGAGATGCATGATCGGTCACATGCTGTGTATCGTTTAGCTGTACATTTGCCACAAAGTCAGTTTGTTTGCTTTACTGCAGGCAATGAAAGTACTGCCTTAGCTCAAAGTGAACACCGAGATACAACACTTACTGCATGGTTTAAATTACCAGGATACGAAGGCCAGACAATTTTTATACATAGAGATTCCATATCACTATGTATTTGTAAATGGTCTATGGCGACAACGAAGAAGAGATACACATAAAATTATACCACAAATTTATACCGTCAGTCCAAGAGACATTGAATGTTTCAGTTTATGATTACTTCTTTAACATGTTCCCGGTGCCCAGAGTTTTTAATATTTACGCACGGTGAATGACATAGTTTATGATACTTTCCTATTAGCTGCAAGACATCAAAACTTCATAGCTGATGATACAGAATGGGAGAGGTGTCTGGAAGAAGCAGCACTATGTCAAATGCCAAAGCAAATGAGAGAACAATTTGCATTCATTTGAATCTTTTGCAATGTACCTGATGCATTTACTTTGTGTGAAACATTTAAATTAAATATGTCTGAAGACTTCTTGAAATGTTACAATGAGCCAATTGCACTGTTAAAAACTTTAATGGAAATTCAATAAATATTGTTTGCTCATGGATTAAATTGTGCAAGTTTTAATTTGCCTGATCCAGGACTTATAGATGACATCAACTTTGATGATTATGACACTGAGCTACAAAAACAAAAATCTGAAGAAAAACTGGCAACTTTAAATACTTTACAGTTAAAAGCATTTAATGCCATCACAAATGCTACAGATGATGAAATGGGCAAAGACCGGTATTTCTATCTAGACGGCCCTGGCGTATCAGGAAAAACTTTTCTGTATAATTGTTTGATGAGTTAAATTTGAGCACAGGGTCAGATAGCAATGCCATTTGCAACAACTGGAATTGCAGCACTTTTGTTAGACGGTAGTAGACCTGTGCATAGTGGATTTAAACTGCCAGTTCCCATTTTGGAAACATTAGTGTCAGATATTCGACTGAATTCTTTACCATCCAAAAAATTTTAACAAAGTAAATTAATTATCATAGACGAGGCAATAATGATATCATGTTATGCTTTGCAAAGTATTGATAGATTATTAAAAGAAGTGATGGATAATAAGTTGCCATTTGGTGGAAAGGTGATGCAGTTAGGAGGAGATTTTAGGCAAAAATTACCTGTTGTGCCACACGGAAATAGAACTGATATCATTGAAACATGTATCAAGACAAGTAAACTGTGGAAAATATTTACACATCTTAAATTAGAATTAAATATGAGATCTGAAGGCCAAAATTAATTCAATGATTGGCTCATTCAAATTGGAGAAGGAAAACATCCACAAATGCATGATTTACCCAATGATACCATTGAAATTCCATCAACAATGGTTTGCAAGGAATCACTCATATCAGCAATCTTTCTAAACACTCTGAATAATGACGATTACTCAGACATTGCAAACAAAGTGATATTAACATCAAAAAATATAGATGCCTTGAATCTAAATAACAAATCTTTAAATTCATCAACGCATCACAAAATAATTATTACAGTGCAGATTCAGTTCTGGCTGATGATAAAGACAGTGAATCGAATTTTCGTATCGAATGTATTGATTCTTTACCCCATCTGGAATGCCACCACATGTTTTGCAATTGAAAAAAGGGGCAATTGTCATGATATTGAGAAATATGAATCCAAAAAAAGGACTTTGTAATGGGACCAGATTAATTGTGCACGAGTTAAAAGATCATTTTATACATGCAGAAATTATAACTGGGACCCATAAAGGTGAACAAGTTTTTATACCAAGAATTGATTTAGCTCCAAGTCAGAGTGGTTTGCCTTTTGTCCTTGAAAGAACTTGTTTTTGCACATGGACAACTCTATGTTGCTTTTTCAAGGTGCACAAATCCAGATGAGATTAAAGTTTCATTTCAAGACAAGTCAGGGTGATCTACTACACTATGGCGTATTTTTACAAAAAATATTGTGTACTACGAGGTTTTGTGATCACAGATAATAGTGGTTTTATTTGAATGAAGAAATTGAAAGTCAATTGGACTCTTCTTAGTGGAACACTATTTTAGTTACAAAAATATGTCAACAATTTCAGAAAAAAACAGTAATAACCAACAAAAAAGAAAGAAAGAAAAAAGAAAAAGAAAACAATGGAATGTCTTGCAAGTCAGTTTAGACATGATTGGCTCCACAAAACAGTCAGCATTTTAGCAATTTTACTGTTTAAAATTGAATATGTTTCTTTCAGGTTTGTAAGCTTAAAAATATGTTTGAAAAGGACTGATAAGTTGATGCATTCTTTGTAATTAAGGTTTAATGTTAGTAGCAGCATCATCATTTGTTGAAAAATTAAAAAGGTGCATGATATATAGATTATTGATCCAGGGACGAATCCGATTGACAGTTAATGGAGTCAGGAAGGAATTATTTTTGGACAACACTTTCAACAAATTTACAAAGTTGAACTTACATTTATTGAAATTTGCCTTCCTCTAGATTCAATATTCAAGCTCAATATAGTTTTAAATAAATTAGGTTAAATGTTATTATCTTATGTTAATGTTTGCATTGTTAGCATTGTATGTTAATAAGTTTGCAAAATTCATTTATTGAATGTTAATAAAGATTTATGTCATTTTCAGCAGAAACATTTGTTTCCTAAATTCAATGTATAATTAAATAGAAAGTATTCATCCAGGGAGTAATCCGATCGCCATTTAATGGGGTCAGGAAGGAATTAAATTTTTCCCCTTTTGAGACAATTGGCTCAGTTGCAATTGGGTTTTTTACTTTTTGCCTTCCTCTGGATTCAACACCTATGTGTTTTGACAGGAGTTTAAATACAAGTTTGTATGTTAAAAAGCATTCTTTCATGGTTGCAGAGACTCATTTACAAAAAGTGAAACAATTTCATGTTAGTATTGTTAAAAAAACGTTACACACTGTTTACAATATAAGTTGAATATTAGAAAAATTCATGTAATGGTTTACAATACGTATTCAGAGAAATTTGATGGATTGTTATATTAGTATTCCATACATGATAATTACAAAGTTTGATATGGTTTAACAGTACATTGTTAAAAAAAAGTCTTTGTAGATAAGAAAACTATTCAGAGTGTTAGAGAATCACATTGTGTCACAAACAGCATTTCCAGGTTTAAAATTCTATTGACCTTCATTTTTGGATGGGCAAGTTGCTAGTTCACATATAAAACTGGAATATTTTTTCTGACAAATTAAATGAGCCACTAAGAGGGAAGTAGTGAGAGATGTTTAATTTGTAATGTTAGAAGGCTAGTTGTCTGTAAATATGTAATATCATAAGTGTTGGTAGAATATGTGTTCTGAAGGAACAGTGGGTGCCCCATAATGTCTGACACTTTACAACATAAATTGTGAGCAGTGCTTTATGCAAGGACAATCAGACAATATAAAACTTTTAATATCACTCAGCAGGTGGAACTTGGAGTCCTACAACCAATTTATATTCTGAGCAGATGTTTATGAGCACATTTGTAAGTGCACATCTTGTAAACTATACGTAGATCAATATTCTTTAGAATGATGGTACCTCTATAACAAAGTAAAAATTGTTTAGTACCCTAGTTGAAAGATTAGAAAATATATACACATTTGTTATAGGTAAGGGATTCTTCCTTTTATTTGCATAAGAACACAACACTTTCTTGTTTTTACTTTAAGGAGCAATTAGGATAAATTCAGTGTGACTGCTTTGGACTTCAATGTATTCCCCTAATTGTGCATGTTAATGAACATTTTGTGTTGCGTAACATTACATTTTTACTTTGCAAGTCTTTTATGCAGATTTTTGTTCACAATTTTGTACATGATTTTATGGTATCATAGGGCACATGTATTCATATAAGTAAGGAGATTTTGCAGAGCTCACAAAATTGCATTCAAATAGGATGTATTTTGTATTTTACTATCACTTAGAAAACTTACATTTTGTTGCCAACAATTCAACAAGTCTGTACAGCACATTTATTTTTCTGTAAACTTTGGTGCAGGCTTCCATGTTTCATGGTAATGCAAATCATGACAACCTGCATCACAGCTTAAATAAATGAATGGGCACTCAGTGTAAAAGGCAGTATGATTTTGTAGGGCCACTGTAGGTGGGCACGTCATAGCAGAGAGAACAGACAAATCACAGTCCACTAGAGAAGCAACCCACTCCAGTAACAGACAACCCACTCCAGTATCACCTGTCATATTGTTAGCAGGCCCTTAGAGGAATGTTGATACTCCAGAATATCACTAATTAGACATTTGCATGTGTCTTAACCCCTTATGTTGATTATATATAATATATATTATTATTTGATATCTAATGCTATTATGGCTATTATTATTATTATTATTATTATTATTATTATTATTATATGTATTGATATATTACATAGTAACTAGGGCTCATTAGTTTACATACATAGGAATGTGACACATATATGATGTGTGTGGATGTCCCATAACCCCAACCATTGAAAACACACTGAGATGGTTACAACGGTATAACAAAGCTTTATTTCATACACAGAGCACAATCAGAAATGGTCAAGACTGTGCATTAATATCATGGGTGTGGTGTGGGCGAATACCGGGAGAGCTTGGGGGAAAAAGGGGATACCTACAGGGGGTAATGTCATAGTCTAGAATAAGCATGATGCATAGCACCTACCAGTGTCACATGTGGTCACTACACCACTGCAACTGGAATCTGATGAAATAAAGGATCATCAGATATTACTTAATTTAATTGAAGAAACGATCAATGTGCATAACACTTACAACTTGTCTAGATCTGCGTAACGGAATAGATGATTCAACCTCTGGAATGTGTAATCCAATTTAGTTTCACACATATAATGTGGTGAAAAAACATAAATTTGAACAAAAGTGGTCAACTAAAAATAGGCCTGGAGGATAAAAAAAATATTTAACATTCATGTACAGTACAATGCTAAATACTGTAACTGTAACAATATACCAACTCACCTTATTCCCATCTGCTATAATTACTAACTATTAGCTAGGCCTCTGGATAATCAGTAATATGGGCAAATAGCCATTAATATGGAGAGGATACAAAGGTCAGCAGCCAGATTCACTGTTAGTTGCATAAGACCCAAGTATCTGTTTTCAGTCTGCTATTGAGGTCAGGATCACATGCTTCACTAGTGCATATATGAATGCTGGCTGTCATTAACATGCCATTGTGAGACTTTGCAAGTCCACTGACATAGCGGTATTAGTCTACATTTAAGCTAACAACAATCATGTCTTAGATATCTGGTTATATGATATCTTTAAGATTGTGGGAGCTACATGTTAAGGAGGGGCTGTCATTGAAGAAATGTCTTCCTGAGAGGCACTGTGAAAACTTACACCTCATACATTTCCTTCACAATGCTTGCAGATGCAGAAGATGCCTTCATGGACCTGAATTGTACCTAAAACAAAAAAAAAAGAAAGAAAAAGAAACCAAACCTACAAATAATGCCTTAATAATCAAAGGGATTGCAGCATCTCTTCTCAACAGCATTACTCAGTGACCATGAATTCGTGACATGTTCTACAGAACCCTACGTGTCCACAGAGAAGATGATCATGGACCATGTGATGAGAGGTAGCCATCTGCATACATAATATCACCATCACATAGGCCAAGATCCAAGACTCTGTAGCTAGGCTAGATTAGGTTAACATTGTGACTAATAGATTGGCACTGAGGAGTGC
This sequence comes from Discoglossus pictus, assembly GCA_027410445.1. Lineage (NCBI taxonomy): Eukaryota > Metazoa > Chordata > Amphibia > Anura > Alytidae > Discoglossus > Discoglossus pictus. The sequence goes on from CM050167.1 coordinate 214,782,572, forward strand.
TGTTAAGAAGACACAAACATTTGCGTAGCCCCTATGTCCTCCTCCGCCTAGGCAGAGGGCCCACATGCCCCATGGCCGGCCACTGTCTCCCTGCTGGTGGTGGGAGAGGGCGGTGGGGGCAAGGGGAAGAAACCACCCGGGAGGCAGCGGCACCTGCAGTGTCGCATGGCTTTGGCTGCTACTCTGGAATGCGCTCTTGTCCGCCCCAATCCTGAGCAGCCTGGCCAAGTAGGACTTTGTTATTAGATCATGCCTCCTTTCCTCCCTTTTGAACCTTGCCAGGCTGTGCATGACCTCTTCATGATTGGCGGAGATGCTGGCCTGGATCCCCCGGAGCAACTCCACCTCCTGTCGCATTAGGGCCAGCATCCCTGCATGAGCCAGCATGGCCTGATCGGGGTAACTGGTTGCTGCTGGGCGGGGGCTTGCTCCTCCACTTCCTGCTCCGATGGAGTTGATGCCCCTGTCTCTTGCTCACCACTGCACCCAGACCTCCTGGATGCTCAAAGAAATAGAAAAGAGCTATATGTCATTAGTATGATGAATACATTGTTTTGTGTGCATTCCTAACTATTTGACATCTAGGCTTGAACCTGAATGATACTCCTAATTTCAACTCAGATTAGCAATCAATTGCTAGATGTGATCAATTCTTTGGTTCTTGGTCTTGATTGTTCTTGGCTCCTAACGCTATATTGATGCCGTCTGCATTCTGTAACTCTATAGGCTGCAGTGGGCACACCAATAAATGGACTCTCTATTGCTTGATTACTGTTGTTGTGCCCAGAAATGACAGTGATGTATCAGCTTCATGGATTTAATGATGTATCCATCTATCCCTTGTAAATTTCATGGAGCTGACATGTCAGTGTCCTTGTTGGTCATCATGTACATGTGTAGTGTGTGTGATGTACATGTGGTGGCATGTTGGTGTATGTGATATTCACCTGAGATGGATGCTGGGTCCTGCTGTGCCACCAGGCCTGAAGCTCCAGCAGCGGGCACCTGTCTCAGAAAGTCCTTGGCGACCCTCTCCCACTCATTATAGAGCACAGTCACATTCTTGTCCTCCTTTGCCATCATACTCCTCACCTTGGCCCTGATGTCGTCAAACCGGTGCTTGACGGACCTCACATCCCTTGGCGCTGTGCCTACCACTGTAATCTCAGACGCTACCTTCTTCCATGCCTTAGCCCTAGGTCCTGGCCTAACTTCCCTCCCCCTGCAAGAATCACGGGTGGCCATGAATAGCACTGAGGAGGACCACATTCTGCCGGTGCAAGTAATTGTGGGCCCTGTGCTTGCCCTTAGCCTCTTGCCCTCCCGACTGCGGATGGGGATCCTTGTCTCTTTGACCTGTACCTGAGGCCTGTCACTACCCCGAAATGTTGCTGTATATATAGGATGGGAAAAAACTGTGTATTATATGTAATTAATAACTGTTGGGTCATGGGGTGTGGTGGATGGGATGGGAGGGGGGGGGGGGGGAGGTTGTATTGTGTGACCAAACTCTATATGTCTCTATGTGTGTTCTTTAAATTTTGTGTATTGCAAATGTGTGTAATCTGTAAATACACAGTCAGTGCATGTGGAACACAAATTTATAATATCCCTCTGTCAATCATCTTTGGCTAGACAGATTTCTATTGGCTGAGAGGCCTGTGTCACACTACGTTATACCACAATTGCATAGCGACGGCTGATCATGGCCCAGCCGGCCGGCCCCTTAACAGTTTGCGTGAATAAGGTTTACGGGCTTGCATCTACGGCCCGTAACTCAGAGCATGGTTGAATTTAATAGCTCTGTAATGAAGCCGAACTTCAAGTCTGCAGCCTTTGAAGATTTGCTTATGCAGCTACGGGCTTCGAATTTAATGGGGCTTAATATCTATCAAAAATAGTATAAAAAAATAATAACTTTAAGAATAAAACTGTTGCTGATTTGTCTTTTACTGCGGAATTGAAATTTGGATAACTGCATGTAAGGATATTCATCCTCTGGGTATATGACTGATCTTCCTAAACTTGTTTACAGAATTCAAAATCAATGCTTTGTGAAAAAGTGTCCCATGAAAAATCTTTTCTGTTTTGTCAAAGATGGAAAAAAAATGAAAAGCAAAAATGAAATTGAACCAAGATAAAAATAAAAAAGTGGCATAAAGATAAAATGCTTTCTGCCAGCCCGTCCATTAATTTTGCTAGTTTGTAAAGGACAAATATTTTTTTTATTCTCATCTTGTTCTTTTCTTGTGCATTTGTTAGAAAAAAACAAAATTGTTATATTTATGTGAGATGTAAGAAATGGTGACCATATATTGTTTTTTTCTTGCCTGTATTAAATAAATGTAGAAACAGAAAGAGTTGCTGCTAAATAAATGTACAAAATAAATGCAGATTTATTTTTTCTTTTTCCTAAAATAATAATTAAAAATTCAAATGTGCTGTGTTCATTAAGATACAAAATAGTATTTTTTGTAAGCATCCTGTAGTCATGTGATTATCTTTCCATAAAATTATAACAAATTCTCTTTATTAAAGTAATAGTTTTCTTTTCCCTCTACCCTTGGTCTTGTTAGATGACAGCTGTGTGACTATATATAAGTATTAAAAGGGACAAAAATTAACCTTCACAAGACAGAAAAAGTTGAAAAACAATGAAAAGACCACTCTAGTCATATCCCGTATATACTAGAGTATAAGCCTACCGAGTATAAGTCGAGTCACCTATTTTACCACAAAATACTGGGTAAAATGAGTGACTCGAGTATAAGCCGAGGGTGGGAAATGTGCTGCGCCCTGTGTCCCTCTTGTGCCCTCTGTGTCCCCCCTCTCTCTCCCATGTCTCTTCTCCCCTCTCCCTTCCCTGTGTCTCTCCCCCCCTTATCACATTCCTCAACCCCACTCCTCATTCTCAACCTCCCTCCTCAACCCCACTCCTCATCCTCAACCTCCCTCCTCATCCTCCCTCCTCATCCTCAACCTCCCTCCTCAACCCCCTCATCCTCGACCCCCCCCTCCTCAACCCCCTCCTCATCCTCAACCCCCTCCTCAACCCCCCTCCTCATCCTCAACATCCCTCCTCATCCTCCCTCCTCAGCCTTAACCTACCTCCTCAACCCCCTCATCCTTAACCCCCTCCTAAACCCCCCATCCTCAACCCCCTCCTCAACCTCAACCCCCCTTCTCAACCTCCCTCCTCATCCTCAACCTGCCTCCTCAACCCCCTCATCCTCAACCCCCCTTCCTCAACCTCAACCCCCCTCCTCATCCTCAACCCCCTCCTCAACCCCCCTCCTCATCCTCAACCTCCTTCCTCAACCCCCTCATCCTCAATCCCCTCCTTAACCCCCCCATCCTCAATCCCCCCTCCTCAACCCACTTCTCAACCTCAACCCCACTCCTCATTTTCAACCCCCTCCTCAACCCCCCTCCTCATCCTCAACCTCCCTCCTCATCCTCAACCTCCCTCTTCAACCTCCCTCCTCATCCTCCCTCCTCAACCCCCCATCCTCAACTCCCTCCTTAACCTCCCTCCTCAACCCCCCCATCCTCAACCCCCTCCTCAACCCCTCTCATCAACCTCCCTCCTCAACCACCTCCTCAACCCCCCTCCTCATTCTAAACCCACCTCCTCCTTCTAAACCACCTAAATACCTCCCCCTCTCCCCTCACTTACCTGCTTCTGCTCCGGCACCCGGTATATGCTAATGACGTGGCGCGCATGTGACGTCACATGAGCGCGGGTCAAGAAGGAGCGGAGGCCAATGCAGAAGCAGGTAAGTGAGGGTAAAGGGAGAGGGGGAGGTATTTAGGGGGGTTTAGAATGAGGAGGGGGTTTAGAATGAGGAGGGGGGTGGAGGATGAGGAGGGGGGAGGGAAAGAGACACGGGGGGTTAGAGAGACACAGGGGGGTAGGGAGACACGGGGGGAGAGAGACACAGGGGGTTAGAGAGACACGGGGGGATTAGAGAGACACGGGGGGGAGAGTGACTCGATTATAAGCTGAGGGGGGCCTTTTTAGCCTTAAAAAAGGGCTGAAAAACTCGGCTTATACTCGAGTATATACAGTACTTAACATGTACAGTAAATACAGAGCCTATTTTATTTTGTTTTAGATTTACACCTTTTGCATTTTATCAAGTATAGATATTCAAAACAATATATTCAACAAAAAGTGGTTCAAAACACACACTCGACAAAATGCTTGGGCCAAGATCCACTAATCTTTGAAAAGACTGTGTAGTGGTTCACTGATGCTGTGATGGATTTTTACAGCCAAAGTTATCACTCAGTGACCCACTTTGAAGCCTTGGTAAGCTTAGTGAATTTTGGCTTTATTGACTGTAAATGGTTCTCCAAGGCTTCTTTTGTGTTTTTCCTAGCATAGCTAGATACACAGTGAAATACATATTACAAGCAACTCAGAGCTCCCATTTTCCATGATTAGGCACAGACACAGACACAATATTTGCATTATGTAAGCCAGTTAAGCCTATGGACCATGTCCATGGAGGAGCAGTTTGCTTGTGGATGCTATAATTTTGGCTGTGGCTGGAATAGAACACCAAACACTAATTGACTGTTGATGGAAGGTGCATGGTATGAAGTGCATGGGAATTTCAATGTCATAGAACCTTCGTTGTGGCTAGAAGCATTGGACCCTTGATAGAGTTGTGAGTATGATGTATGTTTTGTGGGTTTCCAGTGGAGGTACATCGGAATCTTGCAGTAAAATGAGTGTTCCATGGTTAAATTTGTTGTAGTAACACTGGAGTAAAAGTTAACAACACTAGCAGACTCATTAAATTGGGGCTACATTTAAAAAAGTAGCCTGTAGTGAAAAAAGTAGGGCTGAAGGCTCTTAAATTAGCCTCGTAAACAACTACGTTGCCAACCTACGCGTTAGAACGCAGGCAGGACGAGAAATGCGTACATTCTGTGGAACGTGGAACATCGCAGCACGCAACCCTTTGATCTGTCAAGATCGTACCGCTACATTCCCATTTTGCTATTAAATTGATAAGAAGTACCCTTTGAGCTAGCCCGTAAAACGCAAATGGAGCCCAACGAGTGCTGGGGAGGACTTGCAAAGGCTGTAAAAAATGTTACGTTAGCTGCGTGAGCAGCAGAAGAGACCCCCACTCCGACCCCCAAACCTCCCTCTGGCCCCTAAAGCTCCCCCCTGCTGCCCAGACTAATCTTCATGCTGCAGGGGTTCCTGATCGGGACCCCTGCAGTGTCCCCATATTAACCCATGCTGGCGGGGGTACTCCAAATACCCCTGCGGCACCTAAAATAAATGCCCCTATGCTGTGGGTCCCGTTAGGACTTTTGAAGTGACCCCATATTGACTCTTGCATGGTGAGTCCCAAATTTGCCATCTCGCAGCTCCTGAAAGGACCGTAAAGGTCCTTAAAAACCCACATTAACTATAAAATGAACTCCTGCCGGCACCATAAAAAAAAAAAACATCACTTATGTGGGTCTATCTACACCCTCATGAGACTCTAATTATCTATACAGACCCTTATGGGACAATACTTAAACCCTATATTAACACTATAAGTGCCATGAGGGTCCACCAGAACCCTCATGACACAAAGTCTAAACACAACACTATTAATTTAGCTTTAATTAGCCAGGATGGCAATCTTCTTTGCCATTGGCTACATCTAACCCTTTACTACGGGTTAGTCTAATTGATCGAGTTCACGGCCACATATCCAACGTGCGACAGACTGCGTCGCGGTTTTGCGTCTCTGGCCCATAGCACTCAGCCCCTTCCAATTTAATAGCACAGTAACACAGGGGATTTTCATGCCCGAAGCCGCAGCGGACCTCACGTTGGAGTTACTGGGCTCCAATTTAATGAGGCTGTAGGTGAGAATGGTTCTGATTTATATTGCAGTTATTATGCAACAAACTGCCAATCTTTATAAATATAAGATAAATAGAAAAGGTAATATCTTAGGGAAATAAACCCATTAGTGCTTAACACTACAAATTCGGATATAAGGGCACCATAGGGTTAATCATATTCACATAATATTGGAAATTTATTAATGAAAAAACAACGTTGATTAAAAGAATTTAAAAGAGGATTAAAAACACTATTAATAATAATTCCTTCAATGGCTATTGTAACAACTATTACCACTCTATCATATATTAATCATAGAGTGTAGTTACAAAAGCAGATGGTTTGTCAGAGTATATAGAAGGGCACTTGCTCACTAACATATGAGCTATAAAGAAAAGTCCCAGAAATATTCGTATATATGATACTTCTAGAAAATACTAGCAAATAGTATAGATCACCTATTAACAGTCTTATATAGGTGGTCAGGGACACAGAGCATAAAGAGTGCTCAACCTCATGAGGGGAGTTATAATGGAGTCTGATGAAAGGTAAATGGTAAAGTCAGTATATATAGCAAGACTGCTTTTCCATATGTGTATATGTACACACAAGACTGACACTTAAGCTCTTAAAAGATCTCTATCCTCTCCTAACTGAGTCCCCATGGGTGCTTATCTATTAATGGTATAGGCTATAGTAGCAAGAAATACATGTAAGCCCTTAAAATGCCTCTGAACTATCTTATTCAAAGTATTCGCGCCTCCATTAACTCAGAGGTTCCCGCTTCCTGGTTACTGCGTGCGTGATGACGTCACGCTACCCTCGCCTGCTTCCTAACATGTTTCTACATATCAAACGTCTTTGTCAAAGGATTAAGGCGTGTGCTGGAGCTGTGAGCTATTTAAAGAAAACGGTAGTCATGGTTACCAATACTACCATGTGTGCTACACATCAAAAACGTCTCTTTTATATTAAATTACTTAAATGGAAGGAAAACAGAGGAGAAATGGTGGTATCTCCATATATTGCCACATAAATGTTGAGAAATCTCTATATACCGGGCTTTATAATATAAAAAGGGGGTCATCCAATTAGTAATGAAAAATATCTCATGTATATAAGTATACTAAATAATAAATATGATAAATAAGGAGGATGTAACCTTTAGATACAAAATCTGGTCACTAAATAAAGTGCTATATGTGCTGTGCTCAAAATATAAAAATTTCAACTTATACACCATGAGATTTGCATAATATTTATGTAACTTATAAAGAGACCAGCATGTATTAACTATAACAGGGGGAACAGTCTGGAGACTTCAAAGAAATATAATATATAAAATATTCAAATGAAGGGTGTATAAGAAAAACCTTCATTTAAACCATTTGGTACTTGTGCTTTGAGTTTGTAAATCCATTTAGATTCACATTGTAATAGTTTCCTTTGAAAATTGCACCTCCTAGGTCCTGGAGTTACTGAATCTATGATGCAGAATTTAAGTACATCCGGATTATTGTTATGGCAATATTTAACATGTCTTGCTATGGGGGTATCATATTCGTTAAGAATAGAATATATATGCTCCCCCACTCTGCGTCGAAGCTCTCTACAGGTTTTGCCTACGTAAATCTTATTACATAGGCACGTGGCTATATATACCACTCCTGTTGATTTGCAGTTAAAGAAACTGTTGATATCAAAGCTGGACCCACTGACAGGGTGTATATAGTTTTTGCATGGTTTCACAAATTTACAGAATTTGCATCTGCCTCATTTGTACATTCATTTCAATGGTTTAAGCCATGTTTTGGCCTCAGTCTGATTGTCTTTATACATACTATGTACAATCATATCTTTAATATTAGTGCCTTTCCTATATGTTATGCTTTACATCTTGTACATCTTTATCACTGGTAAGGAGATGCCAATGTTTATCAAGGATGTTTTTTATAATTTCAGAATCATGACCGAATGTCATTATGCATCTAATAAGGTTTAGGTTAGATGTATCATTTTTTCTGATAGTATTATCTCCATGTTGTTTTATGACATGTGCATTTAGCAGGTCAGTTCTGTTAAAGGATAAGGCATGCTTGTAAGCTACTTTGAGACTTCTGTTAGGGTAACCTCTTGATTTAAAACGTTGTCTTAGTTTATCTGCTTCGATCTTAAATTCTTGTTCTGAACTGCAGTTCCTCCGAATTCTTAAGTATTGGCCTTTAGGGATTCCTCTTTTTGGGGGCCCAAAGTGCTGGCTTTCCCATTTTAATAATGTGTTGGAAGCTGTTTCCTTTCTAAAGGTAGAAGTACAGATTTTTCCTTCTAAATCTTTTTTTATTTTTAAATCTAGGAAAGAGACTTCACTTTGACTCGCCTCAAAGGTGAATCTCAGGCCTAGTTCATTACTGTTTAAATATAATATGAAGGCTGTTAGATCTTGTCTGTTACCCGTCCAGACAAGGATAACATCATCTATGTATCTTCTCCAGATGAGTATATTGTTTCCAAAAGAATGTACATTATCATCATATATGTATTTATCCTCCCACCAACCCAAGAAAAGATTAGCATAGCTGGGAGCACATGGTGTTCCCATCGCAGTTCCTTGTCGTTGGTAGTACCATTTTTGGTTAAAGAGAAAAAAATTATCAGAACATGTTTTCCTTCCATTTAAGTAATTTAATATAAAAGAGACGTTTTTGATGTGTAGCACACATGGTAGTATTGGTAACCATGACTACCGTTTTCTTTAAATAGCTCACAGCTCCAGCACACGCCTTAATCCTTTGACAAAGACGTTTGATATGTAGAAACATGTTAGGAAGCAGGCAAGCGTAGCGTGAGGTCATCACGCACGCCGTAACCAGGAAGCGGGAACCTCTGAGTTAATGGAGGCGCGAATACTTTCAATAAGATAGTTCAGAGGCATTGTAAGGGCTTACATGTATTTCTTGCTACTATAGCCTATACCATTAATAGATAAGCACCCATGGGGACTCAGTTAGGAGGGGATAGAGATCTTTTAAGAGCTTAAGTGTCAGTCTTGTGTGTACATATACACATATGGAAAAGCAGTCTTGCTATATATACTGACTTTACCATTTACCTTTCATCAGACTCCATTATAACTCCCCTCATGAGGTTGAGCACTCTTTATGCTCTGTGTCCCTGACCACCTATATAAGACTGTTAATAGGTGATCTATACTATTTGCTAGTATTTTCTAGAAGTATCCTATATACAAATATTTCTGGGACTTTTCTTTATAGCTCATAAGTTAGTGAGCAAGTGCCCTTCTATATACTCTGACAAACCATCTGCTTTTGTAACTACACTCTATGATTAATATATGATAGAGTGGTAATAGTTGTTACAATAGCCATTGAAGGAATTATTATTCATAATGTTTTTAATCCTCTTTTAAATTCTTTTAATCAACGCTGTTTTTTCATTAATACATTTCCAATATTATGTGAATATAAATATAAGATAATCAGAAATTAGCACTTAATAACTTTATGATAAAAAGTGTATTTTAATTTGTCTCCAAAATGTTTATCAGCACATTCTGTGTGATACTGTTATCAGCACATTCTGTGTGATACTGTTATCAGCACATTCTGTGTGATACTGGCTGTTTCTTCATTATAAGTATGCTAATCTAAATAAACACACAGACATTTACTTTTAACTTAGAATTTGTTTGGAAATGCATAGGCATGTGTAAAAAATTGATTTATTTACAATTTACTATCTCTCGTATGCAAAGCTGAAGCTTTGTAACCCTTTTAGGTTTACTACTGGTTTTATAATACATGGCATATTTGTATTTTAATTCAGTGTTTATAGTGTAAAATCATGATTCTATTAAAAATCTTAGCTGCTTTTCTCCAAAGTATAAATCAAATGTGAGCATGTAAATCAACCTGTCAAATCATCCAACTTTTTCAACTCTTAACCTTAAGCATAAAAGGAAATGAAAGGCTTCTGATTTTCATTAGGAATATACTACACCTAAGTATCTCTTTACTTTTGTGTGCTTTATTTTATTAAGAAGTGCTTAACAACTCTTTTTTCCAGTCTAAAATCTTACAAATAGTTCCTAATTGGTCTCTTTCCACATGAAGCTAGTGTAGTCCTAAGTACAGGGGTTGCACTGTCTCTTAGTAATTAGTGGCAACATTCTACAAAAAACATTAAGAGAGTTCACTGACTGGCTAATTTGAAACACTGTACTTCATGGTATGTGAATAGTGATGTTCCGAACATAAAATGTTCGGTTCGCGAATGCGAACCGCCGCAAATGTTCGCAAACCGGCAAACATCGGCGAACCGCCATAGACTTTAATGGGCAGGCGAATTTTAAAACCCACAGGGACTCTTTCTGGCCACAATAGTGATGGGAAAGTTGTTTCAACGGGACTAACACCTGGACTGTGGCATGCCGAACGGGGATCCATGGCAAAACTCCCATGGAAAATTACATAGTTGATGCAGAGTCTGGTTTTAAGCCATAAAGGGCATACATTACCTAACATTCCTAAATTGTTTGGAATAACGTGCTTTAAAACATCAGATATGATGATTTATCGATCAGGTAGTGTAAGGGTTAGGCCCGCTTCACAGTGACAGACCAAACTCCCCGTTTAACGCACCGCAAACAACCACAAACAGTCCATTTGCACAACCGCAAACTCCCCATTTGCACAAGGTTGGATACCAAGCTAGCCATGTCCCGATCCTTGTCCTCACTGATGTCATTGAAGGTCTCTTCCTCCACCCAGCCACGTACAACACCAAGGGTCCCCGAAAGGTGACAACAAGCCCCCTGGGACGCCTGCTGTGTTTGGTCTTCCACCTCCTCAAAGCCACCTTCCTCCTCTGACTCCTCTTCTTCAGACTCCTCTCACTGCATTGCCTCTCTCTGCATTATTATAAGGTGTGTTAAGTAGTACTACTCTTATCAGTTTAAAACCTGTTACAGCACATATCACTTCAATTTTGGGGCACGGCACGTGCAATCAAAGGTGCCACCAGATAGGAGTGGCGTGTTTGTAAGTACTACTCTTGTCAGTTTAATACTTGTTACGCCACCTATCAGGGGGCGTGTATAAGGCCTGGATTTTTAGAACCAGGAGATGGAAAAAGATGCTTTGTTGGTCGTATCACTTCAATTTTGGGGCACGGCACGTGCAATCAAAGGTGCCACCAGATAGGAGTGGCATGTTTGTAAGTACTACTCTTGTCAGTTTAATACTTGTTACGTCACCTATCAGGGGGCGTGTATAAGGCCTGGATTTTTAGAACCAGGAGATGGAAAAAGATGCTTTGTTGGTCGTATCACTTCAATTTTGGGGCACGGCACGTGCAGTCAAAGGTGCCACCAGATGGGAGTGGCGTGTTTGTAAGTACTACTCTTATCAGTTTAATACTTGTTACGTCACCTATCAGGGGGCGTGTATAAGGCCTGGATTTTTAGAACCAGGAGATGGAAAAAGATGCTGGGTCGGTTCTCCTACTGTCACAGGGCCAGGGGGCGCCCCCTCGTCGGGCTACCTGGTTGATCCTGCCTCAAAGATTAAGCCATGCACGTTTAAATACACACAGCCGGGACAGTGAAACTGCTAATTGCTCATTTTAATCATTTAATCATTTAAACTGGTTCCTTTGATCGCTCCATCTGTTACTTTGATAACTGTCGGAATTAGAGAGCTGATACATGCCGACGAGCGCTGACTCCCCGGGATGCGTGCACTTATCAAAAATTAGGTATTGTTTCCTCTTCACTAAACGTGACACTAAAAGAAAACTCTTTTAAGACAATAATGAGGTGGTATCTTACACCAGCAAAACTCCATCTTCTGAACAAAACACACCCTGACACATGTTTTAGGGGCTGCACAGACACTGGTACACTGATTCACATGCTGTGGGAGTGTCCAAAAATAAGACCCATATGGACAGCAATACGACCTATTAGAAACACTTTTGGGGACAACAGTAACACAAAAGCCTGAGGAAGCTTTGCTAGGCCTTCCAATTACGGGGCTATTCAAATCAAAACAATGTTTAACAACAAAGATATTTTTGACCACGCGATGCTAAACACTGGAAACTTACCTCCCCTACTCACACTGAAGTACTTCACAAAATCAGGTTCATTCGGGCTATGAGCTCACTTTCAGCTGAAATTGATGAAAGATACCGTCGATGGGCCTCCTGCTGGGACTTATGGACTCTACGAGGTCCACAATAAGGTTCGTGTGAACTACTTTTATGGGTTGACCTGATGTTTGATCTATGGTTTCACCTTACTGTACCTCCTGGACACATGTCTGCTTTGAGTAATGTATATATGTTCAAGACCTTGTGTGACTTAATATATATGTTTTACATGGTCATGTGTTATTCTAACCAAAAAAGAAAAACTTTGAAAGAAACTTTTTGATATATCTTGTTGATACTTGAGAGATTTGTTATATGATTTGCTGAACTTACGATGTTATATTTGTTTATTCTTTCAATAAAAAAGTTAATTATAAAAAATAAAAAAATTAGGTATTGTTGACTCCGGCAATTGACAGAGCGCAGCTAGTGAGGAAACGTTAGCACCGTGCAAACATGGCCACCGTGATGTATCTGGAGCATTATCTGGACAGTATAGAAAACCTGCCGTGTGAGCTTCAAAGAAACTTTCAGCTTATGAGTGACTTGGATCAAAGAACAGAAGATAAAAAGAAAGAAATAGATAAGTTAGCTGCTGAGTACATTGCCACTGTACGTGACCTCTCACCTGAGCAGAGAGTGCAGCACCTTCAGCGAATACAGAATGCCTACAGCAAGTGCAAAGAATACAGTGATGATAAGGTGCAGCTGGCCATGCAGACCTATGAGATGGTGGATAAGCACATCCTGAGGCTGGATGCAGATCTTGCTCGTTTTGAAGCTGACCTGCAGGATAAGCTTGAGGGAACAGAGTTTGACAGCCCAACAGGACGTGGAATAAAAAAGAATCGTGGTCAGAAAGAAAAGTGAGGATCTCAGGGCTGCAGGGTATCTGAAAAAGACACTGTGAAGAAAAAGAAACTAAAAGGAGGGCCGGTCTTTTCAGAGGCAGTACTGTCTGTCCATCCGTCAGACGTCCTGGATATGCCAGTGGATCCTAATGAGCCTACATACTGCCTGTGTCACCAAGTGTCCTATGGAGAAATGATTGGCTGTGACAACCCAGATTGCCCAATTGAATGGTTTCATTTTGCTTGTGTGGATTTCACCACAAAACCTAAAGGGAAATGGTTTTGTCCTCGCTGTACCCAGGAGCGGAATAAATGATTGCTCTGTGTATAACTGTGGTGTCTTTACTACTTCCATGTGCATCAATTCTGTTTGTATCTTCCCTGTTATGTCCCCCCACTGGAAGGTTTTCATATTGGAGCACAAAGACAGCTGATTGTGCAGATCATCCAGTGCTGGTAGTAGAAACATCACTTCTAGTGGAGGACGGGTATTGCACTTTAGGAATGGTACTACAGTTCTTCAATCGCCTCACTCAATTTATTTCCTCCAATTCCCTACTTGACCCCTTCCAATCTGGTTTCCGGGCCCAACACTCTACAGAAACAGGCCTTACAAAAGTCACTAATGACTTGCTAACTGCCAAATCAAAGGGTCACTACTCTATTCTAATTCTCCTGGATCTCTCTGCTGCCTTCGATACAGTTGACCACCCTTTTTTTAATCCAAACTCTCCGCTCTTTTGGCATCCAGGACACAGCTCTTTCATGGTTCACATCCTATCTTAAAGATCGTACATTTAGTGTCTCCTTCTCTAGCACCTCTTCTTCACCTCTCCCTCTGTCTGTTGGCGTTCCCCAAGGTTCTGTCCTAGGCCCCCTCCTCTTCTCCATCTACACCTCCTCCCTTGGCACCCTTATAAAATCCTTTGGATTTCAGTATCATCTCTATGCAGATGATACTCAAATATACCTCTCTGCACCCGATTTAACCCCCTCTCTTTTAGCTCAAGTTTCCAACTGCCTCTCTAGCATATCCTCCTGGATGTCCACCCGTCAACTCAAACTCAACATGTCTAAGACTGAACTTCTAATCTTTCCACCCTCTACTACAGCTTCCACACCTCAAATATCTCTCACTGTTGACAACACCATCATCACCCCTACCTCCCAGTCCCATTGTCTTGGGGTTCTACTGGATCCCGCCCTCTCTTTTATTCCTCACATCCAAGCAATAACAAAATCATGTCAGTTTCACCTAAAAAACATCTCCAAAATTTGTCATTATCTTACAGAAGACACAGCTAAAATTCTAATTCACTCTCTCATCATCTCTCGACTTGACTACTGCAATTCCCTCCTTGCTGGCCTCCCCATCTCTCGTCTGTCTCCCCTCCAATCCATAATAATCGCCTCTGCTAGACTCATCTTCAATACCAAACGATCAGTGTCTGCAGCTCCTCTCTGTCAATCACTCCACTGGCTTCCCATAGCTTCCCGAATCAAATTTAAAATCATGACCCTAACATATAAAGTCCTCAACAACAGTGCACCCCCTTATATCTCTGCTCTTGTTTCAAAATACTCTCCCAACCGGCCCCTTCATTCTGCTAACGACCTTCTTCTTTCCTCCTCTCTCATCACCTCCTCTTACTCCCGTGTTCAAGACTTTTCTCGTGCTTCCCCATCTATTTGGAACTTCTTGCTCCACTCCATTATATTATCTTCCTGCCTCAAAACCTTTAAGAAATTATTAAAAACACACCTGTTTAAAAAATCTTATCACCTTCAGCCTTAACATGTACAACTGAACATTCCACAGCTTAATAAAACTCCCACCCACAATCTACAGTACAACACGCAGACCCCTCCACTTTACTGAACCATGTGCTTTCAATTGCATTTGTCACCTTCTTGTATCACACATAAACCCTTAGATTGTAAGTTTGCGAGTTTTCAATCTTGTGTCAGTGCCTTGGAAACAAGCTCTATGTACATTTGATTTTATGCTCAAAAACAGGGCCCTCCATTCTTTACAAGGTGTTTAATTTGTTTCTGCTATGTACTCAACCCCTGTACAGCACTATGGAATACCATCCCATACACCCCATCCAAAGTTTAGACATCAACCAAAGTTGCAAACATTTTTAATACATTTCCTATTTGATTATGTTCAGTCTTTCTATTTGCTAATGCCCTTTTGAAAAGGCATTCATACGAAGGACCAAAAAAATAAACTAAAGCATATGATGTGGGTTAATTGCAATTATGCTGTTGATTCTTTCAAGAAAAAAAAAATCAGACAATTTTATAAGCATTGTAAATCATTTTGAAATTGATGCATTTTGAATTCTTCATTGAGTCACTGTATCATGTTGGTTTAGCATGCTGAAGAATAGTAGATATGTATCTACATTTGTCAAGTAATAATCTTCAAGAAAACACATTCTGGCTTCCTTTAAATTATCTTTTGTTCAAGACCAAATACATTCACACACAACATATATGTCTGCATACATCTTATTTGCATGCACCTTGTATTTTTTATTTAGTTTTCTGGTTCCTGTTTGTAAAACAGATAAACCCTTGTAAAAGTTTATTACACTATGTATCTGTTTTAGGACTACTGAATCAATAACCTATAGTAATATGTGGTTAGACTGGCTAAATTGTTGCACACAGAACTACTAATCGAATCTGGGTTCGGTTGTCTGGTCCTTTGCTGCTATCTCAGTGATGTTCCTTTTAAACCTGTAGACGCAAACCTGCATTCATATTTTTTTTCACTTTTATTTTTCATTTACAACTAACTGCAGTTCAGTTGTGTATTTGAAGGTAGTAACCTTTAGCACATTGCACAGTGTGAACAGGATCATTCGTGGTGAAATTCTCAAGGCACATCTTTTCCCACCATGACAACATTTAAAATATTACAGTCCAACTCTACGTTGAGTTAAAATAATTTCTGTTGTGAAGAATGAAGAAATATTGTATGTTTTCACTGTTGGTCAGACCCTTTCTAATAGTGGAACTGGTAGAAAATGCCACTTTGAAGAATGTTTATTGATTGATCTAATAAAGCTAGACTGAGAAATCTGAAAAAAAAAAAATAGGCTGCTGTTGCAGCGACCAGAAAAATTTACGTTTGTTTCCCAGGCAGAAACTGCCCTAAAACATTGCGTCTTGAACCCTAGTTGGTGGCGGATAAGTCACGCAAGTCATGCGGCATTCAAAGATAAAATACTGCAGCTTGTGGACCATTTTTAGCTCAAGGCAGCTCATCTCATCAGTCCTTTTTTAGTCTAATGTATCGCCCAGTGTCAGTCCGTTCGGGATCCATCCCTCATTCATCTTTATAAAGGTGAGGCAATCTAGACTTTTTGACCTAGGCGACTTCTCTTCTCGGTGACAAAACCTCCTGCTGCACTTAGGGTCCTTTCTGACAGGACACTTGAAGCGGGGCAGGCCAGAAGTTCAATTGCAAATTGGGATAGCTCAGGCCACAGGTCTAGCCTGCATACCCAGTAGTCAAGGGGTTCATCGCTCCTCAGAGTGTCGATATCTGCAGTTAAGGCGAGGTAGTCTGCTACCTGTCGGTCAAGTCGTTCTCTGAGGGTGGATCCCGAAGGGCTGATGCGATGCGTAGGACTGAAAAAGGTCTGCATGTCCTCCATCAACAACACGTCTTTTAAACGTCCTGTCCTTGCCGGCGTGGTCGTGGGAGGTGGATTACTTTCACCTCTTCCCCTGTTATATTGCCCATGTGCTGTGACATCACCCTTATATGCTGTGTAAAGCATACTTGTTAATTTGTTTTGGACCTGCTGCATCCTTTCTGACTTGCGGTAATTTGGTAACAAATCAGGCACTTTCTGCTTATACCGGGGGTCTAGTAGCGTGCACACCCAGTACAGGTCGTTCCCCTTCAGCCTTTTTATACGAGGTTCCTGCGACAGGCACGACAGCATGAAAGACCCCATTTGCACAAGGTTGGATGCCGAGCTAGTCATGTCCCGTTCCTCGTCCTCAGTGATCTCGCTGAACATATGTTCTTCCCCCCAGCCACGTACAACACCACGGGTACCAGATAGGTGACAACAAACACCCTGAGATGCCTGTTGTGATTGGTCTTCCTCCTCCCCCTCAAAGCCACATTCCTCCTCTGACTCCTCTTCCTCACAATCCTCTTCCAGCGTTGCCGCAGGTCCAGCAAGCGATGCTGATAAGGCTGTTTCTGGTGGTGATGGTGACCACAACTCTTCCTCGTCACGCTCATCTACGGCCTGATCCAGCACTCTTCGCAGGGCACGCTCCAGGAATAAAACAAATGGTATGATGATGTCGCTGATGGTGCCTTCGGTGCGACTGACAAGGTTTTTTCACCTCCTCAAAAGGACGCATGAGCCTACAGGCATTGTTCATGAGCGTCCAGTAACGTGACAAAAAAATCCCCAGCTCCGCAGAGGCTGTCCTAGCACCCCGGTCATACAAATACTCGTTAATGGCTTTTTCTAGTTGGAGCAGGCGGTCGAACATTAGGAGTGTTGAATTCCAACGTGTGGGGCTGTCACAAATCAAGCGCCTCACTGGCATGTTGTTTCGCCGCTGGATATCTGAAAACTGCGCCATGGCCGTGTAGGAACGCCTGAAATGGCAACACACCTTTCTGGCCTGCTTCAGGACGTCCTTTAAGCCTGGATACTTATGGACAAAGCGTTGTACGATCAGATTACACACATGTGCCATGCACGGCACATGCGTCAACTTGCCCAAATTCAATGCCGCCAACAAATTTCTTCCGTTGTCACAAACCACTTTGCCAATCTCTAGTTGGTGCGGAGTCAGCCATTGATCCACCTGTGCGTTCAGGGCGGACAGGAGTCCTGGCCCGGTGTGACTTTCTGCTTTGAGGGAAGTCAACCCCAAGACAGCATGACACTGCCGTATCCGGGATGTGGAATAGTATCTGGGGAGCTGGGGGGGTGCCGTTGATGTGGAGCAAGACGCAGCAGCAGAAAAGGACTCAGCTGAGGAGGTTATGGAAGAGGATGGAGTATGAGGAGTAGAGGAGGTGGCAGGAGGCCTGCCTGCAAGTCGTGGCGGTGTCACCAACTCCTCTGCAGAGCCACGCATTCCATGCTTGGCAGGCGTCAGCAGGTTTGCCCAATGCGCAGTGTAGGTGATATACCTGCCCTGACCATGCTTTGCAGACCAGGTATCAGTGGTCAGATGGACCCTTGCCCCAACACTGTGTGCCAGAGATGCCATTACTTCCTTTTGCACAATTAAGTACAGGTTGGGGATTGCCTTTTGGGCAAAGAAATTTCGTCCGGGTACCTTCCACTGCGGTATCCCAATCGCTAAAAACTTTTTGAACGCCTCAGACTCCACTAGCTTGTATGGTAAAAGCTGGCGGGCCAAGAGTTCAGACAAACCAGCTGTCAGACACCGGGCAAGGGGGTGACTTTGTGGCATTGGCTTCTTACGCTCAAACATGCCCTTGACAGACACCTGACTGTGGGGAGATGAGCAGGAACAGCAAGAGGCGAGAGACGGAGTGGTGGAGAGTTGAGAGGGTGCAAGGAGGACAGCAGTGGTTGACGTGGATGAAGATGCTGGACCAGGAGGAGGATGGCGGCTTTGAGTTTGTGTGCTGCTTGTACTCATGTGTTGATCCCATTGGCGTTTGTGATTTGACATCATGTGCCTTCGCAAAGCAGTTGTACCTAGGTGGGTGTTGGACTTCCCACGACTCAGTTTCTTTTGGCACAGGTTACAAATGGCAACGCTGTTGTCAGAGGCAGACACACACAAAAAATGCCACACTGCTGAGCTCGGTGGTGACGGCATTCTGGTGGTGGCAACAGCATGCGTTGATTGGCGTGCTGTCTGGCTGACCCCAGGTGCTGATGCATGCTGTCTGACTGTGCCACTAGCTCGTTGCGATGACCTCCCTCTACTTCCAACTCGTCTCACCCTCCTCTCTGTCTCCCCATCTGAACTTTCCCCCTGTTCTTCTTCTCTTCTAGCAGGCACCCACATGACATCCACGGACGCATCGTCATCATCATTACCCGCCTCACTTGTATATGACAACTGAACAAAGGAAGCAGCAGCGGGTACATCATCATCATCATCATCATCACATCGTACGTACATGTGTGTAATGCTGCCTGACTGAGACATATCCCTGTTATCTACATTCTCTGGCAATAATGGTTGCGCATCACTCATTTCTTCAAACTGATGTGTAAATAACTCTTCTGACTGATCAATTGAATTGGCTGTTGTACTAGTGTTGGTGGTGGCGGCAGGCGGGTGAGTGGTAACTTGAGAGGTGCCCGAAGCTAAGCTGGAGGAGGATGGTGCGTCAATGTTCCAAGCGGAAGCTGTAGAAGATTGGGTGTCCTGTGTTGGCCAGTCAACTACGTCCTCTGAACTTTTCAAGTTCAGGGTAACTGGCCTCTGAACACTGGGCATTATTGTAGGGCCAAAGGGAATCACAGCACCACGACCACGACGGCCTCTGTCCTGCCTCTGCCTGTCATTTTTTTTTAAATGTGGACTGTTGGTACCCCAACTAGACTGGATTGGTTGAACTTGGCACAGTGTATTTTAAAATTATGAGAAAAACATGATCTTTAAACTAAATAAAAATCATTTTAGGAGGTGGAGAGAAAAAGAAACCGGATGGGGGGATACCGAGCAGAGCACACCATCTACAGCCCACTGGGAGACAAACTCATCCATTCCCCCAGTGGACAAAGCCAGGTGGTACTCTGCCCGGATACGGGAGCGCACCAGCACCCGGAACATGGCCTCAGGTGACAAGGGAACCCCCCCTATCAAACACTGCTTCCTGGACTTATATATAGCCAATTTGGCTAATGCCAGGAGCAGGTTGACGAGGAGGTCCCTGGCCTTATTGCCCCGGGACACTGGGTGCCCAAAAATAAAAATGTGAGGGGAGAAATGCAGCCAGAACTGCAGGAGGAGGCCCCTCAAGAGTGACAAGAGGGGCTGCAGTCTGGCGCAACTAAAATAAATATGATACATGGACTCTCCCTTGCCACAGAATGGACAAGTGGAGGGAGAGTCCGTGAATTTAGCTAAGTACTCTCCCGTGCTCAGTGCACCATGGAGCACTCTCCAACTCAAGTCCCCGGTGGGTCTTGGAACTAAATCAGAATAAAGTTCCCTCCACCGGGGCCTCTTGCCCTCGTCAGCTGGTAGGACCCGCCTCCAGATGGTATCGGGACGGGTCACGAGGGCAAGGAAGTGCACTGTATGGAGCACGAGAGAATATAAGCTCTTCCTCGGCATGCCGCGAAAGCATGCCGAGGGTATGTCCCTCAACTTCGAGAGGTTGGGGACAGGAGGAGCCTGAGGGGAAACACGGGGCTTGTGTCCAATGCAAACAGCCGGAGCAGGGGTGTTGAAAGGTGCATGTGGCACTCCGGCCTGCAAAGCCCCTCGAAGGAAGGTGCGCGAGTCGGGGGAGATGGCATCCCTAATCTCCTGGAGCAAGCGCCCTGAGACTTTGGGCGTCACATATCCCAAACGGAGCGCAAGCTCCTGGGGTGACACCCAATCAGAACGCCCGTATTCCAAGAGATCCCCGACTCGGGTCATCCGTGCATGACTAAGGCGGCGGATGATACTGGGGGACTGTAACATTGGAGCCCCCACTGCTGGATTAAATAGCAGGGGCTCCGTGAATATTTCATCCCCCAAAGGCACGCCCTGCCTGGTCACGGAGACCATGCTCCAGGCCTTGAGGGTTTCCTGGTAGTATGCCGGCAACACAGAGAGGTCTTTTCCAAACCCCTTGGGCCTGATCAGAAATAATTGCCGGTCATACCCCAGGTTGCGCAACTGGCGATAAAAGCTGGATGCCAGTGCGCACCACTGCGGAGAGGAATCTGCATATAGGTATCTCTGCAGGTACTGAAGGCGGAAGGTGGACAACTGGGAGCACACACAAACTACTCCCTGTCCACCCTCCACCAAAGGCAGACTTGCCACCCCTGCAGAGACCCAATGCCTTCCCATCCAGAGGAAATCTAACAAATTCCTCTGGATATTGGTGACAAACTCGGGGGTCGGACTCAGACAAATCAGCCGGTGCCAGATCTGAGAAGCCACCAGCTGATTCACCACTAGAGTCCGCCCCCTAAGGGAAAGCATTTTTGCTAGACCCCTCCATCATCCCAGACGAGAGAGGACACTGCCCTCTAACTCCCTCCAGTTGTCTGGGATGGAAGCGTCCGCAGCGGACAGGTAGACCCCCAGATATTTAATGACATCTGCCTCCCACGTGATGTCACGAAACGTGGGAGGCAAAGAGTCTACCTGTAAATTACCCTCTAAAAGGCCTGTGCATTTGGACCAGTTGATCTGAGCGGAGGAGGCAGCTGAATATACCTCCTGGCACTGTTTTGCCAGCTCAAGATCAACTGGATCCTGGGCCACGAGGAGCACATCGTCAGCATAAGCTGAAAGGACAATCCGCATGTCTGGATCTTTTAGCACCAGCCCTGTGAGCCTTTTCCTCAGTAGGCAGAGGAAAGGCTCGATGGCCAGTGCATATAACTGTCCAGACAAGGGACATCCTTGACGCACCCCTCGTCCAAATACCAAAGGTGCTGTTATGGACCAATTGATTTTAAGTAAACACTCTGCAGAGGCGTACAGCGTTCTTATAAAGCCCACAAACTGTGGGCCAAAGCCGTACGCTTGCAGAGTGGCTATGAGGTAACCATGGTCCACCCTGTCAAACGCCTTCTCTTGATCTAAAGAGAGAAAGGCGAGTGGCAGACCAGTCCTGCGAGAATAATGCAATAGATCCCGGACCAGAAAGATACTATCAAAGATAGTCCGGCCCGGGATCGCATAGGACTGGTCAGGGTGAACCAATTCTGCCAGCACAGACCCAAGTCTAAGCGAGATGGCTTTAGCTACAATCTTGTAGTCTGTGCTGAGCAGAGAGACCGGTCGCCAGTTCTTAATAAGCCGGAGATCCCCCTTTTTGGGCAGCAGGGCAAGTACTGCCCTGCGACAAGACAGGGGCATCTCCCCGGTCTCCAGGGCTTCCCCAAGGACCAGATGGAAATCAGGTCCCAGAGTCTCCCAGAAAAATTGGAAAAACTCTACAGTCAGTCCGTCCAGTCCTGGAGACTTCTCACAGGACATGGCACGGAGGGCTTCAGAGAGCTCTTGAAAAGATAGTGGTGTATCAAGCCGCTCTCTTACACCCGCACTGACTGTGGGGAGCCCCTCCCATAGCACCCTGCAGGCGTCTGGAGAAATGGGATCCGGAGAGTAAAGATCTTTATAAAAGTTCCGGGCTCTATCCCGGATACTCTCCGGATCTGTAAGGGGGGCACTGTCTTCATCTAGAAGACAGGTGATGTGCCTACTGTTACCCCCCTTTTTCTCCAGTGAGTAGAAGAGGCGCGAGCCGCGGTCTAGATCTTTGAGAAAACCTAAGCGGCTGCGCACGTATGCCCCCTTGGCCTGGTGTCATTCCAGGTCACAGAGGACACCCTTCCTCTCTACATACTCGCTCTGCAGGGTTTGGTCCCTACAAGTGAACAGCCTCTGCTCCAGATGGAGTACCTCCCCCCGGAGTGACTCCAACTCAGCTTCGCGCTGCCCACTCGCACCCTTGGTATATTCCTGACACAAAAGTCGCAAATGAACCTTGCCCACGTCCCACCACAGTTTTAACGTGGCAAAGTCCCCCTTGCAACCCCTCCAGTCCGTCCAAAACTCCCGGATCAATGTCACGAGCCCCTGGTCCTTCAACAAAGCATTGTTGAAGTGCCAATAGGCGGCTCGTGGTGCTGTTGGCGTTAGCACCACCGTCACAGACACACAGTTGTGGTCTGTGAACGGAGCCAGCCTAATGGCACAAGAACCGACTCGTGACATATAGTGACTAGATATAGATAGTCTGTCGATCCGGGAGTGGGACACCAGACCGGCTCTCACCCTGACGTAGGTGAAACCGTCTGATGCCCCAGGGTTATGCTCTCGCCAGATGTCCTCCAGGGAGAAGTGGGCGATGATCTCCCGCAGGGCTGACGCAGAAGGCGGGTACGGCTCTGGACTATTCCGGTCCAGAGCGTCGAGGGTGCAGTTGAAATAACCCCCGAGTACCAAACACTCATCTGCGTCAACCGTCTCCAAAAACTGGGACAGTCTGGCGAGGAACCTCACTCTCTCGGGCCCTCCAGCAGGGGCATATATATTAACTAGGTTAATGATGCTACCCTGCTCTCGGACCCGGAGGTGGATTAGACGGCCTGGGATAACAGCTTTCACAAGCAGCAGCTCTGGCTGAAAAGACTCTGAGAACAGGGTCACCACTCCACATGACGCCGATGTGAAGTGGCTGAAGAAGACCCTGCCTCTCCACTCCAGTTGCCATGAGGCCTCAGCCTCTGGAGTGGTGTGAGTTTCCTGCAGGAAGCTCACAGAGTACCCTCCCTGATATAAATAGGAGAGTACCTGGAACCTGCGGAAACTGTCTTGACAGCCATTGGTATTTAGCGTGCTGATGTGCAAAGCCATTACTGCGTGTCATGAATTGTGCGTTCCTCAGACCCTTGAGACTGCTGATAGGACACGCACATTTTATAGAATTTCCGGACGCAGAGATGCTCCGCAGTCCCAGAATTCTTGGCCCTAGTGCTGACCACTAGATATTGCTGGAGAGAGTGGAGAATAAACGACATATTCTTCCAACTCTCCAAGGCCAGCCGCACCTTCCTTTTCTTTTGTCCATGAAGGGTGCTCTCAAGGAATAGATCTATTTCCTTGACAGGGATAACCCACCCAGAATCTGATGTTCCTTCTAGTGGGTCACCCCTGGGCTCCTCTTGGCTGAGGGCTTTTACTCCATCCTCCCCGGCTGGAGTCAGTTTCCTCAGCTTTATTCTCAGGGACCCCCTCTTAGATGATACAGAAGGAGTCCCTTTAGCACCCTTCAAGGTAAATAATGGACCCTTGGATTGCTGCTGCACCCCTGTAGCTTCAGGAGTGCATTCAGGGGTAGCTGGCTGGACAGCAGTGGCTGGCATGGCTTCCTTAATGGAAGCCTTGGAGGCTTTATATGCCTCCTCTGCCAGTTCCACCGCTGCTTGCTCAGCTTGGATGGCACCGATGTTAGGGTCAGTGGACGGCTGAGGAGGGTAGACAGGCTCTCCCATGATGTTAACAGGAAAACCTGTTTTATCACCCTTCCCCATTTCCACTTCCCTTTGTGCCACCTCCCCCCTGACAGACAAATCCATGGGGTCCTGAATGGGGGTCATGCCTATATTCCCCCCTCCAGTAGTGACTCGGCCTGGGGCTCTAACAAAGCCCGAGGTACGTCACTAGAGAGTGACACTGGAGGAGGAGACTGACTGGTGCCCTTGAAACTCAGCACCTCAGGGACACTGACTACCCATTCAACAGGGGCTTTATTGGGACCCCCCTCAAAGGCCAGAGGCAGAACCTGATCTTTCTTGTCTACCCCTGCCTCACTTGGGAGACCCTCTTGCCCCTGCTTTTCCTCCAGACCCTTTTCCACATTAACCCCTATAGGGTCTGGAGAGAGAGAGATGTGTGGTCTGGCACCGGCTGGCTGAGCTTAATAACCGGGCCAGACAATGTCACCGGATGAGGAGGAGATGTTTTGTTCCTCTTCTTGCTTTTAGAGGGAGGTGCTCCACTATAGAGCACTTCCCACTTATCAGCAACCTCCCTGTTGGTTTTATGCTTCCTCTTCCTGGGGACGTCACTCCTGGAAGAGGAGCTGCCACTAGCTGCCTCCCCTGCAGAGGGCTTATTATCCCTCTGCTTACACTGTGCCCCCACACTAACTGATGTAATTATGGTGGGGGCAGATTGGGACTTGGGAGATGCAGCTGTGACACTGGGAGGACCGGTGACATTCTTCCCCTTTTTCCCCGTGTCTGCAGTCTTGCTGGAAACCACAGACACAGATGGCTTTTTTGGGGAAGAAGGAGGTTTGGAGGCCGTGGTGGTGGCTTGAGGAACGGCCTCCTTGCCTGAGCTCTGTGGGGGGGGGCTATGACCCTTGAGGTCCCCGCTGTTATGGGCTCAGCGGGGATGGGTGCTGTACTGACGGAGGTGCCATTTGCTGGGACTGGGGCATGATGCTTTACATTAGGACAATTCCTACGTGTATGCCCCAACCCCTTGCAATGATAGCACTGCACCTCCGTAGTGCTGTAAAAAATCCTGTAGAGCACCCCCTCAAATGGAACCCCAAAAGACCCCTCTATGTTTTCTGCGCCCTTAGGCAGGCACATTTCTACCTGCCTCTTGAAAGAGAGCACATGACGAAGTACTCTCTCTTTGCACCCCAGTGGAATTTTAATAAATGGTGTTTTTGCTTCCCCTAGGGTTAGCAGGTGGGGGCGCAGGAGGGAGTCTGGTAGGAAGGGGGGCACATTAGAGAGTGTTACTTTTGTGCCCAACCCTTCCAGGGGTTCTATTGGGACATATAATCCCCCCACTGTGATGCCTCTCTGTATAAGAATGTGAGCAGCAGCCAGAGTACGGGTAAAGAAAACTGCTTTCACGTACATTTTGCTGGCTGTTACTATAACAGAGGGGCTGATGACATTAGCTGCAGCACGCAGATAGATATCAATGCTGTAGACCCCAGACATCTGACATTTAACCCCATGCTTCCTGGTGATCTGCCCCTCAGCCCCAGCGGTGGTATTACTGGGGCCAGCAGAAACCACCTGTGACCAGGTATTAGCCACAGGGGTAGGTCTGCTGGCAGAACCACCAGGAGCTGGGGCTGCCTTATCTGCCTGGGGCCTATGCTGTGCAGTGCTGCAGCTAGGATTTTCAGGGGCCATTATTCCCCCTTTTGACCCCTGAGGCTTCTTAATGGTCTTATCCCTCATGTTTAGACCCTTTTTTTTTAGTTTATTTGTTTTATTTATTTTTATTTTTTGTTTTATGATTTTCTATTGTTTTCTTTTTAAAAATATATAAGTGTGAAAAAGAAACAAAAAGACAAAACTAAGGGAGAGAGAGAGATGATGTTTGGCAGTGGAAGGCTTAATGGCCTGTTGCAAGATGTTGCTAATTGCAACAACACAGAGAACACAGAGGCTTTTTAACCCCTCTGTGTCTCTGTGTCAGATGTTAAAAAAAAAGCCTTTTAAACAAAACTTCAACTCCCCCACTGCCTACAAAGATGTTACTTGTCTTCTCTCCCCCCAAAACATAAAACCCAACACCAAACAAACAAAAACTTCAACAAAACCTAATAAACTTTTTAAAAGAAAAAGAGTCAAAGTAAAAAAGCTCCAGGAGTGAAAGTGCTAAGGGAGGGGTGTGGCAAAGTACCCAGGAGACAGCTCACTCTCCTGGGATATAGAGCTGAGCCTGGCTCCCAGAAAACTAAAACTTAAATTAAACTAAGGAAAATACCACAAAAACTCCCAAAAATGAACAACACCGTGCACAAAGTGCTTATAAACAGAAAGTTGTTAAAATAAAACTTGTATTTGAGGGACTAAGACCCTAAAAAGCCTTTTGTTTGGAGCTCAAGCATGCACACAACATGCTCTCTGGCACAGTACTTGTAAGCAAGACACACACTATGGGTAGCGGTCAAGCAAATAAACTTTGATTGACGGTCAGGCAAATGCACTTAGATTTAAGAAAATAAAAGTTTGGGGTTTTTAAATGTGGACTGTTGGTACCCCAACTAGACTGGATTGGTTGAACTTGGCACAGTACTTGTAAGCAAGACACACACTATGGGTAGCGGTCAAGCAAATGAACTTTGATTGACGGTCAGGCAAATGCACTTAGATTTAAGAAAATAAAAGTTTGGGTTTTTTAAATGTGGACTGTTGGTACCCCAACTAGACTGGATTGGTTGAACTTGGCACAGTGCGTGTAAACAAGACACACATTATGGGTAGCGGTCAAGCAAATGAACTTTGATTGACGGTCAGGCAAATGCACTTAGATTTAAGAAAATAAAAGTTTGGGTTTTTTAAATGTGGACTGTTGGTACCCCAACTAGACTGGATTGGTTGAACTTGGCACAGTACTTGTAAGCAAGACACACACTATGGGTAGCGGTCAAGCAAATGAACTTTGATTGACGGTTATGCAAATGCACTTAGATTTAAGAAAATAAAAGTTTTTTTTTTTAAAATGTGGACTGTTGGTACCCCAAATAGATTGGATTGGTTGAACTTGGCACAGTACTTGTAAGCAAGACACACACTATGGGGAGCGGTCAAGCAAATGAACTTTGATTGACGGTCAGGCAAATGCACTTAGATTTAAGAAAATGAAAGATTGGGTTTTTTAAATGTGGACTGTTGGTACCCCAACTAGACTGGATTGGTTGAACTTGGCACAGTACTTGTAAGCAAGACACACACTATGGGTAGCGGTCAAGCAAATGAACTTTGATTGACGGTTATGCAAATGCACTTAGATTTAAGAAAATAAAAGTTTTTTTTTTTTAAATGTGGACTGTTGGTACCCCAAATAGATTGGATTGGTTGAACTTGGCACAGTGTATTTTAAAATTATGAGAAAACATTTTCTGTAAACTAAATAAAAATCATATTAGGAGGTTGAAAGAAAAAGAAACCGGATGGGGGGATACCGAGCAGAGCACACCATCTACAGCCCACTGGTAGACAAACTCATCCATTCCCCCAGTAGACAAAGCCAGGTGGTACTCTGCCCGGATACGGGAGCGCACCAGCACCCGGAACATGGCCTCAGGTGACAAGGGAACCCCCCCTATCAAACACTGCTTCCTGGACTTATATATAGCCAACTTGGCTAATGCCAGGAGCAGGTTGACGAGGAGGTCCCTGGCCTTATTGCCCCGGGACACTGGGCGCCCAAAAATAAAAATGTGAGGGGAGAAATGCAGCCAGAACTGCAGGAGGAGGCCCCTCAAGAGTGACAAGAGGGGCTGCAGTCTGGCGCAACTAAAATAAACATGATACACGGACTCTCCCTTGCCACAGAATGGACAAGTGGAGGGAGAGTCCGTGAATTTAGCTAAGTACTCTCCCGTGCTCAGTGCACCATGGAGCACTCTCCAATTCAAGTCCCCGGTGGGTCGTGGAACTAAATCAGAATAAAGTTCCCTCCACCGGGGCCTCTTGCCCTCGTCAGCTGGTAGGACCCGCCTCCAGATGGTATCGGGACGGCAAGGAAGTGTACTGTATGGAGCACGAGAGAATATAAGCTCTTCCTCGGCATGCCGCGAAAGCATGCCGAGGGTATGTCCCTCAACCTCGAGAGGTTGGGGACAGGAGGAGCCTGAGGGGAAACACGGGGCTTGTGTCCAATGCAAACAGCCGGAGAAGGGGTGTTGAAAGGTGCATGTGGCACTCCGGCCTGCAAAGCCCCGCGAAGGAAGGTGCGCGAGTCGGGGGAGATGGCATCTCTAATCTCCTGGAGCAAGCGCCCTGAGACTTTGGGCGTCACATATCCCAAACGGAGCGCAAGCTCCTGGGGTGACACCCAATCAGAACGCCCGTATTCCAGGAGATCCCCGACTCGGGTAATCCGGGCATGACTAAGGCGGCGGATGATACTGGGGGACTGTAACATTGGAGCCCCCACTGCTGCATTAAATAGCAGGGGCTCTGTGAATATTTCATCCCCCAAAGGCACGCCCTGCCTGGTCACGGAGACCATGCTCCAGGCCTTGAGGGTTTCCTGGTAGTATGCCGGCAACACAGAGAGGTCTCTCCCAAACCCCTCGGGCCTGATCAGAAATAATTGCCGGTCATACCCCAGGTTGCGCAACTGGCGATAAAAGCTGGATGCCAGTGCGCACCACTGCGGAGAGGGATCTGCATATAGGTATCTCTGCAGGTACTGAAGGCGGAAGGTGGACAACTGGGAGCACACACAAACTACTCCCTGTCCACCCTCCACCAAAGGCAGACTTGCCACCCCTGCAGAGACCCAATGCCTTCCCATCCAGAGGAAATCTAACAAATTCCTCTGGATATTGGTGACAAACTCGGGGGTCGGACTCAGACAAATCAGCCGGTGCCAGATCTGAGAAGCCACCAGCTGATTCACCACTAGAGTCCGCCCCCTAAGGGAAAGCATTTTTGCTAGACCCCTCCATCGTCCCAGACGAGAGAGGACACTGCCCTCTAACTCCCTCCAGTTGTCTGGGACGGAAGCGTCCGCAGCGGACAGGTACACCCCCAGATATTTAATGACATCTGCCTCCCACGTGATGTCACGAAACGTGGGAGGCAAAGAGTCCACCTGTAAATTACCCTCTAAAAGGCCTGTGCATTTGGACCAGTTGATCTGAGCGGAGGAGGCAGCTGAATATACCTCCTGGCACTGTTTTGCCAGCTCAAGATCAACTAGATCCTGGGCCACGAGGAGCACATCGTCAGCATAAGCTGAAAGGACAATCCGCATGTCTGGATCTTTTAGCACCAGCCCTGTGAGCCTTTTCCTCAGTAGGCAGAGGAAAGGCTCAATGGCCAGTGCATATAACTGTCCAGACAAGTGACATCCTTGACGCACCCCTCGTCCAAATACCAAAGGTGCTGTTAGGGACCAATTGATTTTAAGTAAACACTCTGCAGAGGCGTACAGCGTTCTTATAAAGCCCACAAACTGTGGGCCAAAGCCGTACGCTTGCAGAGTGGCTATGAGGTAACCATGGTCCACCCTGTCAAACGCCTTCTCTTGATCTAAAGAGAGAAAGGCGAGTGACAGACCAGTCCTGCGAGAATAATGCAATAGATCCCGGACCAGAAAGATACTATCAAAGATAGTCCGGCCCGGGATCGCATAGGACTGGTCAGGGTGAACCAATTCTGCCAGCACAGACCCAAGTCTAAGCGAGATGGCTTTAGCTACAATCTTGTAGTCCGTGCTGAGCAGAGAGACCGGTCGCCAGTTCTTAATAAGCCGGAGATCCCCCTTTTTGGGCAGCAGGGCAAGTACTGCCCTGCGACAAGACAGGGGCATCTCCCCGGTCTCCAGGGCTTCCCCAAGGACCAGATGGAAATCATGTCCCAGAGTCTCCCAGAAAAATTGGAAAAACTCTACAGTCAGTCCGTCCAGTCCTGGAGACTTTTCACAGGACATGGCACGGAGGGCTTCAGAGAGCTCTTGAAAAGATAGTGGTATATCAAGCCGCTCACTTACACCCTCACTGACTGTGGGGAGCCCCTCCCATAGCACCCTGCAGGCGTCTGGAGAAATGGGATCCGGAGAGTAAAGATCTTTATAAAAGTTCCGGGCTCTATCCCGGATACTCTCCGGATCTGTAAGGGGGGCACCGTCTTCATCTAGAAGACAGGTGATGTGCCTACTGTTACCCCCCTTTTTCTCCAGTGAGTAGAAGAGGCGCAAGCCGCGGTCTAGATCTTTGAGAAAACCTAAGCGGCTGCGCACGTATGCCCCCTTGGCCTGGTGTCGTTCCAGGTCACAGAGGACACCCTTCCTCTCTACATACTCGCTCTGCAGGGATTGGTCCCTACAAGTGAACAGCCTCTGCTCCAGATGGAGTACCTCCCCCCGGAGTGACTCCAACTCAGCTTCGCGCTGCCCACTCGCACCCTTGGTATATTCCTGACACAGAAGTCGCAAATGAACCTTGCCCACGTCCCACCACAGTTTTAACGTGGCAAAGTCCCCCTTGCAACCCCTCCAGTCCGTCCAAAACTCCCGGATTAATGTCACGAGCCCCTGGTCCTTCAACAAAGCATTGTTGAAGTGCCAATAGGCGGCTCGTGGCGCTGTTGGCGTTAGCGCCACTGTCACAGACACACAGTTGTGGTCTGTGAACGGAGCCAGCCTAATGGCACAAGAACCGACTCGTGACATATAGTGACTAGATATATATAATCTGTCGATCCGGGAGTGGCACACCAGACCGGCTCTCACCCTGACGTAGGTGAAACCGTCTGATGCCCCTGGGTTCTGCTCTCGCCAGATGTCCTCCAGGGAGAAGCGGGCGATGATCTCCCGCAGGGCTGACGCAGAAGGCGGGTACGGCTCTGGACTATTGCGGTCCAGAGCGTCGAGGGTGCAGTTGAAATCACCCCCGAGTACCAAACACTCATCTGCGTCAACCGTCTCCAAAAACTGGGACAGTCTGGCGAGGAACCTCACTCTCTCGAGCCCTCCAGCAGGGGCATATATATTAACTAGGTTAATGATGCTACCCTGCTCTCGGACCCGGAGGTGGATTAGACGGCCTGGGATAACAGCTTTCACAAGCAGCAGCATTGGCTGAAAAGACTCTGAGAACAGGGTCACCACTCCACATGACTCCGATGTGAAGTGGCTGAAGAAGACCCTGCCTCTCCACTCCAGTTGCCACGAGGCCTCAGCCTCTGGAGTGGTGTGAGTTTCCTGCAGGAAGCTCACAGAGTACCCTCCCTGATATAAATAGGAGAGTACCTGGAACCTGCGGAAACTGTCTTGACAGCCATTGGTATTTAGCGTGCTGATGTGCAAAGCCATTACTGCGTGTCAGGAATTGTGCGTTCCTCAGACCCTTGAGACTGCTGATAGGACACGCACATTTTATAGAATTTCCGGACGCGGAGATGCTCCGCAGTCCCAGAATTCTTGGCCCTAGTGCTGACCACTAAATATTGCTGGAGAGAGTGGAGAATAAACGACATATTCTTCCACCTCTCCAAGGCCAGCCGCACCTTCCTTTTCTTTTGTCCATGAAGGGTGCTCTCAAGGAATAGATCTATTTCCTTGACAGGGATAACCCACCCCGTACTGACGGAGGTGCCATTTGCTGGGGCTGGGGCATGATGCTTTACATTAGGACAATTCCTACGTGTATGCCCCAACCCTTTGCAATGATAGCACTGCAGCTCCGTAGTGCTGTAAAAAATCCTGTACAGCACCCCCTCAAATGGAACCCCAAAAGACCCCTCTATGTTTTCTGTGCCCTGAGGCAGGCACATTTGTACCTGCCTCTTGAAAGAGAGCACATGACGAAGTGCTCTCTCTCTGCACCCCAGGGGAATTTTTATAAATGGTGTTTTTACTTCCCCTAGGGTTAGCAGGTGGGGGCGCAGGAGGGAGTCTGGTAGGAAGGGGGGCACATTAGAGAGTGTTACTTTTGTGCCCAACCCTTCCAGGGGTTCTATTGGGACATATAATCCCCCCACTGTGATGCCTCTCTGTATAAGAATGTGTGCAGCAGCCAGAGTACGGGTAAAAAAAAACTGCTTTCCCGTACATTTTGCTGGCTGCTACTATAACAGAGGGGCTGATGACATTAGCTGCAGCACGCAGATAGATATCAATGCTGTAGACCCCAGACATCTGACATTTAACCCCATGCTTCCTGGTGATCTGCCCCTCAGCCCCAGCGGTGGTATTACTGGGGCCAGCAGAAACCACCTGTGATCAGGTATTAGCCACAGGGGTAGGTCTGCTGGCAGAACCACCAGGAGCTGGGGCTGCCTTATCTGCCTGGGGCCTATGCTGTGCAGTGCTGCAGCTAGGATTTTCAGGGGCCATTATTCCCCCTTTTGACCCCTGAGGCTTCTTAATGGTCTTATCCCTCATGTTTAGACCCTTTTTTTTTAGTTTATTTGTTTTATTTATTTTTATTTTTTGTTTTATGATTTTCTATTGTTTTCTTTTTAAAAATATATAAGTGTGAAAAAGAAACAAAAAGACAAAACTAAGGGAGAGAGAGAGATGATGTTTGGCAGTGGAAGGCTTAATGGCCTGTTGCAAGATGTTGCTAATTGCAACAACACAGAGAACACAGAGGCTTTTTAACCCCTCTGTGTCTCTGTGTCAGATGTTAAAAAAAAAGCCTTTTAAACAAAACTTCAACTCCCCCACTGCCTACAAAGATGTTACTTGTCTTCTCTCCCCCCAAAACATAAAACCCAACACCAAACAAACAAAAACTTCAACAAAACCTAATAAACTTTTTAAAAGAAAAAGAGTCAAAGTAAAAAAGCTCCAGGAGTGAAAGTGCTAAGGGAGGGGTGTGGCAAAGTATCCAGGAGACAGCTCACTCTCCTGGGATATAGAGCTGAGCCTGGCTCCCAGAAAACTAAAACTTAAATTAAACTAAGAAAAATACCACAAAAACTCCCAAAAATGAACAACACCGTGCACAAAGTGCTTATAAACAGAAAGTTGTTAAAATAAAACTTGTATTTGAGGGACTAAGACCCTAAAAAGCCTTTTGTTTGGAGCTCAAGCATGCACACAACATGCTCTCTGGCACAGTACTTGTAAGCAAGACACACACTATGGGTAGCGGTCAAGCAAATGAACTTTGATTGACGGTCAGGCAAATGCACTTAGATTTAAGAAAATAAAAGTTTGGGGTTTTTAAATGTGGACTGTTGGTACCCCAACTAGACTGGATTGGTTGAACTTGGCACAGTACTTGTAAGCAAGACACACACTATGGGTAGCGGTCAAGCAAATGAACTTTGATTGACGGTCAGGCAAATGCACTTAGATTTAAGAAAATAAAAGTTTGGGTTTTTTAAATGTGGACTGTTGGTACCCCAACTAGACTGGATTGGTTGAACTTGGCACAGTACTTGTAAGCAAGACACACACTATGGGTAGCGGTCAAGCAAATGAACTTTGATTGACGGTTATGCAAATGCACTTAGATTTAAGAAAATAAAAGTTTTTTTTTTTTAAATGTGGACTGTTGGTACCCCAAATAGATTGGATTGGTTGAACTTGGCACAGTACTTGTAAGCAAGACACACACTATGGGGAGCGGTCAAGCAAATGAACTTTGATTGACGGTCAGGCAAATGCACTTAGATTTAAGAAAATGAAAGTTTGGGTTTTTTAAATGTGGACTGTTGGTACCCCAACTAGACTGGATTGGTTGAGCTTGGCACAGTACTTGTAAGCAAGACACACACTATGGGTAGCGGTCAAGCAAATGAACTTTGATTGACGGTTATGCAAATGCACTTAGATTTAAGAAAATAAAAGTTTTTTTTTTTTAAATGTGGACTGTTGGTACCCCAAATAGATTGGATTGGTTGAACTTGGCACAGTACTTGTAAGCAAGACACACACTATGGGTAGCGGTCAAGCAAATGAACTTTGATTGACGGTCAGGCAAATGCACTTAGATTTAAGAAAATAAAAGTTTGGGTTTTTTAAATGTGGACTGTTGGTACCCCAACTAGACTGGATTGGTTGAACTTGGCACAGTACTTGTAAGCAAGACACACACTATGGGTAGCGGTCAAGCAAATGAACTTTGATTGACGGTTATGCAAATGCACTTAGATTTAAGAAAATAAAAGTTTGTTTTTTTTAAATGTGGACTGTTGGTACCCCAAATAGATTGGATTGGTTGAACTTGGCACAGTACTTGTAAGCAAGACACACACTATGGGTAGCGGTCAAGCAAATGAACTTTGATTGACGGTCAGGCAAATGCACTTAGATTTAAGAAAATAAAAGTTTGGGTTTTTTAAATGTGGACTGTTGGTACCCCAACTAGACTGGATTGGTTGAACTTGGCACAGTACTTGTAAGCAAGACACACACTATGGGTAGCGGTCAAGCAAATGAACTTTGATTGACGGTTATGCAAATGCACTTAGATTTAAGAAAATAAAAGTTTTTTTTTTTTTAAATGTGGACTGTTGGTACCCCAAATAGATTGGATTGGTTGAACTTGGCACAGTACTTGTAAGCAAGACACACACTATGGGTAGCGGTCAAGCAAATGACACACAGACTTGCAAGCAGGGGCTAGCAGGGAGACAGGCAAATGAAATTAGATTACAGAGAAAAAAAACAAAGAAAAAAAAATGATGTTAAAGCCCTAAAAAGGGCTTTTTGGGGTGCTCTGTTTACAGCAGAGATTTGATGAGTCCTTCAGCACTGCACTGGACACTGAATAAACTTGCCTAGCTATTGATTTTCCTATTCAATCAGCATCACCTACCTCCTCTCTGTAAGACTGCAAGTTAGTTATGATTCCAAAATGGCTGCTGTCCATGAGGTAGAAGGGTGTGGAAGGGAGTGTATGTTGCTCATTGGCTGGAATGTGTCTGCCGACTGTGACATGCAGGGTCAAAGTTTGCTCAATGATAAAGTATTGGGGGCGGGTCGAATCTCGCATATGTTCACTGTTCGCCGTGAATGCGAAGATGCTATGTTCGCTGGGAACAATCCGCCGGCGAACTATTCGCGACATCTCTATATGTGAATTCATGAGCTGTATGAGCTACAGAGGAGTGGAGACATGCAGCCCTATTTAACTCCCCGAACGTGTAAAGCCATAGTCCGTAACGGAGACTTACAGCTATTAAATTGGTCTCCTAACGCTACCCACAAACAATCAGGGGGATAAAGGTGGAAGAAACCTACGGGATGTCGAAATCTGAACTCCGTTGCCGCAAAACCTTTGATTGTCAAGCCTGTACCTGCTAAGTTCGAAAATCACTGTTAAATGAATCCCCAAAGACGCATTGGTTTTCAAGCCCGTAACCCGCAAATGGAGGCAAAAATATTACGGCCTCAAAATAGGACCCTCAAAGACACTGTAAAAGACAATATAAACATACCAGTGGACTTACTTAAAATATGGGGAAAGCATTGAAAGGCATTACAATGACTTGCACAACTATCCCCAAATACAAAATAGGCATTTAAAAAATATTTTATTTCATCATATTTTGGAATGATCATGCATATGCCAATATGAAAAGCCATGCTGCAACATGCATAAAGCAATTAAAGACACACTACATAATTGAATTGCAACACAAAAACATGAAACTGATGCCATATTAACCGTTTCTCACTCAGGCTCTAATGTGTACCCTGGAATATATATATAATTGCAAATACATCTTGCTCATCACATCTACATTAGGAAAACAAATAGTGGCCAAATGACACCGCCACATCGCATATATCAAGTACCAGGGAAACATTTTATTATTTGTTGTTCAGTCATTCAGTCGTGTCCGACTCTCTGCGATCCTATGGACTGAAGCAATTTTAGCTAGGTCTCTTCCTGTGCTGTTGCACAAGGATTGCATGCAAAGGATACTGGAGTGGGTTGCCAGTTCCTTCTCTAGTGGACTGGGATTAGACTGATCTCTCTGCGAGTGGCCCTACATAGTATATCGCATAGCTTTATTCAGGTACACAAGCCCCTTCACCACCACCACTTGGCAATCCACAAGGGCACCAGGGGAACATACACCACCCTATTGTAAATTAATGAATAGCAAAACATAATGGAAGGTCACCAAATGGGAGTGGGTATACATCGGCCAACAGCAATGGCGTGGGACTTTCCAGGATTGGCGTAGCGGGGATTATCCCTGATGGAGGTGAGTTGGCTGTTGATCCACGTGCCTCTGTACTGCCTCCATGTATTTTTGCGGGCCCTCCTGATGGCTTACAGTAGATGTGGTGTATGTTCCCCTGGTCCCCTTCAGCATTGCTAGGTGGTGGTGATGAAGGGGCTTGTGTACTGCAATGAAGCTGTGAGCTATACCATGTAGGATCTATCTAGGTGGGCAAGTCATAGCAGAGAGGTCAGAAAAATTAGTCCACTAGAAAAGGAACTGGCAACCCACCCCAGTATCACCTGTCATATTGTTATCAGGCCCCCAATTGGACTTTGAATGTGTATTAACCCTTTATTTTGATTATATATGTTATATATTGTTATATTATATCTAATGCTATTATTACTATTATTATTGTTATATGTATTGATCTATTGTAAGAGTAAATATCAAAGTATTTACCAGGAGATATCTGTCCCTGTCCAAATTATCAGTATCTATATAGTGTGCACACTGTAGAGAAATAATACACCGACACAGAGTTCTGGTATAAAGTTTCTCGATACTGTCTTTATTAAGTCAGTCCTCATTTATATAGTTTTTTAGTAATCAGATAAAAAGTTACATTAAGTAAAACATCAGGTTTATTCAGTAATTCATTGGCTCTGAGAAGTCTGCTTCTACAAAGTTACGATCAGACATTGGATAAAAACATTAAGGAGTCTCCAAGACCCATCCCACAAGAGGATGGGTCTTACTCTCATTGGTAAGAAGTTGAAGACAAAGACAAGATGGTGTTTCTCCTCCTCGTGTCCTGTGTGTGTTAAGACCCGTCATCCTTAACAGACCGGAAATAGTGCTGTCTCCATCTTATAAGAAAAGGGGAGTGTCAAATCCTCCATTTTAGAGTCTCCCAATGATTCAGCATTTATTAGTAAAACTTGCTTATACGATAATACTGCAAAGATAAGATATATAAGTAGGTGCACGAATACATTTATACATTTTGTACTGATCCTTATCCATAACAGTCCCCACTAAAATGACATAATATATTCGTCACACTCACAGCTATTAGTAAAACTTACTGATTATAAGTATAACACCCTATTCTTATAACGGGTGTCTAAAACTAAATATCTTGTTATAATAGATATATGTCTCAACTATGGTCCTTCCAGAGCACTATTCTTTGTGTCTTCTATTTCCGGATGTTGAAAGCATTGCATGTGTGTAAGTCACAGGTTCATATCTTCGTTCGATCGGGCTTGCCATGACCTGACGTCACACCTACCCTATGACCTATGCGGCATGGGGAAGACCTAACGAGCCTCTAATATCTAATAGTGTAGCTAGGCTTGGAGAGGGACCATAGTACTCAGATATAGTGTAGCTCAGCTCAGAAAACACTCTCCTTAGAGCCAGTTACAGTCTGCAACAGAAGATGGGATGTCTTACAATCATCATTCTGTCCATGTAGATCTATGTCTAAATCTTGGTGGATAAAGGTGGGAGAAGCCTTGTCCATAGCTTTCTGAAGGTAG
Source organism: Discoglossus pictus (assembly GCA_027410445.1). Lineage (NCBI taxonomy): Eukaryota > Metazoa > Chordata > Amphibia > Anura > Alytidae > Discoglossus > Discoglossus pictus. The sequence continues at coordinate 214,820,337 of CM050167.1, forward strand.
TTACGTATACAAGGAATAATACAACATAAGAGGAAGGCTAGCAAAATTATGACAATAAAGATAGCCATCCCTATCTGCAATAACACTTTCTGCCAACCATTCATCCAACCAAACCATGATTCCCAATAGTCTATAGTGCCAGAATTTTCTTTTAATTTTTGACCAAGATTAGCCAATTTCTGGATTGCCAGTGTGATCTTACCATTTGGACCTGTGTTATCAGGGATGTATGTACAACATGTGCTAGTGTCAGGAAGCATTTTACATACTCCACCTTTTTCTGCAAGGATCATGTCTAATGCCATGCGGTTCTGGAAGGCCATGTGTGATGTAGCCTCTAACTGTTCTGCAATGCCTTTTAAGGCATCCTTAGTGTAGTTAACAAATCGTTGCTGGTTATAGTAAATATAATTGATCCAGGCAACGTTCTTATTTACTCCAATCATGGGTATCAGTGACTCGAATCCTGCTGCTACTTGGTTACGGGCTTTAAATTCATTGGGCACCCCCCTTGGGACTCCAATAGAATCTATGTACACATGGGAGTCAAAACTTTCTCTAGGCTCAGATGATGATGTATGTCTCTTCCTTCTGAACTGTGTCTGAGGAATACCATCTGGATCACCATAATAAGTTGGAACAATGTGTAACGGCATTATGGCTTTAGTCATGGTACGTTCCCCACGCCATACTCCTGACAGTCTTACCCTGAGTTTCATATCTCCACACAACCAATATACGTCCCCCAAAGATTGTGTCTGATTGACTAGCATGGTGGCTGAAGTGACAAAACCCACTTGGGAACCTCTGTAAGTTGAACCCCTGAGAAACGTTTCTCCTGTAACACGTGTAATTTCCAGGGTACACAGTTATACCTCTCCCTGGGTGGGGATTACTAGTCATCACAGGGTACGTTTTCCTCCATTGTTCACTTCTTCTGGACCTGCCGTCTTTTGCAATTCTTTGAGCAATCTTAAATCTGTTGGCAGAGTCTGTATTGTATAAATGTTTATTTCTCCATCCACCTCTCTCCTTTCCATTTCCTGTGATACCATTGCTGCCTTCTTAGCCATCTGGTCTGCTAGATGGTTTCCTCGTGCTTCGTCTGAATTTAGCTTCCCATGTGCCTTTACTTTCAGTATGGCTGCTTCCTTTGGGAGTGCTAAAGCATCTAGTAGTTCACGGATGGCTTTGTCATGCTTCACTGGAGTGCCTGCGGCTGTCATGAATCCTCTAGCTCTCCAGATTACTCCTAAGTCTTGAGTCACTCCCAGAGCATATCTTGAGTCTGTGTAGATGTTAGCTCGGACTCCTGTCGCAACCTCACAGGCCTTGGTCAATGCAATCAACTCTGCTTCTTGTGCTGACATGGAGGAAGGTAGTGAGAAGGCTCGCATCACATCTTTTTCTGTAGTCACAGCATATCCTGTGTGATCTTTCCCATTCTCATCAGCCTACCTTGATCCATCCACATACAGAGTGATGTCTGGGTCTGTCAGGGCAAGGTCTTTTACATTCGCAAGGTGTGAGGTCTCCATTTCCATTTGTTGAAGGCAGTCATGGGGTGGATTTGTGAGTCCTGGGACTGCATATGGGTCTCTGGCTTGTATACTGGGAGTGCTGTCTGCTCGCCAGCGGAGAGTTTTCTTTTCCACTCCTTCCTCTTCCTCTGCAGATTCCCACCATTGTAATGCAGCTCCTAATGTCTTCCATCCATCCAATGCGAACTTGGATATTGCAACATGTGGAATTTCTGTATCCCAATGCTTGTAGAGCACTTCTGCTTCTTGTGGGAGCTCCACCGTAAATGCACTATCACCTGCTGCATTGTTGTACAATGTCTTTAGGTTTAAAGTGACCTGCTTCAATTTAGTGAGACTTGCTTCATATTGGAAATCTCGGCCTGGAAATGTTTATTCCACAGCGTGCAATATAGAGGGTCTTGTGTCTCATCTGTGAGCGTCTGGCCGTTTCCACCACCTTCCAGTAGACGTCTTTTTACATATAGATTGGTTATTCCTGAGTTTGGGTTCAAAATCAGGTTGTACAAAAGTACCCATCTTCCTTTCTCCCCCCTCTGGAAATGGTAAGAGAGTGGCTGGATTGAGAACATAGCATCTCTGTAAAGTAACATTGTCTGGTAGAAGAAGGGAACATTGCAGACGGAGGTGTCTGGCTGTAGTCATGTGCTTAGGTAGTCTGCTGTATGATGGCTGCAATATTATGTGGTGCCAGAACTGTCAGAGGATAGCCACGGACTATATACATCATATGTGTAGAAGGATTATTCGGGGGTTAAGGGCTGCCTGTTTCCTTTTCTGTATTTAATATTTGCAAACTATTCAACTACAAACTCCATTTTGGATCAAATTCACATGCAAAATCTCTCTTCCAAATCACTTACTATAACATTCTAGGAACTATTCGCTTCAGTCCCGTACTTAACTTACAATAATTCCCAACTAACACTCCACTTCTTCCTTCATAGTTACCATAAGTGGAACAGTGCCTAGGTGAGGTCTGGCACTTACACAAACATAACAATTAGTCTTATTATGTGACTCTACGTTATATATCGTCCATTCCAGTCATAAATTGAGGTCTGTGAACCCAGTCTCATTTGCTAGGGGTCCTTCGTACCTAGGTTCACTGATATCAGTCATCTGGGGTAATGCCTGAGTGTGTTGTACTTGCATTAGTCCTTCTGATATGAGTGGTGCATTTAGATCTCTGAGCATAAATTTACCAATCCGTCCTTTTGCTTCTCCTCTAACCCAGCCACCTATTAGGTATGTACCTGCGTCTGTGGGTCTGGGCCACCTATTAGGTATGTACCTGCGTCTGTGGGTCTGGGGGTGAGTCGCATGTTAGCTCCAGTCTTGCCATTTGGCGAGCATTTGCCTGGCTTTATTAGAGTCATACGTTCAAGTAAAGGGCTTCCACTCAAATCTGTTCTATCTGAGGCACTCTGTGGTCTGTAGCCCCAAGCTGTCCCAATGTTCCATCCTACAGCTTCCTAATGACTACAATCTTTTCCCAAGTCTGGTCTGTAACACATATGTGTATACATGTGCTGTGAGTGTATTTGTACAAGTTACATTGTTGAGTCACGCTTAGCTGTTGGCAACATACAACATGACAATAATCAAAGGACAATGTGATCATATGTGGTTTAGATGGATTGTACCAAAATGTAATACCATCTTTCTTCTCACTAATGAATGCAGAAGGTTCTACTTTAGTTAAGAACAGACAGAAAAGGATATGTGTTATGATCATCATGATGTTGGCTGCTGTGGGTCTGGTGCTGTTTGCAATGAGATGCGTGATCTGGATTCCAGAGGATTCTTTTTTACAAATCTCTTGACCAGGACCCAAATTCCAGGAAGTAGTTGATGAGTACCAGTGTCTACTTCTGGATCTGGAATAGGAGAAAACACTTGTGCATGTATTTTAGTCAGTGCTTGAGATAAAACAATCACATAATCAATAAATACATCAGATTTAAACTTCAATTGCTGAGGATAATAAGGATCTCCTGAGGGGACAGAGAAAAACTTCCCTTCTCTTCAATCCTTCCACAAAGGCTGCTCCCAGCAGGAATGATATATTACCACTGGCTGTTTTATCTTGTATAATATCTGACAAATTAATAGCCTGATTTACTGTTTCATCCGGAGCGCATTCTATTAATAACTCACAGAATTCTGTATCACCGTTGCAGACAGGCATGTAGGAGTTGATTTACATGAGCGGAGATTACTAATAAAAGCTTAAGAAGCTTAATAAAACATTGAATGTCTCCTATACCTTCCTTTTAAGAAAGATTAATATTCCCAAGGAGTAGTGGATACAGGGCACTGACTCCAGCAGAGATAGCATAGTAAATGCTTCGTCATAGGTTTTAAAAGGGGTTGGTCCTAAAGTTAGTCAACTCCCTTTTTCATAAGTTGGGAGCCATGATGGGGCGGTGGCTGTGTATTAAGAATTTCATGGTGTCTTTGTTCCACAAACCACTAAAATGTAGCAAACACCATTCTTCTCTCAATAATACAGACAGACATATTTTCACATAAAACTCTAATACGCACACAGAGTAGATGGGAGGAGGGAAGGGAGTGGTTTGCTTTGCTTTGTCATAAGATGGGGTGGCCAATCCCTCTCATACAATGCAAACCGGTCACCTCCCTCTTCAAAGAGTACAGTATCGAACACACAGAAACTTCAGACAAAATATTTCAAAAGAATACACGCAAATACATACATATACATATGTATGTACTTCACAAACACACCTGTCTTACACTTACAAACAAGATAAACTATAAATCCTCCACTGATTTCAGTGATGGACACAAATTCTCTAACCTGCATTCCTCAATTGTATTGCAAAGAAAAGGAATTACAGTAAATACTCACACATTTACTTGCAGCAAAACACAAGATAATCCATCTACTTTATAAACAAAAGTAATCAGAATATTATATAAATGTATGTAAGGAAAAGTTCCTTAATATTTCTGTGTTCATACCTTAAACAGCATAGCAATACAGTAAAATATGTTAACACCTTCAAATACAACCTAGCATTGGCGTAGGAAGAATTCTAAGATTCGTCCTTCAAATAGTTAAACCAGATGGGAGGGGGTGGATGAGGAATTTCTCTCTCTATGATCTCACTGCAGCTGTGTGACCTGAAGGTCAAAAACACACAGAGAGAGATCAGCTTGTAGTTTTTTCTTTAGGGAGAGAAGTTCTAAACTGCATTTCTTATCAAAACATGCATAACAACCAGCAGTGACATAGCATATAACATTATAATCATCAAACCTTTTCTGCAGAAAACTTAAGATTCAAAAGACATATGATTTCAAGACCATGCGCATTATGATCACACACACGTTTTTTTTTTTTTTTTTTTTTAACCACCCGTAGTGAATGACAGACGTCCCTTAAAGTTTTCAAGCTACTTCTTCCGGCCCGAACATCATGACCCTCAAGGGATATCGTCTATCCAACATGCATAGACATTTCCCAGGGAAAAATATATATATATTTCCCCAGGGCACACATATGCAAGTTCGTATTTGCGACCTTTGGTTTATATGTATCTGTACGACACTGGGTACAAATCATCCGTCTTCCACATAGTCACAAACACACATGTGTGTGGGTCCTGAACCATATGTCTAAAGAATTCAAATTCACAATATCGACAGACACGCACTTCAACAGACATACACAGGCGACAGATATCACTATATTTTGTACAGGGTTCTTAATGGACTTGAGGCAAAATATCACCTGTACTTTTGTAATCGTCACTTACAACAGAGCTAGACAACGGGCAGAATTCCAAGAACAGGTCTACACGGATAAGGTACTAATCATGTCCTTACCGTGTACCGGAGGTGATCGGGCTCCGCCTGTTCTCATGAAGTCTGTCCGAACTCCTCTTGTCCGTTGTAGTTCGATTAAACCTCAAGTCCCTTCGTGGTCGCCATTTGTAAGAGTAAATATCAAAGTATTTACCAGGAGATATCTGTCCCTGTCCAAATTATCAGTATCTATATAGTGTGCACACTGTAGAGAAATAATACACCGACACAGAGTTCTGGTATAAAGTTTCTCGATACTGTCTTTATTAAGTCAGTCCTCATTTATATAGTTTTTTAGTAATCAGATAAAAAGTTACATTAAGTAAAACATCAGGTTTATTCAGTAATTCATTGGCTCTGAGAAGTCTGCTTCTACAAAGTTACGATCAGACATTGGATTAAAACATTAAGGAGTCTCCAAGACCCATCCCACAAGAGGATGGGTCTTACTCTCATTTGTAAGAAGTTGAAGACAAAGACAAGATGGTGTTTCTCCTCCTCGTGTCCTGTGTGTGTTAAGACCCGTCATCCTTAACAGACCGGAAATAGTGCTGTCTCCATCTTATAAGAAAAGGGGAGTGTCAAATCCTCCATTTTAGAGTCTCCCAATGATTCAGCATTTATTAGTAAAACTTGCTTATACGATAATACTGCAAAGATAAGATATATAAGTAGGTGCACGAATACATTTATACATTTTGTACTGATCCTTATCCATAACACTATTGCATAGTAACTAGGCCTCATTAGTATACATATATAGGAATGTGACACAAATATGATGTATGTGGGTGTCTTATAACCCCAACCATTGACAACACACTGAGATGGTGAGAATGGCATGACAATGTTTATGTGATACACAGAGCACAATCAGACATGGACAAGACTGTGCATTAATATCATGGGTGTGGTGTGGGCGGATCCTGGGAGTTCAAGAAGCTTGTGGGAAAAAGGGGATACCTAAAGGGGGTAATGTCATAGTCTAGAATAAGCATATTGCATAGCACCTACCAGGGTCACATGTGGTCACTACACCACTGCAACCAATATCTGATGAAAAAAAGGATCATCAGAAATCACTGAATTTACTTGAAGAAACCATTAATGTGCATAGCACTTACAACTTGTCGAGATCCGCTCAATGAAACAGATGATTCAACCTCTGGACTGTGTAACCCAATTCAGTTTCACACATACAGCCTGGAATTAACATGGATTTTTGGGGGATTTGCATCATTTAATTTACAGAACATGCCCACAACTTTGAAGATGCTTTTTTTTTTTTTTTTTTTTATTGTGAAACAAACAACAAATAGGACAAAATAACTGAAAACATCAATGTGCATAACTAATCACCCCCTAAAGGCAATACTTGTAGAGCCACCTTTTGCGACAATCACAGCTACAAGTCGCTTTGGATAAGTCTCTATGAGCTTGCAACATCTTACCACTGGGATTTTTGTCAATTCCACCTTGCAAAATTGCTCTAGCTCCTTTAAGTTTGATGGTTTGCGCTTGTGAACAGCAATCTTTAAGTCTGACCACAGAATTTCTACTGGATTAAGGTCTGGGCTTTCAATAGGCCATTCCAACACATTTACATGTTTCCCCTTAAACCACTTCCTGCTGGAAGTTGAACATCCATCCTAGCCTTAAATGACGCACAGAGTTATACAGGTTTTGCTCAAGAATATTCCTGTATTTAGCACCATCCATCTTTCCCTCAACTCTGACCAGTTTCCCAGTCCGGGCTGCTGAAAAACATCCCCACAGCATGATGCTGCCACCACCATGTTTTACTGTGGGGATGGTGTTCTTTGGGTGATGTGATGTTTTGGGTTTGCGCCAGACATAGCGTTTTCTTTGATGGCAGTAAAGTTCAATTTTAGTCACATCAGACCAGAGCACCTTCCTCCATACAACTCAAAACGTGCCATTTTATTTTTTGCTGAAAGTAATGGCTTTCTTCTGGCCACTCTGACATAAAGCCCAACTCTATGGAGCGTATGGCTTATTGTCGTCCTATGTACAGATACTCCAGTCTCTGCTGTGGAACTCTGCAGCTCCTCCAGGGTTACCTTAGGTCTCTGTGCTGCTTCTCTGGTTAATGCCCTCCTTGCCTGGTCCATGAGTTTTGGTGGATGGTCGTCTCTTGGCAGATTTGCTGTTGTGCCATGTTCTTTCCATTTGGTTATGATAGATGGTGCTCCTGGGGATCATCAAATATTTGGATATATTTTTATAACCTAACCCTGACTTGTACTTCTCAACAACATTGTCCCTTACTTGTTTGGAGAGTTCATTGGTCTTCATGGCAGTGTTCGGTTAGTGGTGCCTCTTTGCTTAGGAATTGCAGCCCCTGGGGCCTTTCAAAAAAGGTGTGTAAATGTAATGACAGATCATGTGACACTTAGATTGCACACAGGTGGACATCATTTCACTAATTATGTGACTTCTGAAGGCAACTGGTTGCACCAGAGCTTTTTATGGACTTCATAACAAACGGGGTAAATACATACACACACGCCAATTTTCTGTTTTCTATTTCTAATAAATAGTTTTATGTATATATTTTTCACATTTCACTTCATCAACTTAGATTATTGTGTTCTGATCCATCACATAAAATTCAGATAAACAAAACATTGAACTTAAGGCTGTAATGTAACAAAATAGGTAAAAAGTCAAGGGGGTTGAATACTTTTGTAAGGCACTGTAAATATTGTAATTGTAACAATATACCAACTCACCTGATTACCATCTGCAAGCATTACAAACTATTAGCTAGGTCTCTGGATAATCGGCAGTATGGGAAAATACCTATTAATACGGAGTGGACACAAAGGTCAGCAGCCAGATTCACTGTTACTTACATCAGACCCAAGGATCTGTTCTCAGACTAATATTGAGGTTAGGATCACATGCTTCACTAGTGCATGCATTAATGCTGGCTTTCATTACCATGCCATTTTGAGACTTTGCAAGTCCACCGCCATAGTGTTATTAGTCTACATTTAAGCTAACAATCATATCTTAGATATCTTGCTATATGATAGCTTCAAGATTGTGGGAGCTACATGTTAAGGGGTGGGGGCTGTCATGGAAGGAATGTCTACCCGAGAGGCACTGTGAAAACCTTACACCTCATTAATTTCCTACACAATGCTTGCAGATGCCTTCATGGACCTAAATTGTTCCTAAAACAAAATAAAATAATAAATAAAAAAACACCTACAAAATAAGGCCTTGAGAATAGATGCTGCAGTCCCTATCTTTTTTTAACAGCATTCCTCAGTGACCATCAATTGGTGGTTGTCAAAATCAAAATGTTCAACAGAACCCTACGTGTCCATAGAGAAGAGGATCATGGACCATGTGATGGGAGGTAGCCATCTACATACAAAATATCACCATCACATAGGCCAAGATCCAAGACTCTGTAGCCAGGCTAGATTAGGTTAACATTGTGACCAATAGACTGTCACTGAGGAGTGCTGTTGAGAAGGTACAAACATCTGCGCAGCTCTAGGTCCTCCTGCACCTTGGCACAGGGCCCAAATCCCCTGAGTGACAACCTGTATGTTGAATGGGGTATGATAAGAGCCTATTGCCCAAACCTCTCCCCACAGGTGTGCCCAGTTTGTTTTACCTCTGTACAGCAGGAAGAATTTTCAGCACTTGGGTTAGACTGAGAGATGTCTGTGGTCTTGTATAGCATATAGATCTTTCTAAGTTCTGAAAATAACTTACTGCAGCAATCAGGATTGTAGCATCAATAATAAGCACAAAATAGGCATACATCCCATTATATCTATCATGTTCTTATGCAAAAACATGGGTTTTGTAGTATGGGCTTGTCGCATGGCTTCAGCGGTGACTCCCTGGAATGCGCTCTGGTCCGCCCTAATCAAATGATGCCTCCTCTCCTCCCTATTGCACCTGGCACATTACCTCCACAGGAATGGCATAGATGCTGGCCTGAATCCCCCAGAGACAATACAACTGTTGCTTCATGAAGGCCAGCAACTCCGCCTGCGTAGCCTCGCCTGATGTTGTGGATGGACGCCCTTTGGGAGTGGCCTGGTGAGGAGGTGGCAGTATGTGGGTGGGGAGGGTCTGGGTCTGGAGTCTGCAACAAAATGAGTGGTGGTGTTGTTGTGCCTGGTGGTGGTGGTGGTGGCGGCCAGTTCAGCGCACTGCTGTGGAGGAGTTGGTAGCTGACTGCTGTTATCACTCCAGTGAGAGTGCCCTGGCGATAGCCTTAGTCTCTGGAGGAGGAAGATAGTGGGGTAAAATCCCAACGGTGTGGTCGGTGATCCAGATGGGGACCCCACTAGACATATGACATTCTCCTCTTTCAAACCAGGCCCCTCGGCTCAACTTCTCCTCCCCCTGCACCTGTTCCTGCTGGTCGAGGGCTTGCTCTTCCACTTCCTGTTCCTTTATAGCCGATGCCCCCGCCTCTGGCTCGCCACTGGACCAGACCTCCTTGATGATGAATGTTAGAAAAGAAAGGTATATGTCATTAGTATGATGAATAATACCTTGTTTTGTGTGCATTCCTAACTATCTGATATCTAGGTTTGAACCTGGATGATTCTCCTAATTGCCACTCCGATTAGCTATCATTTGCTAGATATGATCTATTCTTTGGTTCTTGGTCTTGATCGTTCTTGGCAGGTACCTGTCTCAGAAGGTCCTTGGCGACCCTCTCCCGCTCATTATAGGTCACAGTCACCTCCTCTCCTCCACCACTCCTCACCTCCTCCTCCTCTCCTCCACCACTTCCCAGGGCCACCTATCTCTCCTCTCTCTCCTCCCCACTCTCCTCTTCTCCTCCTCCCCACCTATGCACTTCTCCCCCTCCTCTCTCCTCCCTCCATTTCAAAAATAATAGAATAATAAATAAAAATAAATGTTACTGTAAATATATGATGGGGAAAAAATTTGTGTATTATGTCTATTTAATAACTGTTGGGGGATGGGGTGTGGGGGATGGGATGAAGGTGTGTGTATGGAGTGACAACGTTCGATGTGTCTTTAAGTGTGTTCTTTAAATTATGTATATTGCAATTGTGTATAATCTGTAAATATTTGTAATCAAGGATTAAGTGTAAAATTGTAAATAGTAGAAGATAAATGAACAAATCCACAAATTACTGCCCTCAAAATTCTCCTGCTCTCTCTTTCTCTCTCAAAAACCTCCAACTCTGGGACCTGCATGCTACTTTGTCAGAAAATACAACACAGTCAGCGCATGGGTGGGTGAAACGCAAATTTATAATCTCCCTCTGTCAATCATCTGTGGCTAGACTGCTTTCTATTGTCTGAGAGGTCTGTGTCGCATTACGTTATAACGCAATTGGGTCGTAGCGGGCCATCGCATCTCGGCCAGGCACTTGACAGCTTGCGTGCGCGGAGAGGGTTTATGGACTTGCCACTGCGGCATGTAGGTCGCAGCATAGTTAAATGTAATAGCTCTATAACTTGGCAGAGTTTCAAGCCTGCAGGCTTTGTGGGTGTGCCGTTGCCGCTACAGGCTTGAAATTTAATGTGGCTGATGGTCCATTAGACCCAAAAAAATTTCCCAAAAAGAGCTTCATCACTGGGAGATATAGCAGACCTGGAGACTCTGAAAAACCCATGCTTTTCCCCACTGACTGTAGGCACTGTTCCTGTTAATCAATTAAAAATATCAAGGGTTGTCCGCCCTGGGCAGAATGGTGGAAAAGACTAATCAGACAGTCACAGTGACGGCGCTATGGGGATTCGTCAGTACACTACAGCAGGACATTTTAAATCAGAGAAACTGGTTGAAGAATCCCAAACATTCCCTAAAATTAACCATCAGATCATTTATGTTAATAAAACAGTAAAGTGGAAATTTAATATTGATGACTGTGAGTAAAACTCAAGTAATAATAATTATAAAGTTTAAAGGTTTTATATTTCCTTTATTATCAATTTTTATTTGGTATAGTAGTTTAGCTTTTTGAGTGGTAGGTTTAATCTCCTTAAATTATGCTACATTAATGCATCATTCTAGAATATCTAGTTTTGAACAGAAATATAAAACTTGGAAGATAGCAGTTCTTTACATAAATAACTGAGTAGTCACCAAAGTATGAAAGATCTATAGTGCTATGCTCTTACACCCCCTTACATAGAATCATCACAACTTCTTCATATTGCATGTTAAGAATTTTTACCTGCTGAGCAGATTCACCAAGTATGGTATTGATATGCAGGCTGAGTAAGGTAACAATATATTATCAGATGATTTAAAATGAGTTTTCACTAAAAGGTTCTGGAAAGCTTTAAATGGACAACTATGATGTTACAATAATAGCAGATAGAATGAGTTATGAGAATATTAAAGCAGAGCAATGAGAGAGTGCAGTAAGATTATTTTTATATATTTTAGAAATATTTCTACATTAGGTTTTACAAATTTACATAATATGCAGAAAGTTAAGAAAATAATAGAGAAATAAAATTCTAGGATCTGAAAAGGAGTAAGTACTTCCGGATGTTTTCTTCTTTCTCATTTGTTGAATTTTAGATAAAAAGAAAATACATACAAACCATTACTGTTATAACTTTATATTAAATTAGTGTTAAAGGCGCACTACAATGTAATATTTAAAATATATGCTTATTTGAAGCACTTCACTTGATAACTTGCAAATCAGTTTTACACAGTTTAAAATAAATGATTACAGCTTTAAGTTTTAATTATATTGTTTAAAGAATGACAGTAATGTTGTCTTTGTTTAAATTATTAATAAATATATTAAAAAGAAGAGGTCAAAATACTGAACCCTGAAGAACTCCTACAGCAATCCTTTGTGTCTTCTCCTTTAACCAGTTTTCTACCAACATGCAGTTTCATACAACTTACTGCAGTTCCTGTATTCTTTATTTGAACAATAGCCTGCCATGTGAAACTTCACTATGTACTCTCCCCAAACTGTTCCAATAACTGATAGATAATTAATACAATAGTGCCTAGTGTTGCTACTGTACAGAAGGAGGAGCAAGCACTAACGTTGTAAAGAATGGGTTACAACCAGAATTAAGTTGTCTTTCTAAACAATAATCTAGGATAGAATCCTTCTGTTTCCTGTGTGCTGAAGAGGCCTACCAGTCAGAAAGATAGATACATATGTCAACTTGGTGTTTCAATTATATGTTGCTACAATAAACAGAGTATTTCATGGAAGTTGTAAATATTTGGAGTAACATAATAAAACATAATAATGAGAAGGAAGAGATTATGTCAGGAGCCAGGTTTGTGGAACTGAAATTCTGACCCTTCTGAGAGGTTGCTTTAAGAATCTATTGAATAATAAAATAAACATGTTAGGCAAAACTTTGTACATATAGATTTAAATAATAATTCAGTGCTTGAGTCAGTCGATGAGCTGGAACAAGCAGCAGAAGCACAGACTAGCGCTGTTGCAGACATCTAAGGGAAAGGCAGTTTTTGAAGCAGACTGGCAATTCAGCAGACGGCTATTGCAGAAAAAGATTCTGGAAGCAGAAGTCTTCAGATGCAGACAGGGAACAGAAGATAGGAACTATCACACATGTAGTGAGGAATGTTAGAACTGGGCATAGTAGTTGGTATATGTGTGACCTGCCAGGCAAGAACAGCAGTTAGTAGCAATGTAAGATACCACATCAGACCAGATATTCAAAGCAGGTTAGCGCAATAGAGTCTTACAGCTGACACTTTGCTATGAATTTCTGCGATTTTAAAGGCACCATTCGATACCGATTGACTGAGCCCTGGCATCTCTCAATGACTAGGGGGTGAAGATATCACACACAGGAACATTCCCATCAGCTAGTGAATAGAGGGCACCCAGTGCAAAAAAAAGTGCCCCCCCCCCCCCAGAGAGGAGAGGCAAAAAATGTTTTTAGCACCCTGGAACCCCCCAAAGGCGCTTATTGCCTTGCGAGTCTCGCAAAGCGAGGTGAGCAGTTGTGGCATTAAAGCACATGGGACTTAGGCTGAAATGAGCACCGAAGGCGCTCCTGCGAGCCTCGCAAAGCGAGGCGAGCAGTTGAGGCACGCCGAACTTAGGCTGCAAGAAGTTGAGGAAAAATAAATCCGATCTTGGAATCTCGGGGCAAAAAATCTGACCTCAGAAAAATACGAAGTTAACGGCCAAACCGCGGAAATCGAAAAAGACGATCGAAAAAAGCAAAATAATAAATAAATTCAAACACACTCAAAAACAGCACAGGGGGAGAGCCAGGATACCTGGGAGTTAGGTTGCAAGTGAATTTGAACTGAATTTACCATGTTTCATCACTCGAAAATCGTCAAGGGAGAAAAAAAATGGCAGCCGAAAAAAAAAAATCTGAAACTGGATGAAAATAAGGCTGAGCAAAGCTTGGCACTCGGGACTTAGAAAAGACAAGACTACAAAAACAGTAACACTTACACAAACAATGCCAGGCACACCGGACTTAGAAAATACACAATGGCAAAGACACAAACACTTACACCAACAAAATCCGACCTCAGAAAAGTATGAATTCAATGGCCGAACCATGGAAAACGGAAAAAAAAACGCAAAAAACAAGAAGAATAATAAAAAATAAATTAAAACACACTCACACACAGCAAAAGGGGAGAGCCAGGCCGCCTGGAAGTGAGGTTGCAAGCGAATTTGAGCCGAATTAAACGTGTTTCGTCACTCAAAAATCTGCTAAGCAAGACAGAAAATGGGGGACAAAAAAAAAAAAAAAAAAAAACGTCTGAAACTGGATGAAAACGAGGCTGAGCAAAGCCAGGCATGCGGAACTTAAAAAATACATGACGGCAAACACAGTAACACTTACATCAACAATGACAGGAACGCCGGACCATGCCGGACTTAGAAAATACACATTGCCAAAAACGCCGGACTTAAAAATTACACAACGCCAAAGACAGTACAACGTCAGTCACACAGGATTTTGAAAAATAAACCAACGCCAGTCAGTACGCACCGAAGGTGACCGCCAAAGGTGCTCAGTGAACCAAAAGCCTCACATTGTGTGGCAAACAGCATTGCCTGGCTTACACTTTTATGCCAGTCATTTTTTGACAGGTAGTTCGCTAGTGTATATATGCAGGCCCAGACCAAACATTGCTCTTTACGTTCAAACTGAGGGTTTCATCTCGTATCAGTGTTTTTGTGATCTTTGTGCCTTATCTGTTTATATGTAATGTAGGGATTATTTCAACCACCTCCTCAGTATAGATGTATACTTTTGGTGGTGGGAGTGTCATGGTCTGGGCCTGCATGAGTGCTGCCGGCACTGGGGAGCTACACTACATTGAGGGAACCATGAATGCCAACATGTGACATACTGAAGCATAGCATGATCCCCTCCCTTCGGAGATTGGGCCGCAGGGCAGTATTCCAACATGATAACGACCCCAAACACACCTTCAAGACAACCACTGCCTTGCTAAAAAAGTTGAAGGTAAAGGTGATGGACTGGCCAAGCATGTCACAAGACCTAAACCATATTGAGCATCTGTAGGACATCCTCAAATGGAAGGTGGGGGAGTGCAAGGTCTCTAACCTCCACCATGTCCGTGATGTTATCATGGAGGAGGACTCCAGTGGCAACCTGAGTAGCTCTTGTGAACTCCATGCCTATGAGGTTTAAGGTAGTGCTGGAAAATAAAGGTGGCCACACAAAATATTGACACTTTGTGCCCAATTTGGGCATTTCCACTTAGGAGTGTACTCACTTTTGTTGCCAACTGTTTAGACATTAATGGCTGTATGATAAGTTATTTTGAGGGGACAGCACATTTACACTGTTATACAGGCTGTACACTTACTACTTTACATTGAAGCAGAGTGTAATTTCTTCAGTGTTGTTACATGAAAAGATATAATAATATGTTTAGTAAACCCCATCCTATAAACCCCCTCTTACCCTACCCTATTAACCCCTACACTACCTACCCAAATCCTACTCTACAATAATAACCGCCTCTACCCCATTAACTACCTCTACCCTGTTAACCCCTACACTACCACCTAACACCCTAATAAAATCCCCATTACCCCACTAATTACACAAAATAAAAAACTCTACATTACTGGAAATAAAAAAAACTAAATTACAAAAAATAGAAAACAGAACCTACAGAAAATAAAAAAATCTAAGTTACACAAAATAAAAAAGCATACATTACCTAAAATAAAAACATACATGATATCCAATAAAACCCCTCAATACATATAACAAAACCCCTAACAACATACAATAAAATCCCTAAATACATACAGTTAAACCACAAACTTCATACAATTAAACCCCTAAATACATACAATTAAACCCCTAAATACATACAGTTAAACCCCTAACTATATACAATGAAACCCCTAAATACATACAGTTAAACCCTTAACTACATACAATGAAACCACTAAATACATACAGTTAAGCCCCTAACTACATATAATGAAACCCCTACATACATATAGTTAAAAAAAAAATGAATCACACCTAAAACAACCACCTCACTATACCTAGAATAGGGTATATAAGAACACTTACCTTGCCCAAATGCCCATCCAGCGAACGTGGGGGTGTATCCCATTCTGATTGGCTTAAGGCAAAAGCACCTTCTGTTTGGATTTCAAATGACTGACAGGTCCATCAGCCAATCAGAATGGGATATAGGGGTGTATCCCATTCTGATTGGCTCACATCTTTGCACCTTCTGATTGGCTGAAATATGATTGACATTGTTTTCTGCCAATCAATAGAGTAAATAAGACCACTTACCTTGGCCAAATGCCCCTCCAGTGATGATGGTTTTCGTTGCTTCGTCCATAGCACAGTGCCCTTCCTAGCTATCCACAGGTCCGACAACCCTAGGAAAAAAAGAAACATTAAAATTAATAAATAAATAAATAAACATGTCTTCTGATTGGCTGCAATCTGATTGATAGTTACATCAGCCAATTGGAAGATGAGGATGCTTGGAGCCAATCCCAATGGGATACACCGTGTGGGGGTGTATCCCATTCTGATTAGCTGAAGGCAATAGTGCCTTATGATTGGATTACAAATGACTGACAGGTCCATCAGCCAATCAGAATGTGATATAGGAGTGTTACCCATTTTGATTGGCTCACACCTTTGCACTGAAATATGTCTGAAATATGATTGACAGCATAAGAAGGTGCCATTTTCAAATTTTTACCGGAGCCTCATTTGCGGCGTGGAGCTCCTCCAGGATAGAACTCTGTTAGACTTTTTCATTTTTTTTTGTCCGTCTCTTTTATTTGGAGGCACCCTGCTACAAGGAGGACGGGGGCACCGGTGGATGGCCAATTAGGAAAGGTAAGTGTACTATTCAGAACATATTTGATTATATGTTGTGTTTATTTATTTATTAATTTTAATAATTTTAATGTTTCTTTTTTTCCTAGAGGTGCCGGACCTGTGAATCTAGGAAGGGCCCTTGGCTAGGGACGAAGCAATGAAAACCATCATCGCTGGAGGGGCATTTGGGCAAGTTAAGTGGTCTTATCTACCCTATTCTAGGTTTAGTGGCGGGGGGCTTAGGTGAGATTTAGGGTTTTTTACTGTATGTATTTAGGGGTTTAATTGTATGTAGTTAGGGTTTTAACTGTATGTGTTTAGGGGTTTAATTGTATGTAGTTAGGAGTTTTACTGTATGTAGTACAGGTTTTACTGTATGTATTTAGGGAGGTTTATTGAATGTCATGTATGTTTTTATTTTATGTAATGTGTGCTATTTTTATTTTATGTACAATAGTTTTTCTTATTTTCTGTAAATTCCTTTTTTTATTTTGTGTTAGTTTTGTTTTTTATTTTGTGTCATTCTAGTTCTTTTATTTTATGCAATTCTAGTTTTTTTATTTTGTGCAATTAGTGGGGTAATAGGGATTTTATTAGGGTGTTAGGTGGGTAGTGTAGAGGATAACGGGTAGAGGTGGGTTAATGGGGTAGAGGGGGTTAATAGTGTAGGGTAGAAGTTGGGTAGGTAGTGTAGGGGTTAATAGGGTAGGGTAGGAGGGGGTTTATGGGATGGGGTTTACTGGGAACATTTAGGGTTAAATAGGCCCAGTTAGGATTAAATAGGACTAGATAGGGTTACATATGACTAGATAGGGTTACATAGGTCTAAATAGGGTTAAGTGGTTAGTGATAGGGTTAATTTAGTATGGTAAGGGTTAAATAAAGTTAATTAGTTAGAGGGGGTTAATTAGTTAGAGGATGGTTAATGTAATGCTATAGGGTAGGATATGGGGTTAATAATGTAAAGTAGGGGTTTATTGGGTAGGGGTTTATTGGGTATAGTTAGGGTTAATGGGCTATAGTTTTTGTTAATGGGGTTTAGTTAGGGTTAATGGGGTATAGTTTGGGTTAATAATGTAGGGAGGGTTAATAGGGTAGAGGGAGGGTTAATAGTGTTGATTTTGGACTTGGTGTCAGGAGGGTCCCAGAGGACCCTCATGGTACTTATAGTGCTATTCTAGTGGTTAAAACTGTCCGATAAGGGTCTGTAAAACCCTTATGGGACTAGTGGGGTTATTTAGTGTCCCATTAGGGCTTGTATAGATGCTTATGGCACTGATAGGGTTAATCAGTGTCCAATAAGGGTCTGTATAGACCCTTATGGGACTAATGGGGTTAATCAGTGTCCCATAACAGTCTGTATAGACCTTTATGGGACTAATGGGGTTAATCAGTGGCCCCTAAGGAACTGAGGGGGTTAATTAGAGGCTCATGGGGTCTGTATAGACCCCTATGAGTGATGGGGTTCATTTTAGATGCCTGGGGGGGGTACTTATAGTAACCTGCGGCAGGGGTTACTTTTTTTATTTAGCGTGGGTCCTTTAAGGACCTTTAAGGCCATTTAGGAAATTTGCATTTTTATATACAGCGGCGGTTAATGTAGGGACTCTGCGAGGGTCCCGATGATTACCCCCTGCATTCGATGGTTAAAATATAAATACACAACGGCAAACACAGTAACACTTACATGAACAATGCCAGGCACGCCGGACTTAAAAAATAAACAACACCAAAGACAGTACAACGTCAGGGACACAGACTTTGAAAAATAAGCCAACGGCAGTCAGCGCGCTCCGAAGGTGCTCATCGCATCTCTCGCGATGACCGCCAAAGGTGCTCAGTGAACCAAAAGCCTCACATTGTGTGGAAAACAGCATTGCCTGGCTTACACTTTTATGCCTGTCATTTTTTGACAGGTAATTCACTGGTATATATATATATATATATTGTAAGTCTGCGAGTTTCAATCCTGCGCAGTGCTTTAGGGAAAGCGCTATGGACACTGGATTCCAAGCTCAAAGACAGGGCCACCCACTCTTTGCAATGTATGAATCTTTAACTTGTCATTGCCTGTAACTTAACTTATGTTTAGCGCTACGGAATATGTTGGCGTGTTACAAATAAACGATAATAATAAAAAATAATAATATATATATATTCATATATTCAGTAGCTCACAAAAGTGAGTGCACCCCTCACATTTTTGTAAATATTTTTTTATATATTTTCTTGTGACAACACTGAAGAAATGATACTCTGCTACAATATAGTAGTAAGTGTGCTTCCTGTATAACAGTGTAAATTTGCTGTTCCATCAAAATAACTCAACACACAGCATTCATGTCTAAACAGTTGGCAACAAAGTGTAAATGTCCAAATTGGGCCCAAAGTGTCAATATTTTGTGTGGCCACCATTATTTTCCAGCACTGCCTTAACCCTCATGGGCATGGAGTTTACCAGAGCTGCTCAAGTTGCCACTGGAGTCCTCTTCCACTCCTCCATGATGACATCACGGAGCTGGTGGATGTTAGAGACCTTGCACTCCCCCACCTTCTGTTTGAGGATTCCCCACAGGTGCTCAAATGGCTTCATGTCTTGAAAATAAAGGTGGCCACACAAAATATTGACACTTTGGGCCCAATTTGGACATTTCCACTTAGAGTGTACTCACATTTGTTGCCAACTGTTTAGACATTAATGGCTGTGTGTTGAGTTATTTTGAGGGGACAGCAAATGTATACTGTTATACAGGCTGTACACTTACTACTTTACATTGTAGCAGAGTGTAATTTCTTCAGTTTTGTTACATGAAAAGATATAATAAAATATATACAAAAATGTGAGGGGTGTACTCACTTTTATGAGATACTGTATATATATGTATGTATATCGACTGCATTTGATTTACTCAGACAAGTAAAGTGTATTATTACTTGTGTAAAGTGATTTGGTGCAGCTGAGAGGGGAGAGTTTTTGCCTGGGTTATACTTGCATATACAGTAAGTTTGGACCTAGTGTGTGACCGCATCTGATTTTCTTAGACAAGTAAAGTGTGCTATTTCCTGTGTGCAGTGATTTGGTACAGGTGAGAGCTGAGTGTTTTTGCCTGGGTTAAACTTGCCTATACAGTAAGTTTGGACCTAGTGTGTGACTGCATCTGATTTGCTCAGACAAGTAAAATGTGTTATTTCCTGTGTGCAGTGATTTGGTACAGGTGAGAGGGGAGTGTTTTTGCCTGGGTTACATATGCATATACAGTACGATTGGGCCTAGTGTGTGACTACATCTGATTTGCTCAGACAAGTAAAGTATGTTATTTCCTGTCATATGTATGCAATACTGGAACAGCTGGTCCATGGTCCATTCTTATGTGGCAGGTGTGAGTATGTTGCCTCTCTGGAAGCTCAAATTGGAGAACTGGAGAGGAGAATTGCTCCACTGTAAAGGGAGTTGGTGCTCACTGAGCACATTTTAGCTGGGCCTAGCATGGAGGGTGGAGCTGGGACTAGTGAGGATGTCCAGGGAGGTCGCTGGGTTACAGTTACAAGGGGAATCAGGGGGAACAGGAGGAGGCAGGCCAGTTCTGAGTTGGCAAAAACCAACAGATTTGCCAGATTGAGTGAAACTGTTGGGGATGTCAATTCAGGAATGACAATGCCAGATAGAGCAGTTCCCTCTAACAGCCGGGAGAACAGTTCTACTGGAGGAGTGGGAGGGCTGAATAGGCAGAGCAACAGGCAGGTTTTGGTGGTAGGGGACTCTATTATTAGGAAGGTAGACAGGGTGATTTGTCACCCAGATCCCAGCAATCAAACAGTTTGCTTTCTCCCGAGTACTCAGTTTCTTCATGTTGTGGATCGGGTAAACAAATTATTGGGAGGGGCTGGAAATGAACCCTCTCCTTCTCCCCTCCCCCCAATAACTGTAAAAACATATTGGACCACCTTATTTATCCATGATAGTAATATTTGGGGAATAATAAGAAAGATAGAAAAATTATTGATAATCCATTAATAAATAAAAATGTGTATGGTTTAGCAGATGACTAGATTAAAAATACAAAAATTATAGCAAATACAATCACTTTGCTATCACAATATTAATATTATTTATTTTTTTGTATTTATTCTTATTTTTATTTTTTATTTTCTTTTATATAACTGGAACCGTTATTTTTGTCTTATTTAAAGAAAGGTTTAGGAAAAATATAAACAAGATAATCATGAAAGGTCGTACGTCTTGTGCTGGAAAGATTAAAAACTTTCAGAGTATGGATGTCAAAGGGAGGAGAGGAGTACAAGGTAATGAATTAAAATCTTTAGAATATTATGGGACTTAAATGTATATCCCAGAATGTGAATGGGTTGAATATTCCATCATAAAGAGCAATGGTCATGAATTTTTTCCATGAATTAAATGCTGATGTTAAATGTGTACAGGAGACTCATCTTAAAGATAAATATATTCCCAAACTATCAGATAAAAGGTACAATATAAAATTGTTCTCCAACTATAAAACTAAGTCAAGAGGTGTATGTACCGTATATACTCGAGTATAAGCCGACCCGAGTATAAGCCGAGGCACCCATTTTACCACAAAATACTGTGTAAAATGAGTGACTCGAGTATAAGCCGAGGTTGGGAAATGTGCTGCCCCCTCTGTCCTTCTTGTGCCCTCTGTGTCCCCCCTCTCTCTCCCGTGTCTCTTCTCCCCTCACCTTTTCCTGTGTCTCTTCCCCCTCCCTTATCACCCTCCTCAACCCCCCTCCTCATTCTCAACTCCACTCCTCATCCTCCCTCCTCATCCTCAACCTCCCTCCTCATCCTCCCTCCTCATCCTCAGCCCCCTCCTCAACCTCCCTCCTCATCCTCAACCCCCTCCTCTACCTCCCTCCTCAACCCCCCCATCCTCACTCACCCTCCTCAACCCCCCCATCCTCATCCTCTCTCCTCAACCCCCATCCTCAATCCCCCTTCTCATCCCCCCCATCCTCATCCTCTCTCCTCAACCCCCCATCCTCATCCTCTCTCCTCAACCCCCCATCCTAAACCCCCCTCCTCAACCTCAACCACCCTCCTCAACCTCAACCTCCTCCTCATCCTCAACCTCCCTCCTCAACCCCTTCCTCAACCTTCCTCCTCAACCCCCCCATCCTCAACCTCCTCCTCAACCCCCATCCTCATCCTCAACCCCCTCCTCAACTTCGACCCTCCTCAACCCCCCTCAACCCCAACCCCCCTCCTCAACCCCCCATCCTCATCCTCTCTCCTCAACCCCCCATCCTCAACCCCCCTCCTCAACCTCAACCCCCCTCCTCATCCTCAACCTCCCTCCTCAACCCTTTCCTCAACCTCCCTCCTCAACCCCCCCATCCTCAACCTCCTCCTCAACCCCCATCCTCATCCTCAACCCCCTCCTCAACCTCAACCCTCCTCAACCCCCCCCTCAACCCCAACCCCCCTCCTCAACCCCCCCATCCTCAACCCCCATCCTCATCCTCTCTCCTAAACCCCTGATCCTCAACCCCCCTCCTCAACCCCTCCTCCTCATCCTCAACCTCCCTCCTCATCCTCAACCCCCCGTTCTCAACCCCCCCCGTCCTCAACCCCCCATCCTCATCCTCTCTCCTCAACCCCTCCTCCTCATCCTCAACCTCCCTCCTCATCCTCAAACCCCTCCTCAACCCCCCATCCTCAACTCCCTCCTCAACCTTCCTCCTCAACCCCCCATCCTCATCCTCAACCTCCCTCCTCAACCTCAACCCCCCTCAACCCCAACCCACCTCCTCAACCCCCCTCAACCTCCCTCAACCCCCCTCCTCCACCTAAACCCCCGTCAACACCGCTCCTCCACCTAAACCCCTTAAATACATCCCCCCTCTCCCCTCACTTACCTGCTTGTGCTCCGGCCTCCGCTCCTTGACCCGGCGCGTATGTGACGTTACATGCGCGCGCCGCGTCATTAGCATATACGGGGTGCCGCACCGGTATATGCTAATGACGCGGCGTGCATGTGACGTCACATGCGCGCCGGCGCCGGGTCAAGGAGCAGAGGCCGGAGCACAAGCAGGTAAGTGAGGGGAGAGGGGGGAGGTATTTAGGGGGGTTTAGGTGGAGGAGGCGAATTTATGCTGAGAAGGGGGCAGGGAAAGAGACACCGGGGGAGCGAAAGATACACGGGGGAGGGAAAGAGACACACGGGGGGTAGAGAGACACACGGGGGGGTTAGAGACACAGAGACACATGGGGGGTTAGAGACACACGGGGGGTTAGAGACACACAGGGGTGGTTAGAGACACACGGAGGGGTTAGAGAGACATGGGGGTGAGAGTGACTCGAGTATAAGCTGATGGGGCCCTTTTTTGCCTTAAAAAAAGGGCTGAAAAACTCGGCTTATACTCGAGTATATACGGTACATTTTTTAACAATAGAAATAAAATAGTTGAAGAATTTATAGAAAAAGACATAGAAGTTTGTTACATAATTTGAATAGGTAAAATAAATGATCAAAACTATACAATAGCGAATATTTATGCTCCTAATAAGAATCAATATAGATTTCTAAATAAAATAATAAAACATATTAGTGATATTAAAAAGGGTAATTTGGTTATATCCGATGATTTAAATATTTTCCTAGATCCATTTGTAGATAGAAGATCAGCGATAAAACCAGAACCAGATAAAATGATGATAAATAAAGCAAATACATTTGAAAAAACTCTATTGGATCATAAATTATATGATGGTTGGAGGGTAATGTACCCACTTGATAGAGAATATACATACTTCTCTAATAAATATAAAACTTACACAAGATTGGATTATTTCTTAGTGAATCTGAATTTATTGAATAAAGTTAAAAAAATTGAGATTAGCCCAATAACATGGCTGGACCATGCATTAATAACAATGGTAGTAGAAGATGGTCATAGAATACAATGTAATAAATCACGTCATATAGATTCAACTCTCTTTAAAGCATTGGCAGATAGGGAAAAATTTAAAATAGAAATAGAAACTTTTTTTGAGATTAATGAAAACTCAGTATCATCACAATCACTGCTTTGGAACATGCACAAGGCATACGTGAGAGGTGTCCTTTGTTATTGGTCAAAACATAAAACAAAATATGAAAAATCTTCATATAGAGACTTAATTATTAAACTTACACAATTGCAACAAAAAAATAAAGTGTTACCAACAAATAATATTACTTTGGAAATATCTAAAACGCAATTAGCAATTGAAAAGATCCAACAGGAAAAATATTATAATTTAGTCTGGTTATACCAGTTAAAGCAATATCATTTAGGTAATAATCCAGGGAAATTAATTACTAAACAAATTAAAGAAACTAATATTAATAAAATAATTAATATAATATGTGACGATATGGGTGTAATCCAATATTATAAAACTTTATATAATTTTGAACAAACAGTAGGATTCCAGAAGCCTACAATTAAACAAATTGAAGAGTATTTAAATAAAATAATACTACCAAAAATATCAGAAGCACAACTAAAAGAATTGGAAACTGATATTACAGAAGAAGAAATTCACCAAACTATAAAATCTTTGAAAAATCGGGAAATCGCCAGGTCCAAATGGATTTGCGAATATATATATTATAAAAAATGTTCTTCTTCCATAGTGAAACATTTAAAAAAAATATATAATGAAATCAAAATAAATGGAAAAGCTCCAGTAGAAACATTAGAGGTAGCAATAACTGTTATTCCGAAACCAGATAAAGATCATGCACAATGTCGTAATTATCGTCCAATATCAATTATCAATACAGACATAAAGCTTTATGCTAGCATATTGGCTGCTCAATTAAATCCAATATTAAATGATTTAATTAATAAAGATCAAACAGGTTTTATTACATCTAGACAATCAACTGATAATACTCAAAAATATTTGAATATAATAGACTTTGCCAATAAAAAGAAAATCCCATTATTAGCTCTATCTTTTGATGCTGAAAAAGCATTTGATAGAGTGAATTGGGATTTCATACATTTAGTTTTAGATAAATATGGTTTTGGACGGTTTGGATCATATGCGATAAAAGCACTTTATGCAGAAGCTAATGCATACAGTATATAACAGGAACTGACTTTAAGACTCATTCATTTAAACTAGGAAATGGCACAAGACAGGGTTGCCCTATGTCACCACTTATATTTGCCTTAATCATAGAACCACTACTTGAAATGATTAGAAGTTGTAAACAAATAAAAGGTATAGTTACTGGTTTTATTGTAAATAAAGTTATCATATTTGCTGATGATTTATTGGTTACAGTCTCAAATCCAATGAAGTCAATACCAAAATTACAACAAATTATTGAAGAGTACGGTGACTTATCCTATTATAAAGTAAATACTACGAAAACGGAAGTTTTATACTCTAATATACCTGACAAAGACAAACTTGAATTAAAAGACAGATTCCTGTATAATTGGAGAGAAAATCAAATAACACATTTAGGTATAATATTTAATCAAAACATAACTACTACGGTTCATAATAATATGGATAAGTTATTCTTTCAGGTCTCTTCTACATTAGCAAGTTGGCGAGATTTGAATTTAACTTGTTTGGGTAGAATATCACTAATTAAAATGAATATACTTCCCAAGATAACATATATTTTGAGAAGTCTTCCTCTAAAGATTTCAATTAAAAATGTAAAACAATTTCAGAAAATAATGGATACATTTATATACAGAAATAAAAAATCACGAATTAAACAAGAAATTATCTTGAGAACTTTCTCTAGAATAGACCTGGCAGCACCAAACATTATCCAATACTCAAATGCTGTTAATCTGGTA
Source organism: Discoglossus pictus (assembly GCA_027410445.1). Lineage (NCBI taxonomy): Eukaryota > Metazoa > Chordata > Amphibia > Anura > Alytidae > Discoglossus > Discoglossus pictus. Next base: position 214,845,917 of record CM050167.1, read on the forward strand.
CACTTATCAAAATACACCTTAAAAGAAAATAAACCTAAATATTTACTTATAGAGAATGAATTAGTTAAAAAATATTAATCTACATCATATATTTTGGGATAAGAAGATAGATAATAAGATTCTTAATAAATTACCACTTATTCCAAAAACCTTAATAAAATGGTGGTTTAATTACAATAAAAAAAAAAATTAGTAACATTTCCAGCTCTAAATATCCCAATATATAAAATGTCATTAGAACTAACTGCCTTTTTAAATATATCATGGGAGAAATGGGGTATAAAAACTCTCAAAGACTTATTTCAGGGACAAACACTGAACACATTTGTAACGGAACCCATCACTGTTTTACCCTGTTTTATGATTATTATGGTTAAAATATGATCATACTATTATACTGCATGTATGTTGGTTTATGCTCTGCAGAATATTGGCCCAGACTAGTGCAGACCTTGGCATGGGAGATAATCCTGTTACAGATAAGGAAGTCTATTGTATAAAGTGTTTTCATTCTCAGATAAGAACAAAGAAGGATGATCTAATTAATGTCTGATTGTATCCAAGTTGCCAGGTAGCCTCAGGGAGGTGTGACTCACCTATTGTCCCTCTATGTGTATTGTGTGGCCAACTATGGGGGATATGTGAAATGTCTGTGTGTTATGTGTAAAAGATACTTTTACTAACTTTTGAACCCCTGGTCTGATTCATGCCATTTTTTTATATGTTGTTCCCCTGGGTGAGAGCTATTGAACGGTGCTGGACTTAAAGGTGTACCCCCTGTTTTTGGGGTACATACATAATGTGGGTAAAATTGTGTCTGTTTTAATTGTGTTACCTGTTATCTGAGAGGAGGAGACTATGGGGGTTGAACCATGTATATAATTGGCTGTTGTGATAATTATGTGGGTGTAGCCCTTCAGAGGGCACCATTGCATAAAAGGAGATCCCCTGTCATTAAAGAGTTCTACTTGACCCTTCAAAACGTAGCCTTGTCTCGTTCTTGGAGGGGATTGCTATATCCTACTGGTGATTGCTATGCTTTTGCATACTCCCTTGAGATGTAACGAGTCTGTGGTGGTTGTGGTGTCCGGTGCGGTGCTTGTAGGCCTCGACGCAAGCTAGGACGCGTTCATCAACGGAGTTACCCGGTCGGGGTGCCAGTAGATCCGTTACATTGGTGGCAGTGGTGGGAGGCAGTGGTAAGAGGAAAAGCAGCACGGAGACACCGGTAACGTTTGGAGTTACAAATTGAGGGCAACGCTAGTATCCGTACAGCGCCCCTGGCTACAGCAGGATGGAACCGGCTAGTTTTCGGACAGCGTTCCATGATGAGGAGGAGGAGGCGGCCGCGGACTAGAGGGATGCAGACAGAAAGGAACTCTGGTATGATGCCCTGGAAGATGCCCAATGGCAGCGAGGTGAGAGTCTCCCCAGTGATGAGCAGCAGCTACAGAAGCGTGTGGCGATGCGGATGTATCTATTGGGAGAGCAGCCCCTGGATGAGTGGGTGACAAGACTAGAGACCCTGGTACGGCGAGAGCTCTGGCTAGACAACGCATACCAGGCCCTCTGGTGGCATACCATTCGACTTACCCCCTGGACGTCCGAACACGACTTACCGGAGGGGGATGATTATGATGGCCCGGGGTTATTATGGGATGCCTTGGAGGACGATATTGATCTTGGCAGCACGGAGGGGTCTAGGTTTTGGGACATCTACGACTACCGGATGGGCATGTATGTCTGGGATGATGAAGGTGAGGTGAGCAAAGACATGACCCACCTGGTAACGAGAGAGTGGGAGCTGGAGCAGGACTACCAACACCTGCTCAGCTTCGTGCATACTCGACAAGCAGAACCAGACTTCATTGACTGGTTCTGGGATGACCTCCAGATGGCAGGTAGAGATGGGACCGAGGTCTCTCTACCGGCCCTACAGGGGGCAGAAGGTGTCTTCCTTCCCCCCCCAGCGGCAGTGTGAACCCCAGGGGGCAGAAGGTGTCATCCTTTCCCCCAGCGGCAGTGTGAACCCCCGGGGGCAGAAGGTGTCGTCCTTCCCCCCCAGCGGCAGTGTGAACCCCAGGGGGCAGAAGGTGTCGTCCTTCCCCCCCAGCAGCAGTGTGAACCCCAGGGGGCAGAAGGTGTCGTCCTTCCCCCCCAGCGGCAGTGTGAACCCCAGGGGCAGAAGGTGTCGTCCTTCCCCCCCAGCGGCAGTGTGAACCCCAGGGGGCTGAAGGTGTCGTCCTTCCCCCCCAGCGGCAGTGTGAACCCAGGGGGCAGAAGGTGTCATCCTTCCCCCCCAGCGACAGTGTGAACCCCATGGGGCAGGAAGTGTCAACCTTCCCCCCCAGCGGCAGTGTGAACCCCAGGGGGCAGAAGGTGTCGTCCTTCCCCCCCAGCGGCAGTGTGAACCACAGGGGGCAGAAGGTGTCGTCCTTCCTCCCCAGCGACAGTTTACCCTGACAAGGGGAGACACCAATCTCCCAGATGGCGCAGATGGGACCGTGGTCTCTGTGCCCACAGCCTGTCCAGATCCCCAACTACCCTCACTGGGACAACCAGAGGAGGGGGTAAGTACAAATTCCCCTCCCAAGCTAACTTCTAATGTGGCCCCAGGGTTAACAGAGGAAATGTTAACCCCCACTGACCCCCACGTTTCACTGGCTACTGAGCCGGAATATGTCCCAAGTACCCCAGCAGAAGAGCTGACAGCGGGGCAGAGTGCAGTCGGCCTCTGCCTTCCCTTTGTCCCTTGTACAGAGCAGGATGTCCTGCAGGTTATACCAGCAGAAGAGCTGGCATCAGGGCAGAGTGCCGCTGGCCTCTGCCCCTCAAGTCCTCTCAGCGTGTTGCCCCATCACCACAGCGAAATATCCAGTTGCAGTATCGGTTTGTTGTGGGTGGGCTGCTCTTGCACTTTGTTGTTGTGGGGGGGGCTGCTCTAGCACTGGTTTATTGTGGGTTGGTGGATCGTCTAACGGAGGGGAGGCACTGACCGGCAGAAGGTCAGGTGCCCGTTAGACTTCCCCCCAAAGGGGAGATGTGTGACGAAGTGCCCTTCGCCATTTTGTCTTGGAGAGGACTGTTTGCCAGCCTCCTGCCCTGCGACTATGGCCCTGGGACATATTGCCCTTTAAACACAGTATTCGGCCATACCAGAGTGTATGTCACTCATTCTGGCCCTTTACATACAGGGGGGTCATTCGTTACTTGCCCTATGTGAACCATGATACCACAGATAGCTATGCCATGGAGCCCATTCATATAATGAAAGACTATGGGAAAGACTTTAGCTACATGGCAATTGAACTGTGTGAAGAGGATCTGAGCGCTATTCGGTAGTTTTGTGCGCTCAGATCCCAGCTATCTGGGGATATGTGAAATGTGAGTAAATGTGAATTGCAGTAATGCTGATGGGTTGTCAAACAAGAGAATTGACCAACAAATACTTTTGTCTGGACATCCCCAGGCCGATCCGAGCCATTTATGAGAAAAGAAAAAAACTTTTGCTCCTCTCCTCCCTAGAATTGAATTCAATATGCACTGATATTCTGAAAAATAACTCCTTTCCTTATGACATATCCTGAAATGTTTAAATTTAGTTTCGGTTCCATATTTTTGTGGGGGTTTTTTTGTTTTTTTTCTCTCTCTTTTTTTTCTTCCTCTTTTCTCTTTTTTTTCTGTTTGTTTGATTGTGTATAAAATATTGATGTTTTGATATTTCGATTTTAATGTTTGTAAACTTTGCAATAAATAAACATTAAAAAAAAATTATATAATAAAATATATACAAAAATTTGAGGGGTGTACTCACTTTTGTGAGATACTGTATATATATGTATGTATATCGACTGCATTTGATTTACTCAGACAAGTAAAGTGTGTTATTACTTGTGTAAAGTGATTTGGTGCAGCTGAGAGGGGAGTGTTTTTGCCTGGGTTATACTTGCATATACAGCAAGTTTGGGCCTAGTGTGTGACCGCATCTGATTTGCTCAGACAAGTAAAGTGTGCTATTTCCTGTGTGCAGTGATTTGGTACAAGTGAGAGCTGAGTGTTTTTGCCTGGGTTAAACTTGCATATACATTAAGTTTGGGCCTAGTGTGTGACTTCCTCTGATTTACTCAGACAATTAAAGTGTGTTATTTCCTGTGTGCAGTTATTTGGTAAGGTGAGAAGGGAGTGTTTTGCCTGGGTTATACTTGCATATACAGTAAGTTTGGGCCTAGTGTGTGACTGATTTGCTCAGACAAGTAAAATGGGTTATTTCCTGTGTGCAGTGATTTAGTACAGGTGAGAGGGGAGTGTTTTTGCCTGGGTTATACTTACATATACAGTACGATTGGGCCTAGTGTGTAACTGCATCTGATTTGCTCAGACAAGTAAAGTGTGTTATTTCCTGTGTGAAGTTAATATAAACAGGAGAAGGGGGCAAACTTGTGAGCTTGCTAACATTTCTAGTATCAAGTGCAATTCTAGTGAAAGTGTAGAAGTTTAAATAAGGTGGGAGTTCAAAGAAAAGGGGGGGGCAGATTTATAGTGTAAGGGGAAAAATGGAAACAATTATATATATATATATATATATATATATATATATATATATATATATATATATATATTATTTTATTTTTATTTTTTTACAAATCTTTATACAAATATATTATTTTATATTCTTTATTTGTCCCCATGCATTTTTGTAGACAATAATAATTGGCAACCTCACTCAATGTAAATCCTGTCATATGTATGCAATACTGGAACAGCTGGTCCATGGTCCATTCTTATGTGGCAGGTGTGAGTATGTTGCCTCTCTGGAAGCTCAAATTGGAGAACTGGAGAGGAGAATTGCTCCACTGTAAAGGGAGTTGGTGCTCACTGAGCACAGTTTAGCTGGGCCTAGCATGGAGGGTGGAGCTGGGACTAGTGAGGATGTCTAGGGAGGTAGCTGGGTTACAGTTACAAGGGGAAGCAGGGGGAACAGGAGGAGGCAGGCCAGTTCTGAGTTGAAAAAAAACAACAGATTTGCCAGATTGAGTGAAACTGTTTGGGATGTCCATTCAGGAATGACAATGCCAGATTGAGCAGTTCCCTCTAACAGCCGGGAGAACAGTTCTACTGGAGGAGTGGGAGGGCTGAATAGGCAGAGCAACAGGCAGGTTTTGGTGGTAGGGGACTCTATTATTAGGAAGGTAGACAGGGTGATTTGTCACCCAGATCCCAGCAAACAGTTTGCTGTCTACCGGGTGCTCGGTTTCTTCATGTTGTGGATCGGTTAAACAAATTATTGGGAGGGGCTGGAAATGAACCGGCTGTCTTTGTACATATTAGTAGCAATGACAAAGTTAGTGGAAGAGGGAGTGTCATAAAGGCGAAAGTGGGTTATTTATATATATATATATATATATAATTTTAATGACTTTAATGGAAACAGCGTTAATTAAAAAAAAGGATTAAAAAGGGAAAAGTTTTTTTTAAAAAGTCACTTACTCCTTAGATGATTGCTGTAAATCTTATTACCACTTCTCATTTCTCATTTATAGAGTGGGAATTTGTCAGCCAAGAGTAGTTTAAAGAGGATTATAAGGGCATTTCTTTAACCACAGTAGACTTAAGATTACAATATATACTCAATTTAGATATAGTTATTATCCAATAAACCTATATATATCATATGCACAATACATACTATAGCTTATACACTGGGTGTAATAAGGTATGTTGATGTCTCAAAAGTAGTCCTATAGACTGGTAATCTGTTTGTCAAAATTATTTCTAAGAGGGATATGTGGATTGTCTTAGTGGGGCGATTGTATTGCCACATAGTAGGTATATGCACAGCGCCCCCAGATTATTTATCCATCCATTCCACCCTCTTTCTTAAGTCCTCACAGATTTTACAACATCATTTGGTAAGTAGTATAGGTTATAAGAGGTTTAAGGCCCTATTTTGCCTCTAAACTACCATGCTCAGTGTATCAGCGTCTCCATTCAGTGTGGAGATTCGGGCATCCTGTATACGGCGTGCGTGATGATGTCACGCTACGCCTGTCTACCTCCTAACATGTTTCTACGTTTGAACGTCTTTCTCAAAGGATTAAGGCGTTTGCTACTGATGTTGTCTATTTAAAGGTTCCGGTAGTCATGGTTACCTGCACTACCACGAGTGCTACATGTTTAATTAACCCTTGTAGTGAGATGAGTAATTTGATAAGAGGATATATAATGATCTTTATAGCAGTTCATTTATCTGAAAAGGGTACATCTGCATGCATATAGTAATTCTTATGTCCCTTAAATAAATTTATAAATGGCATATTCTAATATGGAAAGAATAATATTTCAGGAGGATATAAGATATGTATCTCCATATATCTCATAGATATCTACACAAGAGGTAGCAGTGATGTGGAAAAAGTTCTCAAACAAAATTATAAGAAAAAAAAAAAAATTATGGATTTACCAGTGTTAAACAATAGTATTTGTGATATTTGTCATTATCCCACCATAAGGTGATTGACTATATTAACGTGCTGGATACACATGTATCTAAAAGGTAGTCCATAAAAAAATATTTATAGTGCAAATACAGTGTGCTTGTGAATAAGTATATAGTTAGAATAAATAAGTTGAGTGTCCAATGATAAGTTCTTTATGGAGAACCTTAGGCTTGGTCAATCCAACCAAAAGGGTCTATATATAATGTGTTTGGTGTAAATATTATAAGAAATCTTACTGTTGTAAGATTGAAAAATGTGAATAGAATATTCAGGTATGCCTATTTATTATAAAGATGCACCCTAATGGGAATAGTTTATCTTATATGTAGACATATCTTATCCAAAGAAGAACTAACTATTTCAGAAAAAGATTGAGATCTTTTCCTCAAAGGTCAAAGGCCAAAATTTAATTTAGAATTGTTCAGTCTTATATAAAATGATAATAAAATCTTTATTTGAGTTAAATGAAGGCCGTATATGAAACACCTTCATTTAAGCCATTAGGTACCTGTGCTTTCAATTTGTAAATCCATCTAGATTCGCATTGAAGTAGTTTTTTTTGGAGATCTCCCCTCCTTGGTCCTGAGCACATCTGGATTGTTATTGTGGCAATATTTGACATGTCTTGCTATAGGAGTGTCATATTCATTGATAATCAAATATATATGTTCTCCTACTCTCCGGCGAAATTCCCTACAGGTTTTGCCTACATAGATCTTATTACATAAACAAGTGGCCACATATACCACTCCTGATGATTTACAATTGAAAAAATTATCAATATAAAAGTTGGTCTCATTTATGGGATGCATATAATTTTTGCATGGTTTTATGAATTTGCAGAATTTACATCTACCACATTTGTACATGCCTTTCAGTGGTTTTAGCCATGTTCGAGGTTCAACTTTACTGTCCTTGTATACACTATGTACAAGCATATATTTTATGTTGGTTCCTCTTCTATATGTTATACTTGCCTTTGGAGTAAGTATGTCTTTAAGATCTTTATCACTAGTAAGAAGATGCCAATGTCTGGAAATAATATTTTTTATAATTTCAGAATCATGATCAAATGTCATTATGCATCTAGTTATATTTTTCTCATTTGGAGTGACATTTCTGGGAATATTATCTTTTCCTCGCATCCTATTGGTGTGTACGTTTAACAGATCGGTTCTGTTGCAATTCAGGGCATATTTGTAGGCCAATTTTAGACTTCTATTCGCATAAGCTCTTGATCTAAATTGTTCTCTGCTTCAATTTTAAATTCTTCATCTGAACTGCAATTTCTCCCAATCCTTAGGTATTGGCCTTTAGGGATTCCTCTCTTTAGAGGTTCAAAGGGTTTGACTCTCCCATTTTAATAGAGTGTTGGATGCTGTTTCTTTTCCTAAAGTAGAAGTACTAATATTTCCTTCTAGGTCTTTCTTTATTTTCCAATCTAGAAAGGAAACCTCACTTTGACTTGCCTCAAAGGTGAATCTTAGGCCTAAATGATATCATCTATATATCTTCTCCAAATAAGTATATTATCTCCAAAGGCATGTACATTATCATCATATATATACTTGTCCTCCCACCATCCCAAAAATAGGTTTGCAGAGCTGGGGGCACATGGTGTCCCCATAGCTGTCCCCTGTGGTTGGTGGTACCATTGTTGGTTAAATATGAAGAAATTATGTTTCAGAACATAGTCCAACAGTGATATCAGAAACTTGTTCAATTCCTCAAAAGTTACACCTTTCATTTGTAAAAATATTTAACTGCATCAATTCCAAAGTTGTGAGGAATACTACTATATAAAGCTTCAACATCAATACATACTAGCCAAGATTCAGTTGGTATACAAATATCTTCCAATTGTCTAAGAATATCTGGGGTGTCCTTTACATATGAAGGTAGACCCTCACAAATTCTCTAAGATGGTGGTCCAAAAATATACTACAATTGTGAGAAAGATTATTTGTACCCGAGACTATAGGTCTTCCAGGAATAGGACAAGTTTTTTTATGCACCTTTGGAAGAGAATAGAAAACTGAAACAGTAGGGAATTTTGGAAATAGAAATTCATAGGTCTGATCATCAATAATTCCTTTGCTTTTTACATCATCTATAATATTCTTTAATCTCAGTTTGAATTTAGGAGTGAGATCCTTAGTGATAATCTTATAAGTCATTCTGTCTTTTAGAATTCTATTGCACATATCTTTATAGTCCATTAAGACTATATTCCCACCCTTGTCTGCTGGTTTAATATGAATAGATTTGTTATCTCTTGATTCTGTATGACCTTTTTATTCAGATTTTGTAAGATTATAATTTCTCTTGTGATTTCTGTAATCAATATTTTCTATATCATATGAGACTTGTTGTAAAAAAAACCAAATATTGGCTTATTTTTTCAGTTGAGGTGTAAATGTACTTTTATTCATCCATATCTTTTGTTTAATAATTGGAGTACAATTCACTTCCAATAGTGTTATTAAACCTTGTACTATCTTAATATCCTCTTGTGGTACACCAAAATTCATAATTTCCCTAACCTGTTTCATTTTATAGAATTTATGCAAGGCTAATTTCCAAGAAAAAGGCTCAGATCTTTTATATGAGTAAAGGTATCTGCCTTAGATGTTGGTACAAATGTTAGGCCTTTACTTAAAACTGAAATATAATCTTCTTGTAAATCAAAATGGGATAGATTTATGATTCTTAAGTCACCCACCTTTTTGTTAGGATTTTAAAGAATTGATTTGTTCTGGTTTGTATTGATCTCCTTCCTTGAGATCGTCCCCCTCCTAAAAAAGGAGGGGGGAGATCATTCTCATATCTAAGATGTGATCTTACTTGTCTATCAGATTCATATTGATTCCTTCTGGAGGGTAGTTCATATTGTTCTCTCCTCCAGTTGGAGTTTCTATCCCTATTGGTTTCTTTCTTTTGATATATTTTAGGGTCCATATGATTTTTTCTAACCATATTGTCCTCCACATCTGAAGTGTCATAGTTAGATGAACTGACCTCAGATCCAGTTTGGGATTGAGAGTTAGATGGCAATTTCTTGTATTTGAAATCATTTTGATCTCTTAGAAATTTTCTGTTTACAATCTTTTATATCCTTTTTTAATTGATCAATATTAGAATTAAATTTGTTGCATAAGTTTTCAAAATCAGGGAGATCTTTAAATGTATCCACTTGTACTTGGTTCACCAGTATTCTTTGTTTGATATTTTCCAAATTCTTTTGTTCAATTTCAATGATTAAAGACATAAGTTCCATAGAACATTTTAATAGGATTTCTTTCCATTTGGACACGAATCCTTCATCACTTATATTAGATGCCGGTGTAATATTAGTTCTTAGGCCTCTAGGAACCAATTTGCTTTTTTAATTTTGGAGGCTTGTTATTTCCCAAATTGATCTAATTTGTTTTCTCATATTTTTCTGAAGCTCATATATGGCTGAGTTAACATCTTTATTTTCAATTCTGGGTTGTAGAGAGGGCATAAAAGTTTCCTCTGCCTCTATCTGTAACTGTGTAAGATCCAGATTAGTGATGTTTACTCCTGTCATCCCTCTTGTATATGTGATTTTCCACAATAACTAACAAGGTTGGGTTTTAAAATGTAGACTTGTAATTTTAACCCCTAAATATGGATTAAACCACTTATTCAAAAAATGAAAGTTATATCTTTAGGGAAATGGTCCCATTAGTTCTTAACACTACAGATTTGGATATAAGGGCGAAAGAGGGTTATTTATATATATATATATATACTAGCGACTTGCCCGTCAAAAAATGACGGCAATGTGATGTATATGTTTGTCAAGTTGTTTCGTTATTTATATAGATTTTTGACACTTGTAAGTATTGTGATATGAACGTGTATTTTTGTAAAATGTTGATGTAATGGTTTTTTAACATGAAATTTGTATCTGAAGAATTGTTAACTTTAATATACATTGAATCCAGAGGAAAGCAAAAAGTAAAAAGCCTTGTTGAAACGTTCCAAATTGTAACATGAAGTTTAAAATATATGTAAGCAATAACCTTCAAAGTATATATTTTGAAACTTGAACTTTATTTTTTATGTAACTTTGGAAGTTGACAAAACATTAGTAGAATTTGGAACATTATAAACAGGAACATAGTGAATACATTTTGTAAGCTCATTTTTCTTAAAAGTATTAACATTTGAATGTAAAAACAGTTGAACTTTAAATTAATCAGTATTAACATGCAATTTCTATCATAATAATTGTTAAGTTCAATATACATTGAATGTAGAGGAAGGCATACAGTAAAAACTCTCCTTAAAACGTACCTAATGAAAGTAATTCCTTACTGACCACATAAACTGGCGATAAACATTAATGTAGGTAGTAATCTTACGATAACAGACAATATTTACATTGTGACTTAAAAAGTGCTTGAGCTCTTAACATGAACTTTGTAATATGATGAATGAAATAACTTGAAAATATTGTTTTTAAACTTGTAACATTAGAAACATTAACATAGTGACTTAACATTTTAACATAATTTTTCATAAAAATGCAAGGCAAGTATTTTGTGAGGCGAATTATCCATAAACAGTACTTCCATTAATTATGACGGAATTAAACAACTAATTGTTATGTATTTTTGAATGCTTTTAAAAAATGTTTGCATGGCTTTAATTTGTATCCTGCAAAGTTATAATACTTCATAGTAGACAATGTTTTTAGAAAAAATACGTCCATCTTCTAATAAATCACCTTGACTTTCATTGTTTCATTGTTTTCAATGTAAACTTTAATAGCCTGTGGATTTTTGCACGGTGACAACGCAATGTACAATTGACCATGTGCAAATACTGGTTCTTCCAACAAAATAACCACAGATTTGAAAGTTTGACCTTGTGATTTATTAATGGTCATGGCAAATGCCATAGTAATGGGAAATTGTATAAAAGGGAGACTACTTTCACTTGGTGCTAAATCTATTCTTGGTATGAAAACTCTCTCTCCTTTATGGGTACCAGTTAAAATTTCAGCATCTATAAAATGGTCCTTTAATTGTTGAACAATTAATCTTGTGCTATTGCATAGGCCTTTTTTGGGGTTCATATTTCGCAGTAACATGATAATTGCACCTTTCTTTAGCTGCAAAATATGTGGTGGCATTCCAGAAGGAGTTAGAGAGTTTATGAATTCAGTCGAAAAGTTAGCCTGACTTTCATTGTCATCAGCAAGTACAGAATCAGCACTGTGATAATTTCTTTGTGGTGAATTAATTTTTTTAAAGATTTCATTATTGAGGATTAATGCATCTTTATTTTTACACGTCAGTATGACTTGGTTGGCAAGCTCGGAATATTCTTCGTTATTTATGCTCCCTTCAAACATAGCCGATATAATATCTAGTTGACAAATCATATGAGGTGGGATCTCTACAGTGTCGTTAGCTAAATGTAGTATTTTTTCTGTTCTGCCTTCTCCAATTTTAATAAGCCAATCATTGAAATCAGTTTGGCCTTCTGATCTCATATTTTGTTGGGTTAAATGTTTCCATACCTTGCTTGACTTGATACAGGTTTCGATAATGTCAGTTTGATTTCCATGTACAACAACAGGTAATGTTTGTCTAAAATCGCCACCCAACAACATTACCTTTCCACCAAATGGAAAAATATTATCCATGACTTCACGAAGCAAACGGTCAATACATTGGAGGGCATAGCATGACATCATTGTGGCCTCATCTATTATAATTAATTTACATTTCTTCAATTTCTTTGCTTGTAAGGATGTCATGCGAATATCTGCCACAGAATTTTCTAAAATAGGCACTGGCAGTTTAAATCCACTATAACCAGTTCTTCCACCTTCTAATTAAAGTGCAGCAATTCCAGTAGTGGCAAACGCCATTGCTATTTGGCCTTGTGCTCGTACTGAACTCATTAATAAATTGTACAAATAAGTTTTTCCTGATCCGCCAGGTCCATCAAGATAGAAATAACGCTCTGTTACCATGTCATCATCTATTGCATTTTTAATGGCATGAAATGCTTGCAATTGTAGTGTATTTAAAATTGCAAGTCTTTCTTGTGTTCTTTCTGCTTGTAGTTGAATGTCATAGTCTTCAAAGTTTATGTCATCTATAAGACCTGGATCAGGCAAATTAAAACTTGCACAAATTAATCCATGAGTTAAAAATACTTCTTGGATTTCTATTAACGCTTTTAAGTGTGCAATGGGTTCATTGTATCGTCGCATAAAGTCTTCAGCCATATTACTTTTAAAAGTCTCCCACAAAGCTAATGCATTTGGAGCATTTGAGAAGATACAAATAAAAGCAAATTGTTCTCTCATCTGTCGTGGCATTTGACATTGTGCTGCTTCTTCTAAACATCTTTCCCACTCTGTATCATCAGCGAGTAAGTTTCTATGTCTTGCAGCTAAATGGAAGGATTCATATACAATGTCATTAACAGTTCTTAATTGTTCAAAACTTTGTGCTCCTGGAACATTTAAAAGTAATATCCGTAAGCAAAAATGTTCAACATCTCTTGGACTGACTGTGTAAATTCGTGGAATTATTTTATTGCCTCTGGTTTTTCTTGGTCTCCATAATCCATTCACAAAAACATAGTGATATGGAATTTCAATATATAAGTATTGTGTTGCTTGAGCATCATTGGAATTTAATGCAAACCATGCAGTTAGTGTAGTGTGACGATCTTCACTTTGGGCCAATGCATTCATTTCATTTCCAGCATGGAAATAGACTAAATGTCATTGTGGCAAATGTACTGCTAATCTTTATACTGCATGTGATCTATCATGCATTTCAAATTTTAAAAGCCCCCACATATCTCCTGGCGCACTGACATAGCGAGCATCTACATGAGATGCAAGTTCATCATGTACTAACTCACTACTTTCAGGGTTGTCTGCACTTTTGACGACTACAGTAGCTGCATCATAGCCTTTGTAAATATATTTGTAGACATATTTAATGGATTTGATGGAAGTGCAGGCTTCTACGTTGATGTGGGCGTTGTACTTCATGAGTAAATGTGGATTGTAGGGTACTACATATCTATTGTCCACTTTTTTTCCACGAATAATGGCACTATCTCCTTCTCTTCTTTTATAAAGTGGATATCCATCACAATTTGCATATGTTTTGTCTCTATAATCTTTTGGAAAATCTTTGGAACATTTATTATTTTCCATACATGGTGATTGTGGATTAAGGTCTCCACAGGGTCCATAAATCATGCGATGAGTAACAATCTCATATAGTCTACCATATAGTTCTGGATCTGGTAGTTCAGCAACTATGACTGCATCCACTTTGTCCGAAGTATCTAATTTATCTTTCTCTTGAAGTATTATCAGAAGATGTGCATGTGGAAGGCCTCTTTTTTTAAATTCAATGGTATATACATAAGCAAGACATTTGCCAAATAACTGATTTATAGTGAAGTCACGTATTAATTCATTTAATTTGATCCTAAAAACTCTGGCTACTAAATCTGGTCGATCAGAAGCAGTTTGTCCAAGAAGTAGATTTTGTGTAATTTCTGGCCATTGTGGATTACATGTAAATGTCATAAATAAATTTGGTTTTCCAAATTTGGTGACAATAGCCATAGCATCATTGTATCTTTCTCTCATATTTCGAGGAGATCCTTGAAAGGAAGATGGTAAAATGATGGCTTTGCCAGCTGTCATGTCTCTGCTTGTAGCCACGTCAGCAACATAGTCTATGAGTCCAGAATATTGTTCTACACGTAGTTTATCTTGTTGATATTTTATAAAGTTTAAATTATTGGCCTCAACTTGCAAATATGAATCAATAATCCATTGTTGTGTTAGTTTTCCACCACATAAAATCGGATTAAATCCATGTCGAATGGCAATTTGAGCTACTTTAAATTCAAGCATAGAAACATTATTTCGGATTCTGGCTTTAGCATTTGGGTAACTGGGAAGGGTTAATTTTGGTTGCCAACCTGCTTCTCCATGTGGGAAAAAGATGGGATATGTCATTGGATCTAAATTTGGACTTAAGATATTAATAAATGGTTGCTCCTCTTTTCTGGGATATATTCTAATGTCTCTTTGAAATGGTGGTTCTCCTTCATCATTTTGAAACACCATTGCAACCTCATTTGATGTTGGCAAGTTATAACGACGTTTATCAGTATGTCTGTCTCTTTTAAGCACCATATTAACCTTTGGCATGGGTAATTGATGTCTTTGTGCATGAAGTAGTTGTTCATTTTCTACTTCTGCCAATTTTTTGTAAGCTTTACTGTAGGGATTGTTGTCCATAATGTTATTGAGCTCTATGAAAACACTGGGTAAGCATTTTTTATTTTCTTCCATCTGCATACGTTGGTCAACAGCTTCCATTGTATCTAGGACATATAGTTGAGCGAATTTTCTTTGCTCTCCTTCCTCTGCATGTAAATGTGAAGTACGATGATAAATTTGACCATGGACTTTAAAACAGTAAGGACCATGTCCTGGTACATTAGCAGCTAATGTTGCCCCCATAGATGCAAAGGATAAGGCACTATTGTAGGATCTTATGTTTGTCTTAAAATTTTTGTAGTTTGGAAAAGTAGGTTCAGTCATAATATTTTGTAAATAGATTGGAAATTCTTTCCTTTCTGGAAGTTTTAACTTGCCTTTTTGACAACAACTAATAAATTGTCCATCTCTGGGTCTCTCCTGTTTAAAATAATAAGCCTCACAAAACTGACATTGAGTAGTTATGTCCCCACAACTATGAACCTCTACTGCTAAAGACTTGAGTAAAGGACAATTTGCAAAGCATATAGGAGTTTGACTTTCATATTCATCAGGTGAAAAGTCATGGAATGTTTGAACAACAGGTTCTAAATGCTTAGTTTTTTTCGTGGCTTTTCTTGGTATATGTTGTCCTTGTTTTGTTGAAATGTCCTGTAAGGTTTCAGTAACAGGTTGTAAATGTTTTTTTTTTGTAGTTGCTTTTTTTGGTCTGTCTTTAATTGTATCTTGTAAAATGTCATCTGATGTTTGAGGAATAGGTTGTAAATGCTTTATTTACTTTGTAGTTTTTTTTGGCGTATCTTTCATTTTTGCAGCTGATAGTCTTTTGCTTGCAAGTCTTTTGCGTTCTTTTTCTCGTCGAATTTCTTTCTCCTCTGGTGTCTGCTGGGCGGCCCATCTCTCTTGTCTTTCTCTAGTTTTACGTCTTTTCTTCTCTTGTTTGCTCTCGTTATCAGACATATTAATTTGTAAAGGCCAAAATAGAAATGTAATTGGGTATATTGAAGTCTGTAATTACTGTTAAAGATTATTGTGCACAATTGAGAAATAAAAGGTAAATCATTAATGTGTCAGTTATATTTTGTTAAAAGTAATAATTCCTTGCCTCATTGAATAACAATTTGGCCAATTGAGTACTGCTGTAAATAAGCAGTTAACATCTTTTTTTGAAATAATTTTTTAATTATTGAAAACCTTGTTTGTGGATAGATGTTTACCACAGAAAAACTTCTTTGCAAAAAAAAACATTGATGTGGTTATTGAGCTATGTATTGCATAATGCCAATTTAATAGGGACATAGGGCCTCATTCTATTAGCGGCCGCAGCCGTTGCGGGGCCGCAAGGACCGGCCGCAAGCTATTCGGCTATTCTATTCCCTTACGGCCTGGGGCTCCGGCAGGCTTGCGGCCAGTGCCTTGCTATCTCTTGCGGCCGCTCGCGCCGGAGGAAAGCCTTTGATCTAAAACGGCCGCAAGAGTTTCGGCCGTAAGAAATTCCTATTTGCCATTCAATTGCTCCGGGAACCCTCTCTGCAAGGCTAAAAACGAGCCACAGCTTACTTGCAGGAAAGAGGTCCCGCTAGCACCAATTAAACACATAAAATAGCTCAAATAAAGCCATCCTGCACTTTGAGAAGACTATAAAGGGATTTTAGGTGTTAGAAAAAATAGCACATAATTATCCTATACTCAAATCCGCAAAATATTTTATTTTTAATATCCGTAAAATATCCATGTAAAAAGTCCAGAGTGCTTGGAGCACTTCAGACCCGCCCACGCCGCAGCCGGAAAATAAACAGTTAATTTGAACTCGGGTTTGGGCTGATGTGCAAGCTTGAGAGTGGGTTACTTTAAATCCTCATGTCCCCCAATATGATCCCTAGCATTTACAGAGCTGTACAGTGCAGGCTTGAATTTATTTTTGCGTTTTTAGATTTCACAGCTTACGGCCGGTTTCAAGATATGCGGCCGGCCATAAGGGGAGATCCTTGCGGGGCCGTATAATTTAATCGCGAGTTAACAGAACCCCTGCAAGGAATCGCAGCCTTACGGACGATTTACGGCCGCTAATAGAATGAGGCCCATAGTCATTATTTTTTTTTTTTTTCTGTTGACACGGATGCAGATGAAACATGTTTCTTTATTTTTCTCCTTTTGTACTTATTATACTGTACCTTGGTTGAAGTGTGATTTAAATTCGAATGTTTGTTTGTCCTCGTTTGAAAATCTTTGTTGAATGGTCTGGTCCTCTGTTGGAAGTCCTCGTCCGATGGTGTGGTCCTCTGTGTAAAATCCTGGTCCTATGGTCTGGTCCTCTGTTGAAAGTCGTGGTCCGATGGTGTGGTCCTCTGGAGATAGCCCTCGTCCGATGTTGTGGTCCTCTGGCGATAACCCTCGTCCGATGTTGTGGTCCTTTGTTGAAAGTCCTCGTCCGATGGTCTGGTCCTGTGTTGAAAGTCCTCGTCCGATGGTCTGGTCCTGTGTTGAAAGTCCTCGTCCGCTGGTCTGGTCCTGTGTTGAAAGTCCTCGTCCGATGGTCTGGTCCTGTGCTGAAAGTCCTCGTCCGATTGTCTTCACGCAGTATCTGTTGTAACATAAAATTGAAAATGTTGTTTGAGTGAAATGTCTTTTAAATAAATAAAAAATGTCTTAATTTTGGTGTATTGTATCTGTTATGGTTATTTTTTTCTATGTGTTTGTCTAACTTTATCTACAATCCTGATTTGTTTGCACGACTTTTGTTATTCTTATTTAAGCTTCTTAGTAAGGCTTGTAGGTTGTGATATATTAAAGAAGAATATTAATTTAGTTTGCTATGTGTTTGTGTGTTTTTTTGTACAATCCTGTTTTGTGCACACCACTTGTGGTATACTTATTTAAGCTTCATTGTAATGGTTATAGGTTGTTAAACATTAAAGAAGAATCTTAATTTAGTTTCCTATGTGTTTGTGTGAGTTTAAGTACAATCCTGTTTTGTGCGTCCCACTTCTGGTCTACTTATTTAGGCTTCTTTGTAAGGCTTATAGGTTGTTAAACATTAACTAAGAATATGAATTTAGTTTGCTATGTGTTTATGTGAGTTTTTGTACAATACTGTTTTGTGCGCAACACTTGTGGTATACTTATTTATCCTTTATTGGGATGGTTATATTTTTTTAAACATGAAATAAGAATATTAATGTAGTTTGCTATGTGTTTGTGTGAGTTTGTTACAATCCTGTTTTTTGCGCACCACTTGTGCTAAAGTTATTTATTCTTCATTGTACTGGTTATAGGTTGTTAAATATTAGAGAAGAATGTTAATGTAGTTTCCTATGTGTTTGTGTGAGTTTTTGTACAATCCTTTTAGGTGCGCACCACTTTTGTTATTCTTATTTAGGCTTCTTTGTAAGGCTTATAGGTTGTTAAACATTGAATAAGAAAGATAATTTAGTTTGCTATGTGTTTGTGTGAGTTTGTTATAATCCTGTTTTGTGTGTACCACTTTGTGTGTACCATATGTTGCATACTTTGGCCCTCATTCAATTGCATTTTGGCCAATTCAATAGGGGCCTGATTCAATTGCGTTTTGGGCAATCGAATAGGGCTCTATATAAGCACAGAGCATATTTTTTTACTGCACTTTTTAGTTAGTGAAGACCTTGCTTTTGGATACAAGTTCACTAACTAAAAACGTCTGTAAAAAAATATGCTCTGTGGTCATATTCAGCCCTATTCGATTGCACAAAACGCAATTGAATCAGGCCCTAGGACTCTAAGGCCCTCATTGAATTGCAATTTTGCCAATTGAATAGGGGTCTAAATAAGCACATCACATATCTTTGTTAAAGAAGTTTTTAGTTATTAAGCATCTATCCAAAAGCAAGGTTTTCACTAACTAAAAACTTATTTAAAAAATATATATTATGTGCTTATTTAGAGCCCTATTCAATTGGCAAAATCGCAATTGAATGAGGGCCTAAAAGTGCTTATTTTGAGCCATATTCAATTGGGCAAAATAGCAATTGAATGAGGGCCTTTGGTTGCTGCATTTGTTATATTGTCGGGGCCTCATTCAATTGCGTTTTGGGCAATGGAATAGAACTCAATATGACCACAGAGCATCTTCTTTAACAGAAGTTTTTAGTTAGTGAACTTGTATCTAAAAGCAAGGTCTTCACTAACTAAAAAGTTCAGTAAAAAAATATCCTCTGTGCTTATATAGAGCCCTATTAAAATGGGCAAATCACATTTAAATGAGGCCCTCGGCCATTAAAGATAAATAGGTCGTCATTAAATTGCAATTTTGCCAATTGAAGAGGGCTCTATATAAGCACATAACATATTTTTGGACCAAAGTTTTTAGTTAGTAAAGACCTTGATTTTGGATCGAAGTTCATTAACTAAACATTTCTGTATAAAAAATATGTTATGTGCTTATATAGAGCCCTATTCAATTGGCCAACTCACAATTGAATGAGGCTCATGGTTTGTTTCTTTTTTATACTTAATACTTTACCTTGATTGAAGTGTCGAATGACAGAGGGTCCCCTCCTGGCAATCTTAATCCACCGGTCTTCTTGTAGTGTCTGTTTGAAAAAGAAAGTGAAATATTTAATTGTATAATTTTTATTTTTTATTTAGCAAAGCATGGCCTTTTCAGCATGTAATGTCTTGTTCTATCTTACCTGTTCTTCTTTGTTGCTGTTCTTTAAAAGGGATTGTGCTTCACAATGCACGGTGCAAATTGTTGAGTGACGCTGTTGATGCAGAGTCTGTTTGAATATTAAAAGAAGTAGAAAGATTCAGCTTTAGGTGATATATTGAATTGCAGTAAATTAATGTCATTTAAATATACTTCTGTACTTATTTTCAATTAACATATTTTTTTGGGGGTGGCTACACACATATGTCACATACATGAAGCACATTTCCAGAGTTCAATGTAATTTTTTTCTGTGCGTGTGACATATCACTATACATGAATCATATTTTAATTGTTAAATGAACCTTATTTTTTGTTTTTTCCAACACACATAAATGAGTGTGTGAGATGTAACTACAGATGATACATGACTCATATTTTAATATTACAATTTTTATTTTCTAATGTCATTTAAATGTAGTTGTTTAATTAGTTTGTTTTAAGATCATTTTGTTGCAGGGGC
The DNA here is from genome assembly GCA_027410445.1 of Discoglossus pictus. Classification (NCBI taxonomy): domain Eukaryota; kingdom Metazoa; phylum Chordata; class Amphibia; order Anura; family Alytidae; genus Discoglossus; species Discoglossus pictus. The sequence continues at coordinate 214,865,866 of CM050167.1, forward strand.
AATACACATAAATGTGCGAGTCACATGTCACTATACATAAACCTCTTTTTGATATTGAATTATGTTTTTTTTTTGTTTTGTTAAATGAACCTTATTTTTTTTGTGGGCCTACACACATAAATGTGTGTGTGACATGTGACTATACATGATAGACATAAATATGCGTGTGACATGTGACTATACATGATAGACATAAATGTGTGTGTGACATGTGACTATACATGATAGACATAAATGTGCGTGTGACATGTGACTATACATGATAGACATAAATGTGCGTGTGACATGTCACTACATAAATCACATTTTCCTAGTTCATATTTTTTTTTTTTGTCCTGTCTTGATAATAAAATGTAATATATTATAGCTTACCTCTCAGTTGTAATTTGCACAGTGTAAAGTAGTAAATTAGGAAAGAATTGTCTTCTCAAGTAAAAGCAGCAGTTATCTATGAAGTCACTCCATTCATCACCTGAGGAGAAATGTATTTTTTTGTGTAAAATAGGCAGTATTTATAAACTTGTAGAAAATTCTGGAAAGTTAAACCGTTAGAACGCAATACGCATGCGCTATTTGCGTTCCAGCTTACAATTTACGTTCCATCCGCCATTTTGTGCGTAGTAGTGGTCAAAATGGTGTTTAATATGATTGTGATACGTTCCGCATAGTATGCGTTTCATTATTGCGAGTAAGTGTAGTATAGTTACGTCTGAAGCCTCGTTTTCGTTTTGTTCGTCGGCCATTTTTTCTCTCGCTTAGCGATTGTATTAGTGTCTAAAGTGTTTTATTTTTATTTAAATGAAGGTGTAATTTGTTTATTTGAGGTGCTGGATGGTTCCTCTTGCTGTAGGTAATCTTTTAATGTGTGTGTTGTGTGTATTAATTGTGTTTTAAATGTTTGTATGTCGGCGTGTTGCGTCAGATGTTTGCGAGGTCGTAATGTGTGGTAACGTGTCTTGTATGGTGTTTGCGTGTGTAGCCTCGTTTTCGTTTTGTTTGTCGGCCATTTTTTGTGTCGCTTAGCAAATTGTTTACTGTCTAAACTCTTTTATTTAGAGTAAAATGATGGTGTAAGTTGTATTTTTGAGGTCCTGGGTGCTCCCTCTTGGTGTAGGTAAGGTTTTTATGTATGTGCTGTGTGTATGTATTGTGTTTTTAATTTTGTAATGTTCGCGAGTTGCGTCCTAGTGTTGCGAGGCCGTAATGTGTGTGAACGTGTGTCGTATGTTGTTTGCGAGTGTCGTAATGTGTGTGTCGTGCTCTTTGGGTTGCGACGTGTAGTTTGCGAGGGTCGCAGTTGCTGGCATGGAGCGCCTTTGGCACTCCATGCCAGCAACTGCGGCCCTCGCTTCGCGAGGGTCCTCAGTTGCTGGCAAGGAGCGCCTTCGGCGAGTTGCGTCCTAGTGTTGCGAGGCCGTAATGTGTGTGAACGTGTGTCGTATGTTGTTTGCGAGTGTTGTAATGTGTGTGTCTTGCTCTTTGGGTTGCGACGTGAAGTTTGCGAGGGTCGCAGTTGCTGGCATGGAGCGCCTTCGGCGCTCCATGCTAGCAACTGCGGCCCTGGCTTTGCGAGGGCACCCGGTATATGCTAATGACGTGACCTCCTAACATGTTTCTACATTTGAACGTCTTTCTCAAAGGATTAAGGCGTTTGCTACTGCTGTTGTCTATTTAAAGGTTCCGGTAGTCATGGTTACCTGCACTACCACGAGTGCTACATGTTTAATTAACCCTTGTAGTGAGATGAGTAATTTGATAATAGGATATATAATGATCTTTATAGCAGTTCATTTATCTAAAAAGGATACATCTGCATGCATATAGTAATTATTATGTGCCTTAAATAAATTTATAAATTCTAATATGGGAAAGAATGATATTTCAGGAGGATATAAGACATGTATCTCCATATATCTCATAGATATCTACACAAGAGGTAGCAGTGATGTAGAAAAAGTTCTCAAATAAAATTATATGAAAAAAACTAAATTATGGACATACCAGATTACACAAGTGTTAAACAATAGTATTTGTGATATTGTCATTACCCCACCTAAAGAATGATTTTAGAGGACTAGGTAATAAGCTGAAGGCAAGGACCTCCAAGGTAGTATTTTCTGAGATACTACCAGTGCCATGTGCGAGCCCAGGGAGACAGTAGGAGTTTAGGGAGGTTAATGCATGGCTACAGATGTGCTGCACTAAGGAGGGGTTTGGGTTTTTAGAGCACTGGGCTGAATTCTCACTTCGGTACAATCTCTGCATAAGGGATGGATTGCACCTTAATAATGAGGGAGCTTTTGTGCTAGGGGATAGGATGGTAGAAAGGCTAGAGGAGTTTTTAAACTAGTAGGTGGGGGGGAGGGTCTAGATATAAGTAATGGGGTAGAAAGTGTAGAGGGTATAAGGGATGAATTAACAACTCATAAGGGAGGAGATGGGGGAGGGGTAGTATAGTCAATAGGGAGGTAGTACTAAGTAACTCAAATACAATGGCAGGCACTTCAGAACTACAGACTCATAACATAAGGTGTATGCTTGGCAGGAAAAATGGGAGAGTTAGAATTATGAGCAATTTATGAAAAATGGGGTTTAATAGGCATTATTGAAACATGACTGGACTGTTAATCTGGATGGTTATAACCTATTTAGGAAAGATTGGGGCAATGGTAAAAAAGGAGGAGGAATTGTCTATGTTAAGCCGGAATTTAAGCCTATAGTCAGTGAAGATATTTATGGCGGAACTAGTGATAAAGTTGAATGTTTGTGGGTAGAGTTAAATAGCGGAGCAGCAAATTCCAAAAGAATATTAGTAGGAGTATGCAATAAGCCCCCAAATATATCTGAAAGTGAGGAAACATAATTACTGTTACAGATTGGAAATGCAGCTAAGCATGGGCAAGTTCTAATAATGGGAGATTTTAATTACCCTGAAATAAACTGGATAAATGAGACCAGCAGTTCAGCTAAGGGGAGTAGGTTCTTGAGTACACTCAGGGATCATTATCTGGCCTAGGTTATACAAGAGCCCACTAGAAATGAAGCTATCTTAGATTTAGTCATCACAAATAATATTGATATTGGATCAAATGTTAGAGTAGGGCAACCTTTGGCAAACAGTGATCACAACACAGTCTCATTTGAGATTAAATTAAAAAATACAAAATTTTAAGGGGCCAACAAAAACTCTTAATTTTAAAAGGGCAGATTTTAATGGTCTAAGGGCAGCAATACAAAGTATAGACTGGGACAGAGAACTGACGGGTAAAAATACTGAATATAAATGGACAACATTTAAATCCTTACTAAATATACATACTTATCACTATATACCAAGTGGGAATAAAAGTAAGAGGAGTAAATCACATCCAACGTGGCTTAACAATGATTTAAAGATCAATATACTGAGTAAAATACAGGAATTTAAATTATACAAACAAGAGGGGACAGATACTGCTTTATGGGAGTACAAGGAAATCAACAAGGCTTGCAAAAGGGATATTAGACTGGCTAAAATAGAAAATGAAAAATTATTTGCAAAAGAGAGTAAGACTAACCCTAAAATATTTTTTAAGTATATTAATGGGAAGAAGGTGAGGCAGGAAGCTATAGGAACAACACATGCCATCTGAAAATTAGTGACCAGGAAAAGGCAGATGAGCTAATAGGTTATTTTCTTCGGTATACACAAGGGAGGTACCAGTGGTTGGGACACTGCAACATAATAGGGCTACACTACCTTTGCCAAATAATTGGTTAACACAGGAAGTAATCCAAAAGAGAGGTTGGAAAAAATAAATGTTAATAAAGCCCCGGATCCTGATGGAATACATACACGGGTACTGAGGGAACTGGGTTCTGTAATAGCCAAACCATTATATTTAATTTTTCAAGATTCACTTAACACAGGGTCTCTACCAGATGACTGGAGAAAAGCAGATGTGATACCTATATTTATAAAGGGAAAAAGAGCAAATCCGGGTAATTATGGACCAGTGAGCCTCACTTCTGTAGTGGGGAAGCTTTTAGAAGGGTTAATAAGGGATAATATACAAGAATATGTCTATTTGAACAGGATTATGAGTAGGAGTCAACATGGATTTATGAGGGATAGGTCATGTCAAACAAATCTAATTAGTTTCTATGAGGAGGTTACTAGGAACCTGGATCAAGGCAACTCAGTGGATGTAGTCTTTTTGGATTTTGCAAAGACTTTTGATACAGTGCCACATGGGAGACTATTCTGCAAACTAAGAAATACAGGAATTGCAGTAAATATCTGCTCATGGATTGAGAGCTGGCTAAAAGACAGGAAGCAAAGGGTTGTTGTAACATACTCCGATTGGACTAATGTGGTAAGTGGGGTTCCTCAGGGTTCAGTATTAGGGCCTCTCCTTTTTAACATATTTATTAATGACTTAGAGGTGGGATTGGAGTGTAGTGTCTCCATTTTCGCTGATGACACAAAGATGTGCAAGGTAATTAAATCAGATAATGATGTGCTTTCCCTCCAAAGGAATTTACATAAAATTGAGGAATGGGCATCTAAATGGCAGATGAGATTTAATATGAATAAATGTACGTTTACGTGGCTGGAATGTACGTGGCTGGAATTTACGTGGCTGGAATTTAATATGGCCCTTTATTAGTTCAAACCACTAAATGATTTACAGTACACAAATCCCTACTAATTTTGCTCAATCTATCAAAGCCTGCTAAAGTTACTACCAAGTACAATGCGGATGTATGATATGTATTGCAAACGTTAAGTTCCACTTGGAAGAAGTTACCATTAAATCCTCTAGACCCATAAACATTATGTTTTTTTATTGAACAGTTTATGCTAGAACTAGTAACAAGTAGTAATTCTCCAGATGCAAGTATAAATCAGATCGAAAAACTCTCTGATAATTAACGGTCCCATAAAGAAATTGTAGTAACTCACCAAGAAGACCCTACAACTCCCACCATTAATCTAACACAAGAGCATAAATGAAAGATTAAAAGACATAGAAGGAACTCAGCAAAGATGAACTTTGCCTGTTTACCAAAAACATTTCCTCCTGCCCCATACGTATAGGAGGTCCAGCCTGCCCAGTGACTAAGGGCCCTATTAAATTCCAGCCTCGTAAATTAGAGGCTTCTACTTAAGCCCTACATACTGCAAAGTTTCTCTAAGTTACAATGCTATTACAATCGCCCTGCTGCGAGCAACGTATGAGCTACGCGGCAGGACCGTACGTATCAACACTGTGTTAATGTACATGAGAAGTGGCAGCCTGCGAGATGATATCGCAGGCTCCCGCACCTCAACAAGTAGTGCAGGGGTCCTAAACGTGGGGGGTACTCCAACTACCTCCCCGGCACCTAAAATTAACCCCCCTCTATGCGGGGGTCTGCATCGGGACCCCCGAAGTGTCCTCACATTAACACCTTGCTGCAGGGGTCCATAGGGACCCCCGCAGCCCCCACACATTAACCCCTTGCAGCGGGGGTCCCGATCAGCTCCAATAAGGCCCCCGCTGCATTTAATACTTTTAAATTCCCCGCCGCGACTCCTTAAAGTGCCTGCGGCAAACTATTAGCCAATCCCAGCCACGGCACAAAAATTAAAATTAACCCCCATTTATGCTGGGGGTCCCCATCGGGACCCCCCAAGTGTCCCCACATTAACCCCTTGCAGCGGAGGTACCCGATCTGCATAGATCAGGCCCTAGCTGCATTTAAAAAATGTAAATTCCCCGCCGCGGCTCCTTAAAGAGCCCGCGGCGCACTATTACTAATCCCGGCCGCGACACCTACAATTAACCCCCCTTTATGCTGGGGGTCCTCACCGGGACCCCTGAAGTGTCCCCACATTAAGCCCTTGCTGCAGGGTTCCATAGGGACCCGCAGCCCCCCCACGTTAACCCCCTGCAGCGGGGGTCCCCGATCGGCAGCGATCGTGACCCTGCTGCATTTAAAAAAATTTATTTCTGCAAAGAAACATCTCCCATCAGAAGTCCACCTGAAATCAGTCTAAGACACTTTTAAAAGCATACTGCAAAGAAACATCTCCCATCAGAAGTCCACCTGAAATCAGTCTAAGACACTTTTAAAAGCATACTGCAAAGAAACATCTCAAATCAGAAGTCCACCTGAAATCAGTCTAAGACACTTTTAAAAGCATACTGCAAAGAAACATCTCCCATCAGAAGTCCACCTGAAATCAGTCTAAGGTAATTTCAGAAGAACAGATGCTCACCAGATCCATATCAACGTTTACGAAGGACTATTTATTATAATTAATATCTGTGTTATGATAATTGCTGAGATAGACTTTTTACTGTCAGATTGTTCTACTAATGTCATAATATACTATTTCTTATTTGTAAACCAGAAATGCTCTGTGTTCACTGATCCATTTTACTGCTCCAATGTACCCTCCCCCTGAAATATCTCCTTGTTCTGTCTTATAGACACTTTTAAAAGCATACTGCAAAGAAACATCTCCCATCAGAAGTCCACCTGAAATCAGTCTAAGACACTTTTAAAAGCATACTGCAAAGAAACATCTCCCATCAGAAATCCACCTGAAATCAGTCCCCACCCTTGTTTACACTTAATATATTGAGGCATACTAATTACCTGCACATGGTTAATCAGTGACATCTCATTATCACCTCTAACCACCCCCATCAAGAATACTTGCTTACACAGCGCCATTATGTTGCCTATTACCACCTTCCTTATTATAACCTCCTGCCTCTTTCTCAGACTCTCTTATACTGTCTCTACACATCATGTCTCCAATAATATAACTATCTCACCTTCCCTGCTCTCCTCTCCTCTTCTGTGCTCCCATGAGCTCCTCTCCTTCCTCCAGTCACTATCTCATCCCTCCCCTAAAGCTGGGAAGCAGAAATGCTCCTATAAGTCCTATTCCCATCTCCTTTTACTCTCTCTCCTTCTTCTGATGGCTTGTGGGGATATATCCCCTAACCCAGGCCCCTCACTCATTCCCACCTGCTGTCAGCCACGCAGAGTCCCCAGGGCAGCAAATGCCCAAAACACCCATAATCTAATACCCATCACTTGTCACAAACCATCTACTTTGCCCTTCTCCTGTGCCCTCTGGAATGCAAGGTCTGTTTGCAATAAACTTACCTTCATTCATGACCTCTTCATTTCCAACTCCCTCAATTTACTGGCTATCACAGAAACCTGGCTCACTCCATCTGACTCTGCCTCCCCTGCCGCACTCTCTTATGGTGGTCTACACTTCAGCCACACTCCTAGACCTGGGAACAAACAAGGTGGAGGTGTGGGCATACTACTATCCTCTCGCTGCACTTTTCACTGCATACCCCCTGTTCCCTCCCTCCAATTCTCATCTTTTGAAGTCCACACTATCCGCATCTTCTCTCCCATCCCTCTGCGAGTAGCTGTGATCTATCGCCCGCCTGGATCACCCTCTCAATTTCTGGACAACTTTGCCGCCTGGCTCCCTCACTTTCTCTCCTCCAATATACCTTCACTCATTCTTGGTGATTTCAACATAGCCACTGACACCCCCACCTCTCCAACAACTGCAAAATTACTTGCACTTACCTCTTCCCTTGGCCTCTCACAATGGACAGATTCTGCAACTCACAGTGGTGGACACTACATTGACCTTATTTTTACTGACCACCACCTGCTAACTTGCAACCTCACCTCATCTTCCACTCACCACCCTTCTTCAAATCCTGCCATCAGAACACGCAGAACCCTGCAAGCACTCAACCCACAACAATTGTCAAATGTACTAAAACCCCTTCTCAGCCCCCTCACCACCCTTGCCTGCCCTGACATCGCCACTTCACAGTACAACGATACTCTAACTTCCACCCTTGACTCTCTTGCCCCCATAATCACAAGCAAACGCCCTCGCTCTCACCCACAACCATGGCACACTACACAAACACACTATCTACAGAGATACTCACGCACTGCAGAACGACTATGGAGGAAATCTCGAACCTCAGCAGACTTTCTCCACTATAAGTTTACCTTGCGCTCCTACTTGTCTGCCCTCAATCTTGCCAAACAACACTACTTCTCTTCACTAATATCAAACCTGTCCTCCAACCCTAAACGTTTATTTGCTACATTTAGCACCCTCCTCCGCCCACCCCCGCCTCCTGCCCCTTCCTGTCTAACTGCTGATGACTTTGCCAGCCACTTTAAAACTAAAATTGAAACTATCCGAAATGAGCTCTCCTCCCAGCTTGGCCCTATCCCACCATCCTTTCCACAAGCCGACAACACCCAACATTTACCCTTCCCCAATCCCTCCTCCACTATGGATTCCTTTGACCCTGTTACCGAGGATGAAGTATCTACTTTACTATCAACCTCTCACCTTACCACATGCCCACATGATCCTATTCCTTCACAGCTAATTCCTCCCCTATCCACCGCACTTATCCCAGCTCTCACACATCTATTCAACCTCTCCCTAAACACTGGCAGGTTTCCATCCTCTTTAAAACATGCCGTAATTACACCCATTCTCAAGAAGCCCTCATCTGATTCAGCTTCTGCCTCCAACTACCGCCCTATCTCACTACTTCCCCTGGCTTCTAAACTGCTTGAGCGGCTTGTTTACAATCGCCTCACTCAATTTATTTCTTCCAATTCCCTTCTTGACCCCTTCCAATCTGGTTTCCGTGCCCAACACTCAACAGAAACAGCCCTCACAAAAGTCACCAATGACTTGCTAACTGCCAAATCAAAGGGTAACTTCTCCATGCTAATTCTTCTGGACCTCTCTGCTGCCTTCGACTCAGTTGACCACCCTCTTCTAATCCAAACTCTCCGTTCATTTGGCATCCAGGGCACAGTTCTTTTATGGTTCACATCCTATCTAAAAGATCGTACATTTAGCGTCTCCTTCTCTGGCACCTCTTCTTCACCTCTCCCTCTGTCTGTTGGCGTTCCCCAAGGTTCTGTCCTAGGCCCCCTCCTCTTCTCTATCTACACCTCCTCCCTTGGCACCCTCATAAAATCCTTTGGATTTCAGTATCATCTCTATGCAGATGATACTCAAATCTACCTCTCTGCACCCGATCTATCCCCCTCTCTTTTAGCTCAAGTTTCCAACTGCCTCTCTAGCATATCCTCCTGGATGTCTACCCGTCAATTCAAACTCAACATGTCTAAAACTGAACTCATAATCTTTCCACCCTCTACTATAGCTTCCACTCCGCAAATATCTCTCACTGTTGACAACACCATCATCACTCCCACCTCCCAGGCCCGTTGTCTTGGGGTTCTACTGGATCCCGCCCTCTCTTTTATTCCTCACATCCAATCGATAACTAAATCATGTCAGTTTCACCTAAAAAACATCTCCAAAATTCGTCATTATCTTACACAAGACACAGCTAAAATTCTAATACACTCTCTCATCATATCTCGACTCGACTACTGCAATTCCCTTCTTGCTGGCCTCCCCATCTCTCGTCTGTCTCCCCTCCAATCCATAATGAACGCCTCCGCTAGACTCATCTTCAATACCAAACGATCAGTGTCTGCAGCTCCTCTCTGTCAATCACTCCATTGGCTTCCCATAGCTTCCCGAATCAAATTTAAAATCATGACCCTAAAACATAAAGCCCTCAACAACAGTGCACCCCCTTATATCTCTGCTCTTGTTTCAAAATACTCTCCCAACCGCCCCTTCGTTCTGCTAATGACCTTCTTCTTTCCTCCTCTCTCATCACCTCCTCTCACTCCCGTCTTCAGGACTTTTCTCGTGCAGACCCTACTATCTGGAACTCCTTGCCTCGCTCCATTAGATTAACTTCCTGCCTCAAAACCTTTAAAAAATTACTAAAAACACACCTATTTAAAAAATCATATCACCTTCAGCCTTTATAATTACAACTGCACACTCCACAGCTTAAAAACACTCCCACCCACATTCTACAGTACAGCTCACAGACCCCTCCAATTGATTAAACAAATTGCATTCATGTTGCCATTTTTGTATTTGTCACCCTCTTGTATCACACCTAAACCCTTAGATTGTAAGTTTGCGAGTTTTTCATTTGTGTGTCCGTGTCTTGGAAACAAGCACTATGTACATTTGATTATATGCTCAAAAACAGGGCCCTCCATTCTTTAAGGTGTTAAGTTTGTTTTTTGCCATGTACTAACCACCTGTACAGCGCTACGGAATATGTTGGCGCGATATAAATAAAGATAATAATAATTAAGCCCTTGCTGCAGGGTTCCATAGGGACCCCGCAGCCCCCCCACGTTAACCCCCTGCAGCGGGGGTCCCCGATCGGCAGCGATCGTGACCCTGCTGCATTTAAATTTTTTTATTTCCAGCCTCGCGGGTTCCTTAAAGGACCGTAAAGGTCCTGAATGGACTTGCACTAAAAACATTAACCCCAGGCAACTATAATTAACCCTATAATTCATGGGGGTCAATACAGACCCCCATAAGCCCTAATTAACCCTATAATTTAAGGGGGTCAATACAGACCCCCATAAGGCCTTAATTAAGCCTGTCACTCATGGGGGTCAATACAGACCCCCATAAGGCCTTAATTAAGCCTGTCACTCATTGGGGTCAATACAGACCCCCATAAGGCCTTAATTAACCCTTTAACTCATGGGGGTCAATACAGACCCCCATAAGGCCTTAATTAACCCTTTAACTCATGGGGGTCAATACAGACCCCCATAAGCCTCTATTTAACCCCATCAGTCCCATAAGGGTATATTATGACACCTATGTGGCTCTTAAAACCCTAACATTAACCACATAAGTGCCATGACGGTCCGCAAGGACCATCGTGACACTAACTACAAACACTACACTATAACCCCCAATAAACCATTTAATCTAAACTAACCCCCCTCTACACTAATCTATTAACACTTACACTACCTACCTACACTACCTACCCCCTAATAAACCTCTCCACCACTCTAATTACAAAAAATAAAAAAACATACCTTACAGAAAATAAAAAAACCTAAGTCATCAAAAATAAAAAAACCTACAGTACAGAAAATTTAAAAAAACTACAGTACAGAAAATAAAAAAAACCTACAGTACAGAAAATAAAAAAACCTACAGTACAGAAAAAAAAACTACAGTACAGAAATAAAAAAACACATTACAACCCCCCCCCCCCCCCACTACAGAAAAAAAAAATTACACACCTGAAAAGGAAAGACAGACATACACAATACAATACATACATACATACAATACATTACATATAATACATTACATATAAAATATTACATATAATATATTACATATAATACATTACATACAATACATTACATATAATACATTACATATAATATATTACATATAATACATTAAATACAATACATTACATATAATATATTACATATAATATATTACATATAATACATTAAATACAATACATTACATATACTACATTACATATAATATATTACATATAATATATTACATATAATACATTACATACAATACATTACATATAATATATTAGATATAATATATTACATAAAATACATTACCTACAATACATTACATATAATACATTACATATAATATATTACATATAATACATTACATACAATATATTACATATAATACATTACATATAATACATAGCATACAATACAAATCAAATACCCCCTATCTATCAAACATACAATCTTTTTAATATAAAATAAATCATAACTATATCAAATACATCCCCCTATCTATCTAATATACTATAAATCCTAACTACATACACAGACCCTAATTCTAAGCTAAAATAAAATAATTACAGTCCTAACTACATACACAGACCCTAATTCTAAGCTAAAATAATATAATTAAGACCACTTACCTTTAAGATTTCCCTTTAGATCACTTACTTAGGGGTAATACAAAACAAAACAATTAGTACAAAACATTAACATCAAATAAATAAACATTATATACATTCTAAATATTCTACTCACCTTTCCAGCATGTCCGGTCATTGTTCAGTTCTTCCGGCGCGTCCCTGTTAAAAAAACACAATACTTTAATACAATATACAAACACCAAATAAAATAAACATATAAACATATAAATATACATTCAACTTACCTCCCCACGATGTCCCTGGCCTCCTCCCATTCAGCCCCGGCTGGGCCCTGGAACCAACCTTTTCCGGGATGAAATTGGCAATGGCGGCTTGTGATTGGCTCAAAAAGCTGTCTATCAATTTCAGCCAATCAGGATCCACAGATGTCTTCACCCAATCACTCCGTGGGGGTGTATCCCAGAATGATTGGCTGAAGGAATCTGCGCCTTGTGATTACAATAAAGATTGACAGGTGCTTTAGCCAATCAGGGTGGCATATTGAGGTGTATCCCATCCTGATTGGTTCACACATTGACAACTTCTGATTGGCTGAAATTGATAGACAGCTTTTTCAGCCAATCACAAGCCGCCATTGCCAATTTCCTCCCGTAAAAGACTCCGGGAGGCTCATTAGCGTCGGGGAAGTCTGCTTATGGGGGTCTGTATTGACCCCCATGAATTATAGGGTTAATTAAGTGCTTATGAGGGTCTGTATTGACCCCCATGAGTGACAGGGTTAATTAAATGCTTATGGGGGTCTGTATTGACCCCATGAGTGACAGGGTTAATTAAGGCCTTATGGGGGTCTGTATTGAAGCCCATGAATTATAGGGTTAATTATAGTTGCCTGGGGTTAATATTTTTTGGTGCGAGTCCTTTCAGGACCTTTACGGTCCTTTAAGGACCCGCAAGGCAGGAAATTTAAAATTGAAATGCAGCAGGGTCACGATCGGTGCCGATCGGGGACCCTCGCTGCAGGGGGTTAATGTGGGGGGGCTGCGGGGGTCCCTATGGACCCCTGCAGCAAGGTATTTATGTGGGGACACTTCGGGGGTCCTGATGGGGACCCCCAGCATAGATGGGGGTTAATATTAGGTGCCGCGGCCGGGATTAGTAATAGTGTGCCACGGGCCCTTTAAGAAGCCGCGGCAGCGAATTTAAAATTTTTGAATGCAGCGGGGGCCTGATCTATGCAGATCGGGGACCTCCGCTGCAAGGGGTTAATGTGGGGACACTTCAGGGGTCCCGATGGGGATCCCCAGCATAGAGGGGGGTTAATTTTTTTGCCGCGGCCAGGATTGGCTATTAGTGTGCCGAGGGCCCTTTAAGCGGCGGGGAATTTAAAACTTTTAAATGCAGCGGGGGCCTGATCGGTGCCGATCGGCGACCCCCATTGCAAAGGGTTAATGTGGGGGTGCTACAGGGGTCTCAATAGAGACCCCTGCAGCATGGGTATGTGTATAGGGAGCAGGGGGGAGCCTCACACTGCTTTCGCTGGCTGCTCCGAGGCAGCACGTAGAGGCTTTAGGATCCCTTGCGGGCACTTTTTGTGCTCGTAGGAATTCTTCCGAATTGCGAGAGTCACTCGTAGATTTAAGGCTGCGTGTGACTACATAGCTCTCTCGGAGCCTAATCTCGGCCATTTTTCGTAGTCATATCGCAAAGCAGGCTGCAAGAGATTCTGTACTCGCAAGCAGCAAAAAACTGCCTTTTGCGAGCACCGAGAGAACTACAAGGGAGATTTTAATGAGGCCCTAAATGTTCAACAGCCGTGGTATTCTGACTGTGAAAAGGTTGAGTAATCACTTGTCTTTTAAATAAAGACTGTTATGAATGGCACCACGAAAGTTCAACTGTCTCCAATGTCCAATCAGTGAAACTGATCTCCCTGTGCAGAAGCGGGGAAATAGACATAAGACGAGAAGACCCCATGGAGCTTTAAACTTTAAGCACCCGCTTGACAACCACCCCCTACGGGCCTAGCATAAAGCTAAGCGAACATCACCCACTTTTTTTGGTTGGGAAGACCACAGAGAAAAACACATACTCTGAGACGAATGGGAATATCACCCTTAACCTAGAGCCACTGGCCACTGTTCTAAGTAATAGAACCTCTAACGTTATGATCCAATCTTTTGATCAACGAACCAAGTAACCCTGGGGATAACAGCGCTATCCATTTTAAGAGTCCATATCGACAAATGGGTTTACAACCTCGATGTTGGATCAAGGTGTCCTAGTGGTGGTAATCCAGGTTAGTTTCTATCTAGGCAATATTTCCCCTAGTACGAAAGGACCGGGTAAATGCGGTCAATGTTTAAGCACGCCTCCACCCTAGACTAATGAAACCAAAATTGCAACTTCCCCCAAGATAAGTGATTGTTAGTGTGACAGACCCTGGTGAATGCAAAAGACCTAAGCCCTTTTACTCAGGGGTTCAACTCCCCTCGCTAACTATGTCATTACCACTCACCCCCTACTCAACTTTGTCCCGGTATTTCTAGCAGTTGCATTCTTAACACTAGTTGAGGTAAAAGTTTTATGCTACATACAGCTACGAAAAGGGACGAAAAACATTACCCCAGCCGGCCTGCTACACCCAGTAGCCGATGGAGTAAAACTATTCATCAAGGAACCAATCCGACCCTCCACCTCATCCCAAATCCTTTTTATTGCTGCCCCCATTATAGCCCTAGCCCTGGCCATAGCAATCTGGGTCTCGATACCTATTCCATTGTCCATTACAGATATTAACTTGGGATCCTATTTATCTTAGTTATCTCTAGACTCACAGTCTATTCCAAAATATGCACTAATTTGATCACTACGAGTAGTAGCCCAAACCATCTCTTATGAGGTTACACTAGCCCTTATCTTGTTATGCCTAATTATACTCACCGAGGACTTTACACTATACAACTTTAACTTCACACATATGACTAATTGGGCCTGGATGATCAATAGCAGCTATATGGTACATCTAAACTCTAGCAGAAACTGACCAGGCCCCATTTGACCTCACCGAAGGAGAGTCAGAACTAGTCTCAGGCTTCAATGTAGAGTACTCTGCAGGACCGTTTGCCCTGTTCTTCCTGGCAGAATACACCAATATCCTAATGATAAATACTTTCTCTGTCTCATTCTTAGGCTCAGCTAGTTTAACTACAAAATTAACTACTATCTCCTTAATAATAAAAGTCTGCTTACTGTCAATATTATTTATCTGAGTATGAGCATGTTACCCACGGTTTCGATATGCACCTGGTGTGAAAAAACTTTCTGCCTCTCACACTAGACCTCACCCTGGGAAACATTTCCCTACCTTCCTCAATAATAGGCTTACCCCCTCCTCTAGGAGATGTGCCTGGAAGTCAGGGATTTCTTTGATAGAGTAAACTATGGGGGTTCAAACCCCCTCATCTCCTTAGAAAGATAGGACTGAATTACTTGAACCTATGCCTGAGAGATCAAAACTCTCTGAATTCCCCCTATACCACTTCCGAGTAAAGTCAACTAAAGCTTTTGGGCAAATACCACAAAAATGTTGGTTAGACCCCTTCCTTTACTACATGAGCCCCCTTACACTCTCAATCCTACTGTCAAGCCTAGCGCTAGTAACGACAATCCTCATGTCCAACTACCACTGAATATTAGCCTCAATGGGACTAGAAATTAACAACCTGGCAATTATTCCACCCATAACGAAACAACACCAACTTTGAGCAGTCAAAGCAAGTACAAAATATTTTCTAATCCAAGCAGCTGCCTATGCCCTAATCTTGTTCTCAAGCATTAACAACACATGACACGCGGGAGAGTGAAATATTATAGACCCTCAACACTAATAGCAGTGACCACTATAACTATTGCCCTTTTAATAAAACTAGGGGTAGCCCCCCTACACTTCGTCGTTTAAGGGTTAGACCTAACAACTGGCCTTATTCTATCAACTTGGCAAAAACTTGCCCCAATAGCCGTCATCTTACAAATCTCCCCCAACCTGAACCTAAACATCCTCCTATCTTTCAGCCTACTGTCTTCCTAAATCGGGGTTGAGGGGGCCTGAACCAAAAACAACTTCAAAAAATCATAGCCTATTCATCCATTGCCCATCTTGGGTGGATAATTGCTATCCTGGCCCTGGCCCCACAATTAACCGTCTTAAACCTAATCATCTACATTATCATGACCTCAACTACATTTCTAACTATAAAAACGTTGTTAACTACAACAATCTCCACCCTATCTACCTCATGAACTAAAGCACTGACACTTTCTGCTCTAAACATCTTGACCCTATCTCTAGGAGGACTTCCCCCATTGTCAGGGTTTATGCCTAAATGGTTTATCCTCCAAGAGCAATATAGGATTATTTTTTATGCTATAATACATTTTTTTATGCTATAATACATTTGTGTGTGTTATACCACAATTAGTGAAAGATACATTTCTGCTACTACCACTACAATTGTATTAATTTATTATAAACCACCACTACTGAAAGGCATATTTTTGCCACTACTGTTACAATTGTGGGTTACCTGGTGGTCCCGGGGTTAGGATTTGAGGCTTGCTCCACTGTGACCTCTTTTGCTTTCAATCAGGAAACCAATAGGTCACACCACTCTGAAGCCAAGCAGGGTTGGGCCTGGTCAGTACTTGGATGGGAGACCACCTTGGAATACTATTCCCACTGGAGAAATTGCTGGCAACCCACTCCAGTATCTCTGTCATGAAAGCCAAGTGGATCCGCATTACCATGGACATAAAGTTGTGTCTGGTATGTTACTGTTTATGAGGTCACAAAGGGGCACAAATTAAATGCATGCAAACAAAAAAACTACAATTGTATTAAGTCATTATATGCAACATAATATGGTTGATGACTTGACATATTAGATATGTTAACCTAGTTATTTACTATTCAGATAATCGTCATTGGTAGTCAGTTTAAACAAACAGTTGTTTGGCTTATGACATGGTCTGTATCTCTGTTTAATTTAATTTAATATGTACATATTATATATTCTGCTCTTTTTGGCTCCACCATTATTGAAGGCACTTACTAATACTGTTTTTTGCTATTATATGCCACAATACTGCATGACTGATGATTTGATTTTATAAATGTTATCATTCAACTTAGC
Organism: Discoglossus pictus; assembly: GCA_027410445.1. Taxonomy (NCBI): domain Eukaryota; kingdom Metazoa; phylum Chordata; class Amphibia; order Anura; family Alytidae; genus Discoglossus; species Discoglossus pictus. The sequence goes on from CM050167.1 coordinate 214,882,889, forward strand.
TATTATATCTTCTACCTTCCAGAACCAAGCTATCAGTAGGCTGCCACCTGTCTTGTTTCTGTTATTAAATGCTACAATTTTGCATGATTGTTTTTTTTTTGTTTTTTTTTTTAATACATAAGAAAGACAGTCATCAATTACTACAAATCAAACATACATTCAAATGCATACAAAAGAAATGTCCATGGTAACATCTTGATATTTACAGACTCGGGTCAAAGTTCTCAAATCTGAATATCTACAATGAAACAATATCCATGTTTAACACTTCCCCATTTTATACTTTCTCCCTCATATGTATGTAGTGAGGGAAAAAAAATAGGGGGGGGGGGGTGGATCAGGAAAGGAGGGTGAAGGGAAATTTCTCTCTCTTTTCCATTCTACCCCTGTCGGTATCTGCATAGAGGAGTGGGGAGACAGGACTAGTTATTTAAGCATTTAGAAATTATTAGAATTCAAAATAAAATTATCCCACATTTTCCATTTGGTTATATTATTATTGATCAATTCTGCTACAAGAAATCTTTTTTCCAAAGCTTTATTTCTATTCAGAACTACTATTATATCATTTCAATTAGTCATGAATTGTTGTTTCTACTTACAAGCTATCAACCGTTTAGTTATCATAACAATCTGTATTATAAATGCTTAAGTCGATCGATTAAGTTCTGAAGGCATTGTATGTAAGATAGCAATTTGAAAAGTTGAAATGATGTTTTCATTGAGAATGTTTGAAATCGTTAGAAATATTGTATCCAGAAGGACAAAAAAAAGGGCATTCCCACCATGTATACAATTGTGATGCAACCTGACCACATTTCCTCCAACATAGTTTTTCATCAGGATTGGCTGAGAATAAGCTTATTTTCTCTGGTACCAAGTACCACCTATTTAATATTTTAAAATAAACTTCTCTATATGGTAACTTTTTCCCAAACTTATTTGTTAGATTACAAGCTCTTCTCCAGATTTCTGATGAGTAAGAAACTTTTAAATCTCTTTCCCATGCTATTGCACTCGTAATTTTACTATTTTCCTTTGCTTTCTAAAAATATCAAAACATTTAGATATTAAATGCTTTCTATTCTCTGACTTCAATAGAGTTTCAAAAGAGTTTAGCTGATCTCTTTTTAAATGAAATAGATCTAATTTTTCCAGAGAGACTTGGAGCCTCAAATATTCAATCCAATCCTGTTTCTCTATATTATAAGAATTTAGCAAATAGTCAAATGAGACAAATTCTTTGTTCAAAAATATATTTTGAAGTGTATCAATCCCTTTAGAATTCAATTTCCTCAGGAATGGCAAATTTAAGATATCAGCTAATTCTATAATGAGCATACAAGAGCTTGGGAAATGCATTAATTCCAGCTTCTTATTTATTCTAAACCAATAAGCAAAACCCTTTTTGATTACCCATAAATTTGAACTACTCTTATTATTCAATGTTTCCTCTAAGAAGATTAGAAGGAAGATTTCAAGGACAATTTTTCCATTTGGGACCAGGAATATGTTGTAATTGTATCTACCCAGTTAAGAATGTGGGACAGCATATTAGTGTTGTGGTATCTTTTAAGGTCTGGATATGCTAGCCCTCCTTTATCAAACTTTATAACCATTATAGTTTTTTTAACCCTCAATTTTTTCTCATTAAAGATATATCTATCTATAAGTGCTTGGAGTTTCTTAATCCAATAAGAAGGAAGGGTAATCGGAATACTTCTTATAAGATAATTGAATCTAGTTAGTAATGCCATTTTGACAGCGGCTATTTTACCCGAAAGTGACACATTTTTTACTTTCCAGTCTGTAATAATATTCATACATTTTGTATATAAAGTTGTATAGTTCAATGGAATAATTTTTTCAATTTCTCTATTATAAAATATTCCCAAATGCACAAAACTATTATTATGCCAGTTAAAAGGATATTTCAAGTTCAGCTTTCTAATAGTATATGGAGGTTAATTGATCTCTAGAACTTCTGTTTTCTGTCAATTTAATTTATAATTCGAAATTGCTCCAAATTTATAAATCAAGTCCTGTAAATATCGTAGCGAGTCAGTTGGTTCTGTTGATATCAAGACCACATCATTAGCAAATAAATCCTTTTATTTCCCTTTATTTTCTCAGCTGCCATTGGTTCCAAAAGTAAAGCAAATAAGACTGAGAATAAGGGGCACCCCTGTCTCACACGAGGCGGATCCGGAAATGAATTTCCCGCCAGAGTAAGGCAGTTGCAAGGATGGTCGGGATGTCAAATGCACAGATGCCCATCTGCTAATCTCCCTGCAACCCCCATCCATCCAATTACATCCCCAGAGGAGTTTACCTCTAAAGCCTGTCTGTTACCCCAGAAGCAAGTCCAGGAGATAAGTGATGTAAACTGTCCCGCTGGCCAAGTGATTCCCATATCAGGATAAACACGCTGGTCTGGTGTGTTGGTGCCAGGCGGGGCCTCCTGTGGCAACAGCAGTGAGACAAGCTCCATGAGAGCTCCATGAAAGCTCCATGAGAGCAGCATAGCAGGCCAAGTCGGAAAGCCAAAGCGTACTGGGAGATAACTCTCGTTGGGAACAGAAGTACCATTGAACTGCCAACCAGGAGCTCCCACTGGACTAGAGAGACAGGTCCCTATAAAAAGAGCACAGCAGACTCGGTGTGGATGTCAGAGCAATGTGTACAAGAGGATAGTTCCTACTGGGACCAGGGGTACCCTCAGGACCGTTGCTGAATCCACAAAAAGAGTGAGTACTGAGAGACTTTTTCATACATCTGCGGTACTAGTACAGACAGAGTCTGTCTTTTCATTTGCCTTAGAGTTACCTAAAAGGAGGCAAATAACTGCTGCAAACAGATAAGCACCTCTAATCTTTTCTTGTATACCGTTTTATTATTACAGAACATAATGAAGTAATACTTCTTCTGGGATGGATGGAGAAAATTTAGGAAGACAGGACCGTATGGGTGTCAAAGCAGGAAAGCAAGCTAAACTAAAAGAAGCCTCTGGATTGAGTTGTTAATCCTCAAATCACAATATAATATATAAAGTCTTCCCCTCTAGTGAAATACTAAATATAGATTGAAAAGACACTAATATATTTAACCCTCTTTGATAAGGATTATTCAGTATTACACCTTGGGACGCTATGTACCAATTTAATTGACAAAGAAAAGCTGTGGCATTATTTAACCTATTGAAGCAACAGCTGGAAATTCCGAGAAGATTCAAGGGATTATCAATTGTTGCCTTGCTAATAGCGAATATTATAATGTACTAGCGACATGTCCGTCAAAAAATGACGGCAATAAAATTGTAAGGCAGTTAATGCTGTTTGCCACAGAGCGTAAGTGTTTTTGCTGTCTGAGATCCTTCTGCGCTCATTGTGAGCCTGGAGTTGAGTGCCTTTGTCGCTCATTGAGTGGCTCGCAATGAGTGCCTTCACCGCTCATTGCGAGCCTCTACGTTGGTGTATTTTTTGTTATCATAGGGGCTTTTACTCCTATTGTAAGGTCTGCAGTGATCTTGTTTTGTCGCTTATTGCAAGGCTCAGGATGTACTTTGTGTCGTATGAGCACTGTGGGCGCTCCTTGTGGGTCGCGCGGTGAAGGTCGTTGTGGTTGTTTGCGATAGTGTGGTGATAAATTTTTTTTGTTTTGTGTGTATTTTTTTTAATGCTAATTAATTAATTAATGACTACCTGTTTGTAATTAATATATGCAGCAAGGAATGTGCTGAAGAGCTAACAATCTGTTTTTATGTTACTACAGCATATAATGTAGATTTGCAGTGTTGTTGAGCTGAGGTGTAAGTGTCAGCAATGTGTGCAGTGTGTAGTGAAAATAGGCTGCGAGGGGAAGCCGTTTGTGTAGATGGGTACCTCCGCATTCTGCTGGATTTGTATGATTTAGCATCCTTGCTAATGGTGTATGTTGTAGGTCGTATGGGTTTTTGTAAAAGCTGTATGTGCTTTCCGGTATTTTGCGGCTTTAACGGTCGTATATAGAGATGTCGCGAATAGTTCGCCGGCGGACTTTTTTCGGCGAACATAGCATGTTCGCGTTCGCGGCGAACTGCAAACATATGCAAGATTCAACCCGCCCCCAATACTTTATCATTGAGCAAACTTTGACCCTGCATGTCACAGTCAGCAGACACATTCCAGCCAATCAGCAGCATACACTCCCTTCTACACCCTTCTACCTCATGGACAGCAGCCATTTTGGAATCATAAGTAACTTGCAGTCTTACTGAGAGGAGGGACAGTGTAGGTGATACTAATTCAATAGGGAAAACCATAGCTAGGCAAGTTTATTCAGTGTCCAGTGCAGTGCTGAAGGACTCTTGTGCATTATTATTATTACTAGCGTATTGCAATGAGATGTGTATGTTTGGAAAGTTGTATAGTTATTAATATACATATGGAGCAGTTTGCTCCATAAAAAAGTGGTCCGGATTAACGGCTCGCCTCGCTATGCGAGGCTCGCCTGCAATGAGCGCCTGTGTGTACTGTCAGTGTGCTTGGTGCTGTGAGTCTGTGTGTACTGTCAGTGTGCTTGATGCTGTAGGTCTGTGTGCACTGCCAGTGTACTTGGTGCTATGGGTCTGTGTGTACTGTCAGTGTGCTTGGTGCTGTAGGTCTGTGTGCACTGTCAGTGTACTTGGTGCTATGGGTCTGTGTGTACTGTCAGTGTACTTGGTGCTGTAGTTCTGTGTGCACTGCCAGTGTACTTGGTGCTATGGGTCTGTGTGCACTGCCAGTGTGCTTGGTGCTTTAGGTCTGTGTGTACTGTCAGTGTACTTGGTGCTGTAGGTCTGTGTGTACTGTCAGTGTGCTTGGTGCTATAGGTCTGTGTGCACTGCCAGTGTACTTGGTGCTATGGGTCTGTGTGTACTGTCAGTGTTCTTGGTGCTGTAGTTCTGTGTGCACTGACAGTGTACTTGGTGCTATGGGTCTGTGTGCACTGCCAGTGTGCTTGGTGCTTTAGGTCTGTGTGTACTGTCAGTGTACTTGGTGCTGTAGGTCTGTGTGTACTGTCATTGTGCTTGGTGCTGTAGGTCTGTGTGTACTGTCAGTGTGCTTGGTGCTGTAGGTTTGTGTGTACTGTCAGTGTGCTTGGTGCTGTGAGTCTGTGTGTACTGTCAGTGTACTTGGTGCTGTAGGTCTGTGTGTACTGTCAGTGTGCTTGGTGCTGTAGGTCTGTGTGTACTGTCAGTGTACTTGGTGCTGTATATATGTGTGTACTATCAGTGTACTTGGTGCTGTGGGTCTGTGTGTACTGTCAGTGTACTTGGTGCTGTAGGTCTGTTTGCACTGCCAGTGTACTTGGTGCTATGGGTCTGTGTGTACTGTCAGTGTGCTTGGTGCTGTAGGTCTGTGTGCACTGTCAGTGTTCTTGGTGCTGTAGTTCTGTGTGCACTGCCAGTGTACTTGGTGCTATGGGTCTGTGTGCACTGTCAGTGTAATGGGTGCTGTGAGTCTGTGTGTACTGCCAGTGTACTTGGTGCTATGGGTCTGTGTGTACTTGACAGTGTACTTGGTGCTGTAGGTCTGTGTGTACTGTCAGTGTGCTTGGTGCTATAGGTCTGTGTGCACTGCCAGTGTACTTGGTGCTATGGGTCTGTGTGCACTGTCAGTGTGCTTGGTGCTGTAGGTCTGTGTGCAAACAAGGTTCACAGCTCTTCAACACAATGCTTCCAAATAGGTAAAGTCTATTCATTTATTAATGTATTACATGTTTACTATTACACACAAAACAACATTAGCTCAGTTACAATAACATTGCCGTCATTTTTTGACGGGCAAGTCGCTAGTGTCATAATAAACACCACATGAACATGGCGACCACTCTCTTGTGGGATTCAGGTACGTCCACGGATTCATCCTCCATATATCTGAATAAGCCAGGAATGATATATAGAGGCCTGCGGCGCTCATTGCCAAAGTGGTCCGTATTACACATTATATAGTAATAATAATAATAATAAAGCAGAAGACCTCCCCTGTGTCTCCCCCCCCTCTCCCTCCCATGTGTCTCTCTCCCCCCCTCTCCCCTGTGTCCCCCCCCCACTCCCTCCCATGTGTCTCTCTCCCCCCCTCTCCCCTGTGTCTCTCCCACCCTTGCCTGTGTCTCTACCCCCTCTCCCTTCCCCAGTGTTTCTTTCCTCCCTCTCCTGTGTCTTTTCCCCCTTCCCTCTTCCCTGTGTCACTCCCCCCTCCCGTGTCTCTACCCCCCTCTCCCTTCCCGTGTTTCTTTCCCCCCTCCCCTGTGTCTTTCCCCCCTTCCCTCTCCCCTGTGTCTCTCCCCCCTCATCTGTGTCTCTTCCCCCTTCTCCCCTGTGTCTCTACCCCCTCTCTACTGTGTCTCTACCCCCTCTCCCTTCCCCTGTGTTTCTTCCCCCCTCCTCTGTGTCTTTACCCCCTTTTCTCTCCCCGGTGTCTCCTCATCACTCCCTCCCATTAGTCTCTTCCCCCTCTCCCCTGTGTCTCTACCCCCCACTCTCTCCTGTGTCTCTCCCCCCTTCCATGTGTCTCTTCCCCTCACCTCTCCCTTACCCTGTTTCTCTTCCCCCCTCTGCCCTGTGTCTTCCTCCCCCTCTCCTGTGTCTTCCTCCCCCTCTCCCCTCTCCTGTGTCTTCCTCTCCCTCTCCCCTGTGTTTCCTCCCCCTCTCTCCTCCCCTGTTAGCTTCTATACGCATACATACATACGATAAGAAATCTGGGGGGGGGTTACCCCTTCCCCCCCCCCCTCAGTTCCAACACCCATGTGTACTGTATAATATTGTATTGTATTATGTTATATTATATCACTAGCGACTTGCCTGGCACAAATGATGGGGCAATAAAGTTTGAAGCCATGGCAATGCTGTTTGCCACACAATGTGATGCTTTTTGTACTCTGAGGACCTTCGGCGCTTATTGTGAGTATCTTCCCTCGTGTCCTTCATGTTTCGTGCTTTGCAACGATCAATCTTCGGCGCTCATCGCAAAGACAGAGATATAAGTACAGTGTTAAATATATAATTTTTTTTGTGCAGTGTAAATTAAAAAATGTATTCAGGTCTCAGAGCATAATAAAGTGATTTAGATTTGTAACTGCTTTGAGAGTGCTATCGCTGGCAGCCAATGAGCAGTAATCCAGATATATAACTGCAGAGTAAAAAGTAAAACATTTTAGTGTAGTGTAAAGTCTACATTTTTATTTTCCATTACTAATTAATACTTATTAAATGAATGCACGATAATAACTATTGTGAATAAACAAATATATTAGGAAGTGCGAAGCGTTAATGTATGTAAAGTAACCGCAGTGTAAAATATGCTATTAAGCGTATTTTTTTTATATATATTTTTTTAATAATAATGAATTAATTAATTACTAAAATACTTTACCTATTTGTAATTAATATATCCAGTGATCAATAACCTGAAGAGCTAACAATCAGTTTTGATTTTCCTGCAGCTTACAGTGTACATTTGGACTGTTGGTGACCCGAGGTGTAAGTGTCAGCAATGTGCGCAGTGCACGAGGGAAAACCGCTTGTATAGTCGTGTAACGCACCATTTTAGATTTGTAATGTTATTAGTTGCAAGTTAGTGTTGTAAAATGGCGGCGATTGTGTATGTGTTACGCGGCTCGCCAGCAGTTTCCATTATTTATAATAGTGTTTTTTGTACCTCGTCTGTTCCTAGGTAAATGTCGTACATGGCTGGCGATGTTTTGCGCGGTTTGGGGTCGTGTAGCCTCGTTTTCATTTTTTCCGGATGCCATTTTTTTTGTCGCTTAGCCAATTTACAAGTGCCAACTGGGGAAGACGTTACAGATATCACATATATAGTTGTGAGCAGGCGGGTTGTTGCTAACGCTGCGGGCTTGCGAAGCGAGGGCCAGAGTTGCTGGCAAGGAGCGCCGAAGGCTCCCACGTCGGCTGCAATGAGCCGCAGGCGGGACTTACACCATCAAATTTACGGACTTACCATACAAAAATACGGAACTTAGAAAAAAAAACATTACGAGCTCACAAAAACACGACCTTAACGCCTGAACCGCACGCACTTAAAAACATTAAAAACCCAATAAATGCACACAACAAACACATAAAAAGCTTACCCACAGCAAGGCGGGCACCGAGGACCTCTGCAAGTGAAGTTACACCTCCATTTAAGTCCAAATTCATGAGTTTAGACACCCGAAAATCACCTAAGTGAGAGAAAAAATGGCCCTTGAAAAAAAGAAAACGAGGCTACAGGACCCTAAACACGCAAAACACATACGGATTTTCCTAAAAAGCCGTACAAGGTAAAGATACACTATTAACAAGGACGCTAAATCATCCACACCCGCGTACCACATACACATTCCCCGCCATTTTACAACACTAACTTACACAATGCGGAAGTACCCAGCTACCCTAACGGCTTCCCCTCGCGCACGCAGCCTATTTACACTACACACTGCACACATTGCTGACACTTACACAGCAGCTCCACAGCACTGAAAACCTACATTGTATGCTGCAGGAACATGAAAACAGATGGTCAGCTCTTCAGCACAATGCTTCCTGCATATATTACTTACAAATAGGTAAAGTATATTCATTTAGTAATTATTTCATTAGCATACAAAAATACATATACACAAAAAAAACATTATCACATTAAACATAAAAGCCATTCACTGCGCGCCTCACAACGAGCGCCTACGCTGCTGATAGCATACAAAGCCTTGCAATAAGCACAAAAAACACATCACCGCCGACCAAAGAATAACAGCAAAAGCGCCTATCAGAAAAAAAATACAACCAACAGCCTCGCAATGAGCGCCGAAGGATCACCGACCGCCAACAAAATGAATGCCTCGTCCAAACCATTACCTGCCTTACAATCTTATTGCCGCCATTTTTTGATGGGCAAGTCGCTAGTAAATATATAAAGATCAAGATAATAAAAGTATCAGGAAATGTAACACAAAGATGCACGCGCGTCTGAATAATACGACAAATACGGATTTTTGTCATAAGTGATATGATCGCAGTATTGGGTCATAAACCCTAAACACTGGAATCTGTTACATACAATTTACTGATGATGTCATTAATGGGCTTCAAGGGGGGGGGGATCTCTTTTCATAATTTTTGAGCGGTGCAAATCCAACATACGCAGAGCGGAAACGCCACATCTGTGGGACACACACAAAGGGGTTCACTTTGGGAGAAAAAAACAAACAAATATGAAATATTTAATAATCATATTTTGATGTTACCAACAGATAAGGAAACGAAACTGAGGTTATTATATCTAATAGTAGCAAGCCTGGGAGTACTGGGAGTAATAATACTGCAGCAGGAGGTCAGAACTAATGTCACCTATAGACCCCCAGACAGATAAAGGTCAGTACTAATGTCCCTCTATAGACCCCCAGTCATATAAAGGTCATTACTAATGTCCCTCTATAGACACCCAGTCAGATAAAGGTCAGTACTAATGTCACCTATAGAGCCCCAGTCATATAAAGGTCAGTACTAATGTCACTCTATAGACACCCAGTCAGATAAAGGTCAGTACTAATGCCCCTCTATAGACACCCAGTCAGCTAAAGGTCAGTACTAATGTCCCTCTATAGACACCCAGTCAGATAAAGGTCATTACTAATGTCCCTCTATAGACAGCCAGTCATATAAAGGTCAGTACTAATGTCCCTCTATAGACCCCCAGTCAGATAAAGGTCATTACTAATGTCCCTCTATAGACACCCAGTAAGATAAAGGTCAGTACTAATGTCACCTATAGACCCCCAGTCAGATAAAGGTCAGTACTAATGTCCCTCTATAGACCCCCAGTCATATAAAGGTCATTACTAATGTCCCTCTATAGACACCCAGTCAGATAAAGGTCAGTACTAATGTCACCTATAGACACCCAGTCAGATAAAGGTCAGTACTAATGTCACTCTATAGACACCCAGTCAGATAAAGGTCAGTACTAATGTCCCTCTATAGACCCCCAGTCAGATAAAGGTCATTACTAATGTCCCTCTATAGACACCCAGTCAGCTAAAGGTCAGTACTAATGTCCCTCTATAGACACCCAGTCAGATAAAGGTCATTACTAATGTCCCTCTATAGACAACCAGTCAGATAAAGGTCAGTACTAATGTCCCTCTATAGACCCCCAGTCATATAAAGGTCATTACTAATGTCCCTCTATAGACCCCCAGTCATATAAAGGTCAGTACTAATGTCACTCTATAGACACCCAGTCAGATAAAGGTCAGTACTAATGTGACCTATAGACCCCCAGTTATGTAAGGTGTAACCCTTACACTACCTGATCGATGGTACTAATGTCCCTCTATAGACACCCAGTCAGCTAAAGGTCAGTACTAATGTCCCTCTATAGACACCCAGTCAGATAAAGGTCATTACTAATGTCCCTCTATAGACAGCCAGTCATATAAAGGTCAGTACTAATGTCCCTCTATAGACCCCCAGTCAGATAAAGGTCATTACTAATGTCCCTCTATAGACACCCAGTAAGATAAAGGTCAGTACTAATGTCACCTATAGACCCCCAGTCAGATAAAGGTCAGTACTAATGTCCCTCTATAGACCCCCAGTCATATAAAGGTCATTACTAATGTCCCTCTATAGACACCCAGTCAGATAAAGGTCAGTACTAATGTCACCTATAGACCACCAGTCATATAAAGGTCAGTACTAATGTCACTCTATAGACACCCAGTCAGATAAAGGTCAGTACTAATGTCCCTCTATAGACCCCCAGTCAGATAAAGGTCATTACTAATGTCCCTCTATAGACACCCAGTCAGCTAAAGGTCAGTACTAATGTCCCTCTATAGACACCCAGTCAGATAAAGGTCATTACTAATGTCCCTCTATAGACAACCAGTCAGATAAAGGTCAGTACTAATGTCCCTCTATAGACCCCCAGTCATATAAAGGTCATTACTAATGTCCCTCTATAGACCCCCAGTCATATAAAGGTCAGTACTAATGTCACTCTATAGACACCCAGTCAGATAAAGGTCAGTACTAATGTGACCTATAGACCCCCAGTTATGTAAGGTGTAACCCTTACACTACCTGATCGATACAACATCATACCTGATGTTTTAAAGCACGTTATTCCAAACAATTTAGGAATGTTAGGTAATTTATGCCCTTTATGGCTTAAAACCAGACTCTGTATCAAATATGTAATTTTCCGTGGGAGTTTTGCCATGGATCCCCCTCCGGCATGCCACAGTCCAGTTGTTAGACCCCTTGAAACAACTTTCCCATCACTATTGTGGCCAGAAAGAGTCCCTGTGGGTTTTAAAATTCGCCTGCCCATTGAAGTCTATGGCGGTTCGCCGATGTTCGCCGGTTCGCAAACATTTGCGGAGGTTCGCCATCGCGGTTCGCGAACCGAAAATGTTAGGTTCGCGACATCACTAGTCGTATAGCCTCGGTTTGTTATTTTAGTCTGCCATTTTTTCTCTCGCTTAGGGGATTTTCAAGTGTCTAACCTTTTAAATTACAGTATACTTAAATCAAGGTTTAACCTGTGTTTTAGATGTAATGGGGGGCCCCCATTGCTGTGGGTAAGGTTTTTATATTATTTTTGTGTGTATTTTGGTCTTCTTTAATGTTGTGCGCGGGTTGTCTGTTAAGTTCATATTTTTGCAAGTCCGTAATGGATTTAAGGAATGGAATTTCCTGCGGGTCTTATTTTTTTTTGTGTAATCTGCCATTTTTAATTTTCTAAGTCCCGCAGCTAGTATTTTTTTGTGTAAGTCCGTGGTTTGTCATTGCGTGTTTGTTGTTTTTTTTCAAAGACAAGCTTCTGTGGTAGTTTGTAACCGATTGTGAGGGTCTGCATTTGCGGTCTGCAATGAGCCTTCGGTTTATTGCAGCCGACGTGGGGACCTTCGCAAATGGTGTCTGAAAGTCATAGGGGGTCGTAGGGATGAGCCAGCGCTCCTTGCCAGCAACTGCAGCCCTGCGGCTACGCGATCCCGCAAGCGTTAGCAACCACTTGTATTGCTGAGAACTATATATGTGATTATATTGGAGTAAATATAAATACCAAAATATATTCAAAAATGAAAGAACTTTTACTTGAATTCCAATTAAAGATCACTTCAGATCTGACTAAAAAAATCTTAGATAATACTCAATCTATAATGGAAATTAACCAAAAGTTGGAAATATTAGAAAACAAATGCGATAAATTGACTCTGGACAATAACTCTTTGATAAAATATTCCTCCTCTTCATAAGACAAAATTGAGGATTTAAATAAAAGTATATTCAGTTATGAAGATCAAGCCAGAAGGAAAAATCTGTGACTGAGGGGTATTCCTGAAAAAATTCAAGACAATTATTTGAGAGACTTTGTGGGAGAAATGTTTCACAAATTGGTTCCAGAATTTATGGATGATGATCGCAAAATAGAAGCTATTTATAGGCTGCCATTGGATAAAAATCTAGAAAGATCTATTCCTAAAAATGTTATTATAAGACTTTATTATTTACCCTTTAGGGATGCCATAGTGAATGCTAGCTTTGCAGGGAAAAAAACGAAATTCGCCATTTGAAGATATAAAAATTTTCTCAGATATCTCAGCCTTTACGCTAGCTAAAAGGAAATAAATTTCAGTTATAACGCAGATACCGAGACAGAAGGAAATTAGATACAGATGGTCCTTTCCAAATGGGATTTCCATAAATAAAAATCAAAAATGAATTAGAGTCAATTCAGTTAGGGAGGGAATCTTATTGTTACAGAGCTGGAAAATAGATCCTGAGGAGTAAATACCACTAGACCTAGCGAGGGCCCGCATTTGCGGTGATGGAGCATCCCAACGTCCCCGCAAATGCGGATCCTCGCGAAGCGAGGGTCCGCATTTGCGGAGGTGGAGGCTCAACGTCGGCTGTGTTAACACACACATACACACACACGACTTTTTAACAGAATAAACCCAACCGCCCAGCCAACAAAAACCCAACAACGTCCCCGCAAATGCGGATCCTCGCGAAGCGAGGGTCCGCATTTGCGGTGGTGGGAGCATCCCAACATCAGCTGTGTTAACATACACACACACACAACTTCATAACAAAAAAAAACTCAAAGTCGCCTCACACCCGCTTACACCCAGACACACAGACGCAAGACTTAACAAAAAAACAGTAAAAAAGGCCCATCACACGCTCTTAACACACATACGCACGACTTAGAAACAAATACACTGCGTCGTACACGTAAAAGCTAACCGCGTATATCGCAAAAAAATACGGCAACATCGCAACAAAATACGGCCGCATCGGAAAAAAATACGGCCGCGAAAGACCCATTCCAACCGCCGCGCATCAAAACATCACAAACACAAGAAATAAACACAACAAACACATAAAAAGCTTACTTACAGCACGGGGGGGGGGCATCCGGCACCTCCAAAAGTTCATTTACACGTCCATTTAAGTCCAAAACAAAGAGTTTAAACGGCCGAAAATCGGCTAAGCGAGAGAAAAAATGGCCGCCGAAAAAAACGAAAACGAGGCTCCAGACGTAACTACACTACACTTACTCGCAATAATGAAACACATACTATGCGGAACGGATCACACTCATATTAAACACCATTTTAACCACTACTACGCACAAAATGGCGGATGGAACGCAAATTGTAAGCTGGAACGCAAATAGCGCATGCGTATTGCGTTCTAACGGTCTAACTTTCCAGAATGTTCTACAAGTTTATAAATACTGCCTATTTCACAGAGAAAAATACATTTCTCCTCAGGTGATGAACAGAGTGACATAACTGCTGCTAAAACTTGAGAAGATAATTCTTTCCTAATTTACTACTTTACATTGTGCAAATTACAACTGAGAGGTAAGCTATAATATATTACATTTTATTATCAAGACAGGACATCAAAAAAAAAAATTAAATAAGAAAAAGAGGTTTATGTATAATGACATGTGACACGCACATATATGCGTATAATGTATACTGACATGTGACACGCACATTTATGTGTATAATGTATACTGACATGTGACACGCACATTTATGTGTATTGCCCCTGCAACAAAATTATCTTAAAACAAACTAATTGAACAACTACATTTAAATTACATTAGAAAAAAATAAGTTGGGACTATTAAAATATGAGTCATGTATACTGATATGTGACACGCACATATATGTGTATCATCTATAGTCACATGTCACACACACATTTATGTATGTTGGCCAAAAATAAAAATAAGGTTAATTTAACAATTAAAATATGATTCATGTATAGTGATATGTCACACGCACACAAAAAAATTACTTTCAACTATGGAAATGTGCTTCATGTATGTGACATATGTGTGTAGCCCCCACCAAAAAATAATGTTAATTGAAAATAATTACAGAAGTATATTTCAATGAAATTAATTTACTGCAATTCAATAGATCACCAAAAGCTCAATCTTTCTACTTTTTTTAATATTCAAACAGACTCTGCATCAACAGCATCTCTCAACAATTTGCACCGTGCATTGTGAAGCACAATCCCTTTTAAAGAACACCAACAAAGAAGAAGAGGTAAGATACAAAAATACTTTAAATGCTGAAAAGGCCATGCTTTGTTAAATACAAATAAAAAATTCTATAATTCACTATTTCACTTTATTTTTCAAACAGACACTACAAGAAGACCGGCGGATTAAGATTGGCAGGAGGGGACCCTCTGTCATTCCACACTTCAATCAAGGTAAAGTATTAAGTATAAAAAAGAACCGAACCATGAGCCTTATTCAATTGTGAGTTGGCCAATTGAATAGGGCTCTATATAAGCACATAACAGATTTTTTAGACAGACATTTTTAGTTACTGAACTTCGATACTAAATCAAGGTCTTCACTAACTCAAAACTTCTGTCAAAAAATATTTTATGTGCTTATATAGAGCCCTATTCAATTGGTCAAAACGCAATTGATTCAGGACCTAAATATGTTTAATGGCCGAGGGCCTCATTCAAATGTGATTTGCCCATTTCAATAGGGCTCTATATAAGCACAGAGCATATTTTTGAACAGAAGTTTTTAGTTAAAAACTTCTGTAAAAAAAAATGCTCTGTGCTCATATTGAGCCAAATTCCATTGCGAAAAAACAAATTCAATGAGGCCCTCACAATATAACAAATCCAGCAACCAAAGGCCCTCATTCAATTAATATTTTGGACAATTCAATAGGGCTCGAAATAAGCACATTTAGAACCCTATTGAATTGGCCAAACTGCAATTGAATGAGGGCCAAAGTATGCAACATATGGTACACACAAACTGGTACACACATAACAGGATTGTAACAAACACATAGCAAACTAAATTCATATTCTTTTTGTTTAACAACCTATAACCATTAGAAAAAACACTACATAAGTATAACAAAAGTGGTGCCCATCAAACAGGATTGTACGAAAACTCACACAAACACATAGCAAACTACATTTAAATTCTTATTTAATGTTTAACAACCTATAAGCCTTAGAAAGAACACTAATTAAGCATACCAACATTGGTGCGCACCAAACAGGATTGTATGAAAACTCACACAAACACATAGCAAACTACATTTAGATTCTTATTTTATGTTTAACAACCTATTTGCATTACAAAACAACATTAATAAGCATACCAACAGTGGTGCGCACCAAACAGGATTGTATGAAAACTCACACAAACACATAGCAAACTACATTTAGATTCTTATTTTATGTTTAACAACCTATTAGCATTACAAAACAACATTAATAAGCATACCAACAGTGGTGTGCACCAAACAGGATTGTATGAAAACTCACACAAACACATAGCAAACTACATTTACATTCTTATTTTATGTTTAACAACCTATAAGCATTACAAAACAACATTAATAAGCATACCAACAGTGGTGCGCACCAAACAGGATTGTATGAAAACTCACACAAACACATAGCAAACTACATTTAGATTCTTATTTTATGTTTAACAACCTATTAGCATTACAAAACAACATTAATAAGCATACCAACAGTGGTGTGCACCAAACAGGATTGTATGAAAACTCACACAAACACATAGCAAACTACATTTAGATTCTTATTTTATGTTTAACAACCTATAAGCCTTAGAAAGAAGCCTAAATAAGCATACCAACAGTGGTGCGCACCAAACAGGATTGTATGAAAACTCACACAAACACATAGCAAACTACATTTAGATTCTTATTTTATGTTTAACAACCTATAAGCCTTAGAAAGAAGCATAAATAAGCATACCAACAGTGGTGGGCACCAAACAGGATTGTACGAAAACTCACACAAACACATAGCAAACTACATTTATATTCTTAATTTTATGTTTAACAACCTATAAGCCTTAGAAAGAAGCCTAAATAAGCATACCAACAGTGGTGCGCACCAAACAGGATTGTACGAAAACTCACACAATCACATACCAAACTACATTTATATTCTTATTTTATGTTTAACAATCTATAAGCCTTAGAAAAAGGCCTAAATAAGAATACCAAAAGTGGTGGGCACCAAATGGGATTGTAGAAAAACACAGAAATAATGTCATTTTTTACGTCATACAAATACATTCAAATAAAATTACATTTTCATTTTTATTTTATAACAGATACTGCGTCAAGAACATCGGACCAGGAGTTTCAACTGAGGACCAGACCAGCGGACGAGGACTTTCAACAGAGGACCAGACCATTGGACGAGGACTTTCAACAGAGGACTACACCATCGGACGAGGACTTTCAACAGAGGACTACACCATCGGACGAGGACTTTCAACAGAGGACCAGACGATTGGACGAGGACTTTCAACACAGGACCAGACCATCAGACGAAGGCTTTCAACACAGGACCAACAAAGATTCTGCTTCAAATCAAACTTCAACCAAGGTACAGTATAACAAGTAAAAAAAGAGAAAAATTAATTAATATTCTTCTTTAATGTTTAACCACCTATAAGCCTTAGAAAAAAGCCTACAGAAGCATACCAAAATTGCGGCGCACCAAAAAGGATTGTAGAAAAACACAGAAATAATGGCATTTTTTCATTAATACAAAGACATTCAAATAACATAAAATTTTCATTTTTATTTTATAACAGATACTGCATCAAGAACATCGGAACAGGAGTTGGAACTGAGGACCACACCAGAGGACGAGGACTTTCAACAGAGGACTACACCATCGGACGAGGACTTTCAACAAAGGACCAGACCATCGGACGAAGGCTTTCAACACAGGACCAACAAAGAATTTTGCTTGAAATCAAACTTCAACCAAGGGACAGTATAAAAAGTAATATCTATCATCTATCTCTTATTTGTCTTTTAGGGCCAATAATCTTTAACAGTAAATACAAACTTCAATGTAAACTTAAAAAATAAATTGGCATAGTCCAAAAAAGTCTAAAAACACAGAATCTATACAATTTGTCATTGTAACATTCCAGTCCTAAACCCTAATTTAATTGCCATTTGACAAATTGAATAGTGCTGTAAATAAGGACATAACATCTTTTTGAAAATACCTTTTTAGTTACTGAAACACTTGCTTTTGGATACATGTTTAATAAATAAAAACTTCTTTAAATAATTATCTGATGGCCTTATTTAGACTTTTATTCAATTGACTGCATTGAAATTGAAGTATTAAATGTTAACACACTATTGATAACTATTTGTCATGAAAAACAACTTAACATCTCAAAATAAACTAATGGTACATTATTTTATTTTTACAGATTAACATGGCTGATAACGAGAGTAAACAAGAAAAGAAAAGATGCCAAGCTAGAGAACGACGACAGAGAGCAGACAGCCAGCAGACACCGGAGAAGAAGGAAATTCGACGAGAAAAAGAACGCAAAAGAATTACAAGCAAAAGACTGTCACTTGCAGAAATTAAAGATATGTCAAAAAAAAGCAACAAAGAAAATAAAGCATTTACAACCTGTTGCTCAAACATCAGATGACATTTTACCAGAAAAAATACAAGAGATACCAAAAAAAGCAACAAAGAAAACAAAGCATTTAGAACCGTTTCATGAAACATTACATGACATTTTACCTCAAACAATACAACATATACCAAGAAAAGCAACGAAAAAAACAAAACATTTAGAACCTGTTGTTGAAACATTATATGACATTTCACCTGATGAATATGAAAGTCAAAATCCTATATGCTTTGCAAATTGTCCTCTACTCAAGTCTTTAGCAGTAGAGGTTCATAGTTGTGGGGACATGACTACTCAATGTCAGTTTTGTGAGGCTTATTATTTTAAACAGGAGAGACCCAGAGATGGACAATTTATTAGTTGTTGTCAAAAAGGCAAGTTCAAACTTCCAGAAAGGAAAGAATTTCCAATTTATTTACAAAATATTATGACTGAACCTACTTTTCCAAACTACAAAAATTTTAAGACAAACATAAGATCCTACAATAGTGCCATATCCTTTGCATCCATGGGGGCAACATTAGCTGCTAATGTACCAGGACATGGTCCTTACTGTTTTAAAGTCCAAGGACAAATTTATCATCGCACTTCCCATTTACATCCAGAGGAAGGAAATAAAAGAAAATTCGCTCAACTATATGTCCTAGATACAATGGAAGCTGTTGACCAACGTATGCAGATGGAAGAAAATAAAAAATGCTTACCCAGTGTTTTCATAGAGCTAAATAACATTATGGACAACAATCCCTACAGTAAAGCTTATAAAAAATTGGCAGAAGTAGAAAATGAACAACTACTTCATGCACAAACACATCAATTACCAATGCCGAAGGTTAATATGGTGCTTAAAAGAGACAGACATACTGATAAACGTCGTTATAACTTGCCAACATCAAATGAGGTTGCAATGGTGTTTCAGAATGATGAAGGAGAACCACCATTTCAAAGAGACATTCGAATATATCCTAGAAATGAGGACCAACCGTTTATTAATATGAGTATCTTAAGTCCAAATTTAGATCCAATGACATATCCCATCTTTTTCCCACACGGAGAAGCAGGTTGGCAAACAAAATTAACTCTTCCCAGTTACCCAAATGCTAAAGCCAGAATCCGAAATAATGTTTCTATGCTTGAATTTAAAGTAGCTCAAATTGCCATTCGCAATGTATTTAATCCAATTTTATGTGGTGGGAAACTAACACAACAATGGATTATTGATTCATATTTGCAAGTTGAGGCAAATAATTTAAACTTTATCAAATATCAACAAGATAAACTCCGTGTAGAACAATATTCTGGATTAATGGACTATGTTGCTGACGTGGCTACAAGCAGAGACATGACAGCTGGCAAAGCCATCATTTTACCATCTTCCTTTCAAGGATCTCCTCGGAATATGAGAGAAAGATACAATGATGCTATGGCTATTGTCACTAAATTTGGCAAACCCGATTTATTTGTGACATTTACATGTAATCCACAATGGCCAGAAATCACACAAAATCTACTTCTTGGACAAAGTGCTTCTGATCGACCAGATTTAGTAGCCAGAGTTTTTAAGATTAAATTAAATGAATTAATACGTGACTTCACTATAAATCAGTTATTTGGCAAATGTCTTGCTTATGTATATACCATTGAATTTCAAAAAAGAGGCCTTCCACATGCACATCTTCTAATAATACTTCAAGAAAAAGATAAATTAGATACTTCAGACAAAGTGGATGCAGTCATTGTTGCTGAACTACCAGATCCAGAACTATATGGTAGACTATATGAGATTGTTACTCATCGCATGATTCATGGACCCTGTGGTGACCTTAATCCACAATCACCATGTATGGAAAATAATAAATGTTACAAAGAATTTCCAAAAGATTATAGAGACAAAACCTATGCCAATTGTGATGGATATCCACTTTATAAAAGAAGAGAAGGAGATAGTGCCATTATTCGTGGAAAAAAAGTGGACAATAGATATGTTGTACCCTACAATCCACATTTACTCATGAAGTACAACGCCCACATCAACGTAGAAGCCTGCACTTCCATCAAATCCATTAAATATGTCTACAAATATATTTACAAAGGCTATGATGCAGCTACTGTAGTCGTCAAAAGTGCAGACAACCCTGAAAGTAGTGAGTTAGTACATGATGAACTTGCATCTCATGTAGATGCTCGCTATGTCAGTGCGCCAGAAGCTATGTGGCGGCTTTTAAAATTTGAAATGCATGATAGATCACATGCAGTATATAGGTTAGCAGTACATTTGCCACAACGACATTTAGTCTATTTCCATGCTGGATATGAAATGAATGCATTGGCCCAAAGTGAAGATCGTCACACTACACTAACTGCATGGTTTGCATTAAATTCCACTGATGCTGAAGCAACACAATACTTATATATTGAAATTCCATATCACTATGTTTTTGTGAATGGATTATGGAGACCAAGAAAAACCAGAGGCAATAAAATTATTCCAAGAATTTACACAGTCAGTCCAAGAGATGTTGAACGTTTTTGCTTACGGATATTACTTTTAAATGTTCCTGGAGCACAAAGTTTTGAACACTTAAGAACTGTTAATGACATTGTATATGAATCCTTCCATTTAGCTGCAAGACATAGAAACTTACTCGCTGATGATACAGAGTGGGAAAGATGTTTAGAAGAAGCAGCACAATGTCAAATGCCACGACAGATGAGAGAACAATTTGCTTTTATTTGTATCTTCTCAAATGCTCCAAATGCATTAGCTTTGTGGGAGACTTTTAAAAGTAATATGGCTGAAGACTTTATGCGACGATACAATGAACCCATTGCACACTTAAAAGCGTTAATGGAAATCCAAGAAGTCTTTTTAACTCATGGATTAAGTTGTGCAAGTTTTAATTTGCCTGATCCAGGTCTTATAGATGACATTAACTTTGAAGACTATGACATTCAACTACAAGCAGAAAGAACAGAAGAAAGACTTGCAACTTTAAATACACTACAATTGCAAGCATTTCATGCCATTAAAAATGCTATAGATGATGACATGGTGACAGAGCGTTATTTCTATCTTGATGGACCTGGCGGATCAGGAAAAACATATTTGTACAATTTATTAATGAGTTCAGTACGAGCACAAGGAAAAATAGCAATGGCGTTTGCCACTACTGGAATTGCTGCACTTTTATTAGAAGGTGGAAGAACTGTTCATAGTGGATTTAAACTGCCAGTGCCTATTTTAGAAAATTCTGTGTCAGATATTCGCATGACATCCTTACAAGCAAAGAAATTGAAGAAATGTAAATTAATTATAATAGATGAGGCCACAATGATGTCATGCTATGCCCTCCAATGTATTGACCGTTTGCTTCGTGAAGTCATGGAGAATATTTTTCCATTTGGTGGAAAGGTAATGTTGTTGGGTGGCGATTTTAGACAAACATTACCTGTCGTTGTACATGGAAATCGAACTGACATTATCGAAACATGTATAAAGTCAAGTACAGTATGGAAACATTTTACCCATCTTCAACTGCAACAAAATATGAGATCAGAAGGCCAAACTGATTTCAATGATTGGCTTATTAAAATTGGAGAAGGCAGAACAGAAAAAATACTACATTTACCTGACGACACTGTAGAGATCCCACCTCATATGATTTGTCAACAAGATATTATATCGGCTATATTTGAAGGGAGCATAAATAACGAAGAATATTCCGAGCTTGCCAACCAAGTCATACTGACGTGTAAAAATAAAGATGCATTAATCCTCAATAATGAAATCTTAAAAAAAATTAATGCACCACAAATAAATTATCACAGTGCTGATTCTGTACTTGCTGATGACAATGAAAGTCAGGCTAACTTTTCGACTGAATTCATAAACTCTTTAACTCCTTCTGGAATGCCACCACATATTTTGCAGCTAAAGAAAGGTGCAATTATCATGTTACTGCGAAATATGAACCCCAAAAAAGGCCTATGCAATGGCACAAGATTAATTGTTCAACAATTAAAGGACCATTTTATAGATGCTGAAATTTTAACTGGGACCCATAAAGGAGAGAGAGTTTTCATACCAAGAATAGATTTAGCACCAAGTGAAAGTAGTCTCCCTTTTATACTTCAAAGAAGACAATTTCCCATTATTATGGCATTTGCCATGACCATTAATAAATCACAAGGTCAAACTTTCAAATCTGTGGGTATTTTCTTGGAAGAACCAGTTTTTGCACATGGTCAATTGTACGTTGCGTTGTCACGGTGCAAAAATCCACAGGCTATTAAATTTTACATTGAAAACAATGAAAGTCAAGGTGATTTATTAGAAGATGGACGTATTTTTACAAAAAACATTGTCTACTATGAAGTACTATAACTTTGAAGGATACAAATTAAAGATGCCAAGATTTTTTAAAAGCATTGCAAAATACATAACAATTGGTTGTTTAATTCAGTCATAATTAATGGAAGTCATGTTTATGAATGATTCGCCTCACAAAATACTTGCCTTGCATTGTTAGTAAAAATTATGTTAAAATGTTAAGTGACTATGTTAATGTTTCTAATGTTACAAGTTTAAAAAATATATTTTCAAGTTATTTCATTCAACAGATTACAAAGTGGATGTTAAGAGGTCAAGCACCTTTTAAGTCACAATGTAAATATTGTCTGTTATCTTAAGATTACTACCTACATTAATGTTTATCGCCAGTTTATGTGCTCAGTAATAAATTACTTTAATTACGTACGTTTTAAGAAGAGTTTTACTGTATGCCTTCCTCTACATTCAATGTATATTCAAGTTAACAATTATTGTGATAGAAACTGAATTTTAATACTGATTAATTTAAATGTCAATTGTTTTTACATTCAAATGTTAATACTTTTAATAAAAAATTAGGTTACAAAATGTATTCACTATGTTCCTGTTTATAATGTTCAAAATTATACCAATGTTTTGTCAACTTCTAAACTTACATAAAAAATAAAGTTCAAGTTTAAAAATATATACTTTGAAGGTTATTGCTTACATATATTTTAAACTTCATGTTAAAATTCGCGACGTTTAAAGAAGGCTTTTTACTTTTTGCTTTCCTATTCATTCAATGTATATTAAAGTTAACAATTCTTCAGATACTAATTACATTTTAAAAAACCATTACATCAACATTTTACAAAAATACACGTTCATATTAAAATACTTACAAGTGTCAAAAATATATGTTAATAACTAAACAACTTGACAAACATATACATCACATTGCCGTCATTTTTTGACGGGCAAGTCGCTAGTTAATATTATAATGCCGGGTAGTGAGGCACAGCCAGAGATGTAGATGGGCTTAATAGAATTGTAAGAAGAAATTTAATTTTAAATACACTTCAATTTAAAAAGTAGAACACTGGCTATGTAGATGGATAGCCCTTAATTTAGATTAGATTATAAGAGTAAATCCCTGTTAGAGGGATATTACATTTGGGTACACAAAAATTTTAATTAATTGTAATCACTGCACTATTAAAAATTCGAAATTTAAGATTAAAGAAAGTTTGAGAATAGACTACATTGATAATGATGTCATAAGTAATTGTTGTAAAGAATTATGGTATATTGAATTTGATATAGTTCCCGATTGTGGTTTCTATGTATTTCTACTGGTAACAGGATTTAATCATCCTTGAATATTGACTTCCGACCAATATTCAGTAATCTTTCCTGGCATTTCCAAAAACTTTGTATTGCTTTGCTTACTCTAAAAAGATTTAAATATTCTTTCTGTTTTTTTTATCATGTGTATGTATGTTATGTGTCTGTTCGGGCTTCAAACATAAAAGCAGGCATAGAATAATAAAATATACAGGGTTGTTACTAAAAGGAGGAATTAAAGATGAATCTAGATTGTATTGTACTGTTAAGAATGGGGTTAAAAATCATATCACACAATGTGAATGGGCTGAATTCACAAAGCAAAAGGAAAATTGCTTTTTTTAATTATATTAAACTCAATGCTGATATCCTCTGTCTCAAAGAGCCTCACTTAAAAAAAAAAACTATACACTTAACTAATAATAAGAATTTCACTTTAAGAGTAGATGCAATCTTTAACAACAAATCTAGGGGGGGTCGCAATTATTTTTAACAAAAGATTGACCATTTGAGAAGAATATAGCAAATCCGACACTCCGGGAAGATATATTATGTGGGTAGGATATATCAATGATAGATTTAAAAACTTTAGTTATCCTATACCTACCTAATAAAAAACAAATTAGATTCCTCAATAAATTAATGAAAGAAGTACAGAAAGTGAGAAAGGCTTTCTTGCTTCTATGTGGAGACTTCAATATGGTATTACAAACATCTCAACAAATAAAATCAGATTACCAAATTAACCAATGAATTTGTGAGAAAAATAATAAACGCCGATCTATTAGACTCTTTCATCACCGTGAAAAAGAATACACATTCTACTAAAAACTCGTATTCCAAAAAAGACTATATCCTGATGGATGTACATACTCTGAGATTAGTAAAAAAAATCAATATTTATACTACTCCCTGGTCGGATCATTCAATGAAATGTGTAGTATTAAAAGATCATATTAAAACATATAAGAAAAATAGATGGATAATAGACTCAACATTGTTTAAAGATCAGGAGTATCTAAGAAAGAAAAGTGAGGATTTTGGATTTCCCTGGGTGTTTTCCACCCCAATATACAGTATACAGAAATGGTGGGATAAGTATATTCAAAAATAAAGGTAATTTTATTAGATAAATGACAGCGACGTCTTTAAAAATAGGGAATGTTTAAAATACTAACACAGGGAATAAAAAATAAAATGTGAGGAATAGTAAGGAACCCTAAAGCACTGGTATTGTGCTGTGTATAACTCTTAAGTGAGTGGGTATTACTATTCACACCTAGCGGGCGAGCCAAAAAAATAATTACACAGAAATACCAAGGCGTAAAAGCCCTATTGTATCACAAAAAATATATATATAAAGCACCCTTATGCCTAAATGCATGTCCTCCAGAAGTCTAGAAGGTACATTGGACAGAGCAATATATGTGCATAAAAGTGAAATATAGGTCACTGTATGTCTTTACTGACACCCCTATTAGTGCTGTAAATTAAGGTACCAAGGATTAGTACCTATAAGAGTCAAAATTAAGGGGAGTTCGACCTTAAATACAAACAAAGTTGTTACAACAGCTCTATGTTACACAGCATACGGTCCAAGCTGTGTCTATATACATTCATTGACATCTGACTACGATATGACACAGAAAGTGTCTAAAGTGGTATATACAAGGTAGAGACTGTTCCCCAATTAATTGGGGTAGTAATGGGTGATATCAGGTATTCACTGGCTTAATATGCTACTAATAGGGCATAAGGGGCTTTAAACTAGGCCGTGATTATAACAGATTCGCGGTTCCTAGACAGCTCGACCGCCAGGTTTGCAACGTGCATGCGCACGTCTAACGTGATGACGTGTGCAGCGTCGTTGCTAGGAACCTGACGCGTTTCGACGTAGCACGTCTTTGTCAAAGGGAAATTGTATAACGCTGTCTCCAAGAGCTTTATATAGGGAGCTGTCACCTAGGTAACATGAAAGTAATGAATATGTTTGCCATAATGGGCCTGGAGAATAATAGAGAAAGTATAGATAATATATACAATATATACAAGGGGCAGCTGCGATATATACAAACGAGTAGGAACCACATAGATATGTGCCCTAATGCACTTATTGTGGATATCTATGTATAGACCATATAAAGAAACAAAAAGGGTTTGTGGTAAGCTGGGGAGGAAAAATACAGATGAGTAGTATAATAGCTACTACATCTATACAGTGAAAAACTGCCAAAAAAAGGCAGGAGAGGAATAAAAAGGTGAACTAAGTAATGACATGTGCAGAAGACCTTTACATAAAGGAGGAAATAACCCCGTTATATAACTGTAAAGGTATGAACCAAGAAACAAAGTCTATATCAGAAGACTGGTGATCTGTAGATACTGATCATACAAGGATGTGAACACAGAAAAGGTACAAGAGTGTTCAGGGACTCGGAAATATGTGATAACCAATGTGACAAATACCTAAAACTGGTTATGCGGCATCAATAAACTAAAGTAATGTGTGCTAAAGCACTTGAGGTCCATCTATATAGGATGGACATAGAGGTGAGGAACTAGTAGTGAAAAATATGTACTCACTGGGGTGACTATATACAAAAGTGAAAACTAAAAATAATAATAGGGGATAGAAAGTGCAATGTCTATGTGACAGGAGAAGGCCCAGCATAGATAGACAGAATAACACATATCATAAAAAGGGGAAGAAGACCAAGTACTAAATGAAAGGCATGAAAGTGAACCCCTCATTGAGTCCATTGGGTACTTGGGCCTTCAATTGGTATATCCAGCGTGCCTCACATTGTAATAATTTCTTCTCCAAGTCTCCCTGTCTTGGGCCTATGTGTACCTGGTCTATTGCACAAAAAGATAAGACTTCACTTTTATTGTTGTGACAATATTTGACATGGCGGGCAATTGGTGTATCCAATGCATTCTTGATACTGTAAATGTGTTCGCCAATCCTACGGCGCAGCTGGCGCCTCGTTTTTCCTACATAAATCTTTCTGCAAATACAGGTGGCCACATAGATGACCGCCGTAGAACAACAATTCATGAATTCTTTTATTTTAAATTTTTCTCCAGTAATAGGATGTTCATATATTTTTAAAGGTGTAACATACCTACAAAATTTACATTTGCTGCATTTAAAACATCCTGTTAGAGGTTTTAACCAGGTCCCAGGTTTCTGTTCTTTAAATGAACTATGTACCAATCTATCTTTAAGGTTTTTGCCCCTGCGGTATGTAATAGAGGCCTTGGGCGTTAGAACATCTTTTAGATCCTCGTCACTCCTCAAAAGATGCCAATGTCTGGATAGAATGTCCCTAACAGCCTCAGAGTCATAGCCAAAAGTCATAATACAGCGGGATATTTTACTTTCCTTATCTGTTCCTGGGCTGGTGGGAGGAGAAATTTGTTTTTCAGGAGTCTATATCCTCACTCTCTGAACACGCATTAATATGGCGGCGCTATATTGATGATGTGTTAGTAGTCTGGAAAGGCACTAAGCCTGAATTTGAACAATTTATGTCTGACCTCAACACCAATGATTTGGGCCTTAAGTTTACATATGAGCTAAACCTATCCTCTATTACATTCTTAGACTTGTTGATAACAAAAGATGAAGAAGGAAAGATATCAACCACCACTTATAGGAAGGATACAGCCACAAATTCTCTATTGACCTGGGACAGTCAGCATTTTGAACCCCTGAAAAGGGGGATACCGAGAGGTCAATACCTTCGAATTAGAAGGAACTGTAGTTCTGATGCAGAGTTCAAACTAGAGGCAGATAAACTAAGAACTAGATTTAGAGACAGAGGTTATTCAAACAAATGTCTCAAATCTGCCTTTAATTATGCATCTAACTGCAGTAGATCTGAACTTTTGAATGGCCTTAATAAGAATGCAGATAAGGAAAGTAAAATATCCCGCTGTATTATGACTTTTGGCTATGACTCTGAGGCTGTTAGGGACATTCTATCCAGACATTGGCATCTTTTGAGGAGTGACGAGGATCTAAAAGATGTTCTAACGCCCAAGGCCTCTATTACATACCGCAGGGGCAAAAACCTTAAAGATAGATTGGTACATAGTTCATTTAAAGAACAGAAACCTGGGACCTGGTTAAAACCTCTAACAGGATGTTTTAAATGCAGCAAATGTAAATTTTGTAGGTATGTTACACCTTTAAAAATATATGAACATCCTATTACTGGAGAAAAAATTAAAATAAAAGAATTCATGAATTGTTGTTCTACGGCGGTCATCTATGTGGCCACCTGTATTTGCAGAAAGATTTATGTAGGAAAAACGAGGCGCCAGCTGCGCCGTAGGATTGGCGAACACATTTACAGTATCAAGAATGCATTGGATACACCAATTGCCCGCCATGTCAAATATTGTCACAACAATAAAAGTGAAGTCTTATCTTTTTGTGCAATAGACCAGGTACACATAGGCCCAAGACAGGGAGACTTGGAGAAGAAATTATTACAATGTGAGGCACGCTGGATATACCAATTGAAGGCCCAAGTACCCAATGGACTCAATGAGGGGTTCACTTTCATGCCTTTCATTTAGTACTTGGTCTTCTTCCCCTTTTTATGATATGTGTTATTCTGTCTATCTATGCTGGGCCTTCTCCTGTCACATAGACATTGCACTTTCTATCCCCTATTATTATTTTTAGTTTTCACTTTTGTATATAGTCACCCCAGTGAGTACATATTTTTCACTACTAGTTCCTCACCTCTATGTCCATCCTATATAGATGGACCTCAAGTGCTTTAGCACACATTACTTTAGTTTATTGATGCCGCATAACCAGTTTTAGGTATTTGTCACATTGGTTATCACATATTTCCGAGTCCCTGAACACTCTTGTACCTTTTCTGTGTTCACATCCTTGTATGATCAGTATCTACAGATCACCAGTCTTCTGATATAGACTTTGTTTCTTGGTTCATACCTTTACAGTTATATAACGGGGTTATTTCCTCCTTTATGTAAAGGTCTTCTGCACATGTCATTACTTAGTTCACCTTTTTATTCCTCTCCTGCCTTTTTTTGGCAGTTTTTCACTGTATAGATGTAGTAGCTATTATACTACTCATCTGTATTTTTCCTCCCCAGCTTACCACAAACCCTTTTTGTTTCTTTATATGGTCTATACATAGATATCCACAATAAGTGCATTAGGGCACATATCTATGTGGTTCCTACTCGTTTGTATATATCGCAGCTGCCCCTTGTATATATTGTATATATTATCTATACTTGCTCTATTATTCTCCAGGCCCATTATGGCAAACATATTCATTACTTTCATGTTACCTAGGTGACAGCTCCCTATATAAAGCTCTTGGAGACAGCGTTATACAATTTCCCTTTGACAAAGACGTGCTACGTCGAAACGCGTCAGGTTCCTAGCAACGACGCTGCACACGTCATCACGTTAGACTTGCGCATGCACGTTGCAAACCTGGCGGTCGAGCTGTCTAGGAACCGCGAATCTGTTATAATCACGGCCTAGTTTAAAGCCCCTTATGCCCCATTAGTAGCATATTAAGCCAGTGAATACCTGATATCACCCATTACTACCCCAATTAATTGGGGAACAGTCTCTACCTTGTATATACCACTTTAGACACTTTCTGTGTCATATCGTAGTCAGATGTCAATGAATGTATATAGACACAGCTTGGACCGTATGCTGTGTAACATAGAGCTGTTGTAACAACTTTGTTTGTATTTAAGGTCGAACTCCCCTTAATTTTGACTCTTATAGGTACTAATCCTTGGTACCTTAATTTACAGCACTAATAGGGGTGTCAGTAAAGACATACAGTGACCTATATTTCACTTTTATGCACATATATTGCTCTGTCCAATGTACCTTCTAGATTTCTGGAGGACATGCATTTAGGCATAAGGGTGCTTTATATATATATTTTTTGTGATACAATAGGGCTTTTACGCCTTGGTATTTCTGTGTAATTATTTTTTTGGCTCGCCCGCTAGGTGTGAATAGTAATACCCACTCACTTAAGAGTTATACACAGCACAATACCAGTGCTTTAGGGTTCCTTACTATTCCTCACATTCGCCATTTTTTATTCCCTGTGTTAGTATTTTAAACATTCCCTGTTTTTAAAGACGTCGCTGTCATTTATCTAATAAAATTACCTTTATTTTTGTATATACTTATCCCACCATTTCTGTATAAGATCAGGAGTATGTAAAAAAGTTTGAAAGAAGATATTCAAAGTTTTTTTTAATATCAATAAAGTAGAAACTGCAGTAGTCCGGTGATGTTCACACAAGGCTTATGTAAGAAGGTTATTAAACTCTTGACCAACAGAAATGAATAGAAACAGAGTGAAACCCCTTAGACAGCTCTATATTGATCTAGAGAATGAACATCAAGGGCCCTATTAAATTATCCCTCGTAGTTCTCTCGGTGCTCGCAAAAGGCAGTTTTTCTGCTGTTTGCGAGTACCGAATCTCTCGCAGCCTGCTTTGCGATATGACTGCGAAAAAATGGCCGAGAATAGGCCCCGAGAGAGCTACGTAGCCTTAAATCTACGCATGATTCTCGCATATCGTAAGAATCCCTAAGGGCACAAAAAGTGGCCGCAAGGGATCCTAAAGCCTCTACGTGCTGCCTCGGAACAGCCCGAGACAGCAGTGTGAGGCTCCCCCCTGCACCCTATACACATCCCTATGCTGCAGGGGTCTCTATCGGGACCCCTGCAGCACCGCCACATTAACCCCTTGCAGCGGGGGCACGATCAGGCCCCCGCTGCCTTTAAAACTTTTAAATTCCCCGCCGCGGCTCTTTAAAGGGGCCGGGGCACACTATTACCCAATCCCGGCCGCAGCACCTAAAATTAACCACCCTCTATGCTGGGGGTCCCCATCGGGACCCCCGAAGTGTCCCCACATAAACCCATTGCAGGGGGGGCCCCGATCTGCATAGATCAGGCCCACCGCTGCATTTAAAACGTTTAAATTCCCCGCCACGGCTCCTTAAAGGGGCCTCGGCACACTATTACCCAATCCCGGCCGCGGCACCTAAAATTAACCCCCCTCTATGCTGGGGGTCCCCATCGGGACCCCCGAAGTGTCCCCATATAAACCCATTGCAGGGGGGGGGGGGCCCGATCTGCATAGATCAGGCCCCCCGCTGCATTTAAAACTTTTAAATTCCCCGCCGCGGCTCCTTAAAGGGGCCGCGGCACACTATTACCCAATCCCGGCCGCAGCGCCTAAAATTAACCACCCTCTATGCTGGGGGTCCCCATCGGGACCCCCGAAGTGTCCCCACATAAACCCATTGCAGCGGGGGTCCACGATCGGCACCGATCGTGACCCTGCTGCAATTCAATTTTAAATTTCCCGCCTCGCGGGTCCTTAAAGGACCGTAATGGTCCTGAAAGGACTCGTACTAAAAATATTAACCCCAGGCAACTATAATTACCCCATTAACTCATGGTGGTCAATCCAGACCCCCATAAGTCCTTAATTAACCCATTAACTCATGGTGGTCAATACAGACCACCATAAGGCCTTAATTAAGCCAATAACTCATGGTAGTCAATACAGACCACCATAAGGCCTTAATTAACACATTAACTCATGGTGGTCAATACAGACCACCATAAGGCCTTTATTAACCCATTAACTCATGGTGGTCATTACAGAACACATAAGGCCTTAATTAACGTATTAACTCATGGTGGTCAATACAGACCACCATAAGACCTTAATTAACCCATTAACTCATGGTGGTCAATACAGACCCCAATAGGGCCTTAATTAACCCATTAACTCATGGTGGTCAATACAGACCCCCATAAGGCCTTAATTAACCCATTAACTCATGGTGGTCAATACAGACCCCCATAAGGCTCTATTTAACCCCATCAGTCCCATAAGGGTATATTATTACCATTATGGGCCTGTTACAACCCAACATTAACCACATAAGTGCCATGACGGTCCTCAAGGACCATCATGACACTAACTACAAACACTACACTATAACCCCCAATAAACCATTTAATCTAAACTAACCCCCTCTACACTAATCTATTAACACTTACACTACCTACCTACACTACCTACCCCCTGATAAACCTCCCCAACACTCTAATTACAAAAAATAAAAAACCTACCTTACAGAACACAAAAAATCTACCTTACAGAACACAAAAAAACCTACAGTACAGAAAACAAAAAAACCTACAGTACAGAAAAATAAAAAACCTACAGTACAGAAAAAAATATATACATTACAACCCCACTCCCCACTACAGAAAATAAAAAAATTACACACCTGAAAAGGAAAGACAGATAAACACAATACAATACATACATACATATAATACATTACATACATTACATACAATACATGACATTACATACATTACATATAATATATTACATATAATATATTACATACAATACATGACATTACATACATTACATATAATATATTACATATAATATATTACATATAATATATTACACATAATACATTACATACAATACATGACATTACATACATTACATATAATATATTACATATAATATATTACATACAATACATGACATTACATACATTACATATAATATATTACATATAATCCAAATCAAACACCCCCTATCTATCTAACATACAATCTATTTAATATAAAATAAATCCTAACTATATCAAATACATCCCCCTATCTATCTAATATACAATAAATCCTAACTGCATACACAGACCCTAATTCTAAGCTAAAATAAAAAAATTACAGTCCTAACTACACAGACCCTAATTCCAACCTAAAATAAAATAATTAAGACCACTTACCTTTAAGATGTTGCTTCAGATCACTAACCTAGGGGTAAAACAAAACAAAATAATTAGTACAAAACATTAACATGAAATAAATAAACATTATGTACATTCTAAATATTATACTCACCTTTCCATCATGTCCCGTCATTGTTTAGCTCTTCCGGAGCGGCCCTGTTAAAAAAACACAATACATTAGTACATTAATACAATATATAAACAATAAATAAAATAAACATATAAACATCTAAATATACATTTAACTTACCTCCCCGCGATGTCCCCGGCCTTCTCTCCTTCAGCCCCGGCTAGGCCGCGGAACCATCCGAGCTCTAAAAAAAAAAGGAAATTGGCAATGACGGCTTGTGATTGGCTGAAAAAGCTGTCTATCAATTTCAGCCAATCAAAAGTCGTCAATGTGGGAGCCAATCAGGATGGGATACATCCCAATATCCCACCCTGATTGGCTAAAACACTTGTCTATCTTTATGGGAACCAATCACAAGGCTCAGATGCCTTCAGCCAATCACTATGGGATACACCCTCACGGAGTGATTGGTAGAAGACATCTGCGCATCCTGATTGGCTCATACATTGACAACTTCTGATTGGCTGAAATTGATAGACAGCTTTGTCAGCCAATCACAAGCCGCCAATGCCAATTTCCTCCCGGAAAGGACTCCGGGAGGCTCATTAGCGTCGGGGAGGTCTGCGAGTGCAGACCTCCGTTAGTTTTTTTTTTAGAGCGCGGATGGTTCCGCGGCTCAGCCGGGGCTGAAGGAGAGAAGGCCGGGGACATCGCGGGGAGGTAAGTTAAATGTATATTTAGATGTTTATATGTTTATTTTATTTATTGTTTATATATTGTATTAATGTATTAATGTATTGTGTTTTTTTAACAGGGCCGCGCCTGAAGAGCTAAACAATGACGGGACATGATGGAAAGGTGAGTATATCATTTAGAATGTATATAATGTTTATTTATTTCATGTTAATGTTTTGTACTAATTATTTTGTTTTGTTTTACTCCTAGGTTAGTGATCTAAAGCAACATCTTAAAGGTAAGTGGTGTTAATTATTTTATTTTAGATTAGAATTAGGGTCTGTGTAGTTAGGACTGTAATTATTTTATTTTAGCTTAGAATTAGGGTCTGTGTATGTAGTTAGGATTTATTGTATATTAGATAGATAGGGGGATGTATTTGATATAGTTAGGATTTATTTTATATTAAATAGATTGTATGTTAGATAGGGGGTATTTGATTTGGATTATATGTAATATATTATATGTAATGTATGTTATGTCATGTATTGTATGTAATGTATTATGTGTAATATATTATATGTAATATATTATATGTAATATATTATATGTAATGTATGTAATGTATTATATGTATGTATTGTATTGTGTTTATCTGTCTTTCCTTTTCAGGTGTGTAATTTTTTTATTTTCTGTAGTTGGAGTGGGGTTGTAACGTATTTTTTTTTCTGTACTGTAGGTTTTTTTGTTTTCTGTACTGTAGGTTTTTTTGTTCTCTGTACTGTAGTTTTTTTTGTGTTCTGTACTGTAGGTTTTTTGTTTTCTGTACTGTAGGTTTTTTTGTGTTCTGTAAGGTAGGTTTATTTGTATTCTGTAAGGTAGTTTTTTTTAATTTTTTGTAATTAGAGTGTTGGGGAGGTTTATTAGGGGGTAGGTAGTGTAGGTAGGTAGTGTAAGTGTTAATAGATTAGTGTAGAGGGGGGTTAGTTTAGATCAAATGGTTTATTGGGGGTTATAGTGTAGTGTTTGTAGTTAGTGTCATGATGGTCCTTGAGGACCGTCATGGCACTTATGTGGTTAATGTTGGTTTGTAACAGGCCCATAATGGTAATAATATACCCTTATGGGACTGATGGGGTTAAATAGAGCCTTATGGGGGTCTGGATTGACCACCATTAGTTAATTGGTTAATTAAGGCCTTATGGGGGTCTGGATTGACCACCATGAGTTAATGGGTTAATTAAGGCCTTATGGGGGTCTGGATTGACCACCATGAGTTAATGGGGTAATTTAGGCCTTATGGGGGTCTGGATTGACCACCATGAGTTATAGGGGTTAATTAAGGCCTTATGGGGGTCTGGATTGACCACCATGAATTAATGGGGTAATTAAGGCCTTATGGGGGTCTGGATTGACCACCATGAGTTAATGGGGTAATTAAAGCCTTATGGCGGTCTGGATTGACCACCATGAGTTAATGGGGTTATTTAGGCCTTATGGGGGTCTGGATTGACCACCATGAGTTAATGGGGTAATTAAGGCCTTATGGGGGTCTGGATTGACCACCATGAGTTGATGGGGTAATTTAGGCCTTATGGGGGTCTGGATTGACAACCATGAGTTATAGGGTTAATTAAGGCCTTATGGGGGTCTGGATTGACCACCATGAGTTATAGGGTTAATTAAGGCCTTATGGGGGTCTGGATTGACCACCATGAGTTAATGGGGTAATTAAGGCCTTATGGGGGTTTGGATTGACCACCATGAGTTATAGGGTTAATTAAGGCCTTATGGGGGTCTGGATTGACCACCATGAGTTATAGGGTTAATTATAGTTGCCTGGGGATAATATTTTTAGTGCGAGTCCTTTCAGGACCTTTAAGGTCCCTTAAGGACTCACGAGGCGGGAAATTTAAAATTGAAATGCAGCAGGGTCACGATCGGTGCCGATCGGGGACCCCGGCTGCGGGGGGTTTATATGGAGACACTTCGGGGGTCCCGATGGGGACCACCAGCATAGAGGGGGGTTAAATTTAGGTGCCGCGACCGGGTTTGCGTAATAGTGTGCCGCGGGCCCTTTAAGGAGCCGCGGCGGGGAATTTGAAACTTTTAAATGCAGCGGGGGGCCTGATCTATGCAGATCGGGGACTCCACCTGCAAGGGGTTAATTTGGGGACACTTCGGGGGTCCCAATGGGGACCCCCAGCATCGAGGGGGGTTCATTTTATGGGCCGCGGCCAGGATTGGCAATTAGTGTGCCGCGGGCCCTTTAAGGAGCCGTGGCGGGGAATTTAAAAGTATTAAATGCAGCGGGGGCCTGATCGGTGCCGATCGGGGCCCCCCGCTGCAAGGGGTTAATGTGTGGGAGCTGCAGGGGTTCCTATGGACCCCTGCAGCAAGGTGTTCATGTGAGGACACTTCGGGGGTCCCGACAGGGACCCCCGCATTGAGGGGGGGTTAATTTTAGGTGCCGGGGGGGTATTTGGAGTACCCCCCACGGCAGGGCTTATGTGTGGGACTGCCGCGGAGGTCCCTTTTAGGACCCCCGCAGCAATTGATGAGGAGTGGGAGCCTGCGATATCATCTCGCAGGCTGTCACTTCTCATGTACATTTACGCAGTGTAGATACGTACGGCCCTGCTGCGTAGCTCATACGTTGCTCGCAGCAGGGCTAATTTAATAACATTGTAAGTTAGAGAAACTTTGCAGTACGTAGGGCTTAAGTAGAAGCCTCTTATTTATGAGGCTGGAATTTAATAGGGCCCCAAGTTAATAGCTTAAATCCTAATAAAGTGAACAGGAAGACAATAAGTGAATTAAATAAGCAGATACATACAATTTTACAAACTGGTGTAGATAAATTGCTGTGGAAATACCAAACACATCATCCTGCTATGTCATAGAGCAAGAAAATACTTAGCCAATAAGTTAAAAAGACAGCTAGTGCAAAACAAAATATGTAGAATTCAAGGTCCTGATAATAATGTTCTTCTTCATCCAGATGAAATTGGAGCTGCCTTTATGAAATACTACCCAGATAAAATTCAAATAGATGAATTCTTAGATAGAGTAAAATTTCCCATGTAACAGATGTGGATCAACAATTTCTGAATAGAGAGTTTACAGTAGAGGAGACACGGGGGGGATATGGAAAAACAAAAGACACAGGGTAGGGAGAGAGGGGGAAACAGACACAGGGGTCAGAGACTGGGGAGAGGCTCTCAATGAGCGCCGAAGGTGATCATTGAGAACCACAAAATGTTGCGGGTTGCCAAGGCCTACAATGAGCGGCAACGCCGCTCATTGTGGGGCTCACGATGAGCACCGAAGATGCTCATCGTGAGGCCCGTAAAGTAGACAGAGGGAGAGGCTCTCAATGAGCGTCAAAGCTGCTCCTTTTAAGCCTCATGATGAACGACAAAGGCTCTCAGTGTGGGGCTCGCGATAAGCGCCGAAGGTAGCAAGTAGCTAGTGAAGCTATAAAAAAGAGCCTGATACAATTTGGCTACAAAAAGTCCAATATTGGTATATGTACAAAACTAGAATAAATAAGTTTCATTTAGTTAGTCTTTCTTCATAACTCAGCCCCTCTATTCCCCTTATTAGTTTTTTTGCCCTTCTCTGTACTTTCTCCAGCTCTACCATGTCCTTTTTATGAAGTGGTACCCAACATTGTGCTCCATATTCCAAATGAGGGGGTTACTAGGGATTTGTACAGTGAAGAATTATATTTGCTTCCCTTGATTCTATACCCTTATGCTAATATTTTACTTGCCTTTGCAGCTGCTGCTTGGTATTGAGCACTGCTACCTAGGTGGTGGTCCACAAGTACTCCCAAATCTCTATCTATATCAGATACTCCTAGATTTGCTCCATTAAGATTATAAATTGCATGGCTATTGTTCCTTCCCAAATGCATAACTTTACATTTATTTGTATTAAATCTCATCTGCCATTTAGCCGCCCATTTCTCTAATTTATGCAAATCTGTTTGGAGGGAAAGCACATAATTATCTGATTTAATTACCGTGCACAAGTTAGTCATCAGCACAAATGGAGACTATACTTTCAAGTCCTACTTTTACATCATTAATAAATATTTTAAAAAGGAGATGACCTAATACTGAACCCTGAGAAACCCCACTTACCTTATTAGTCCAATCAGAGTATGTTTAATTTAAAACAAACCTTTGCTACCTGTCTTTTAGCCAGCTCTCAATCCATGAGCAGATATTTACTGCAATTCCTGCATCCCTTAGTTTGCACAATAGTCTTCCATGTGTCACTGTATCAAAAGCCTTTGCAAAATCTAAAAAGACTACATCCACTGAGTTGCCTTGATCCAAGTTCCTACTTACCTCTTCATAGAAACTTATTAGATTTGTATGACATGGCCTATATTTCATAAATCTGTGTTGACTCCTACTTGTGATCTTGTTCAAATAGACATATTCTTGTATACTGTCCCTTATCAACCCTTCTAAAAGCTTCCCAACTGCATACTTGACGCTTACAGATCTATAAGTCCCTGGATTTGCTCTTGCTCCGTTCTTAAATATAGGTATCACATCTGCTTTTCTCCAGTCATCTGGTAGTAACCCTGTGGTGAATGAGTCTTGAAAAATTAGATATAATGGGTTGGCTATTACAGAACTCAGTCCCCTTAGTACCCTTTGATGTATTCCATCAGGACCTGGGGCTTTATTAACATTTCTTTTTTCCAACCTCTTTTTTATTTCTTCCTGCGTTAACCAATTATTTAGTGATGGTAGTATAGCCCAGCTTTGTTGCAGTGTTCCAACCACTGGTATCTCCCTTGTATATACCAAAGAAAATAACCTCTTTAGCTCATCTGCCTTTTCTTGGTCACTAATTATCAGAAGGCCTCTGTCACATTGAAGTATTGCTAAAGCTTCATTCCTCGCCTTCTTCCCAATAATATATTTAAAAAATATTTTAGGGTTAGTTTTACTCTCCTTTGCAACTGACTTCTCATTTTCTATTTTAGCCAGTCTAATAGCTTCTGCAAGCCTTTTTGATTTCCTTATATTCATATAAAGCTGCCTCTGTTCCCTCCTTCTTGTATAATTTAAATGCATGTTTTTCTTTTCTTTTCCTTATCATGATCTTTAAGTCATTGTTAAGCCACATGGCATGTGATTTACTCCTATTCATTTTATTTTCACATGGTATATGCCGATATGTATGTATATTTAGTAAAGATTTGGATCTTGTCCATTTGTTTTCAGTATTTTTCCCTTGTACGTTCTTTACCCCAGTCTATGGCCCTCATTCAATTGCGATTTTGCAAATTGAATATGGCTCTAAATAAGCACATAATATATTTTTTTTAAAGAAGTTTTTAGTTAGTGAAAACCTTGCTTTTGGATAGATGCTTAATAACTAAAAACTTCTTTAAAAAATATATGTGATGTGCTTATTTAGACCCCTATTCAATTTCCAACATTGCAATTGAATGAGGGCCTATATGTTCTATTGCTGCCCTTGGCCCATTAATGTTAGCCCTTTTAAAAGTTTGTGTTGGTCCCTTAAAATCTTAAATTAATCTTTGTTGTGATCACTATTCCCCATGGGTACCCCTATTTTAACATTTGATTTTATATCAATATTACTTGTGATAACTAAATCCAAGATGGCATCATTTCTAGTAGGTTTTTGTATAACCTGCATCAAATAATTATCCCTGAGTGCACTCAAAAACCTGCTCCCTTTAGCTGAACTGCTGGTCTCATTTATCCAGTTTATTTCAGGGTAGTTAAAATCTCCCATTATTAGAACTTGACCATGCTTAGCTGTATTATCTGTTTGCAGCAATAATTGCAATTCATCACCCTCGATTATATTTACGGGGTTATAGCATATGCATATTGTTACCAATATTCGTTTAGAATTAGCTCCTCCGAAACTTAACTCAACCCACAAAGATTTGATGTTGTTGGTAGTTCCACTATAAATATCTTCTCTGACTACAGGTTTAAAACCAGGCTTAACATACAGACGAATCCCTTCTACCATTACCCCTATATTTCCTAAATAAGTTATAGCCATACAAATTAACAGTCCAGTCATGAGATTCATCCCACCATGTTTCAGTAATGCCTATTAAGTCCATGTTGACTCAGTTATCATATTTTCTACCATTTCTACCAAACCTATTGGTAGGCTGTCACCTATTATGTCTGGTGTCCTTAATAATGTTTATGTGATTTTATAATATGATTATGTGACATTGGTCAGATTCTTTTTTTGCCACAGTGGAGTGTCTTTAAGTTTTTATCCAGCGCTCGCCAATATACAAGGTGTTCATTCAATGGATTTTATACGAAGAGTGGAAAGAAATCCTATTATATTTATATATACTTTGAATTACTAGGTAGTATTTTTCATTGGTAGATTTAGTGTTGCAAGAGATTTGTTGTATGCCTATTCATTAAAAAGTATTATTATCACTTATCTTATGATAGGCATTACCTTTGGGGTAGCAATTTTTGCACCTTCCATCCTTCCTTAATTGACCTTCCACCCAAAATCACAAGAGGTGGGGCTAGGGGGGCCTGATGGTGTGGGTAGCAGGTATTGAGGGAGATCCTGATAAATAAGAGGTCGCCATCATAGGCATTAGTGGCTTCTTAATTGTGTGGTATTTCAGAAATCAACCCTCAAATTTAACACAATTAAGGTATTACCTTCTTCATAGTATGAGATTTTAGCCACCCAGTTTGCTCTGAGGCATTTTTCTGCCTTTTCAGGGTTGAAATTCCTGGCACACAGGGAGACTTCCAGGTGAACTTCAGAGAACTCAGATATCATTCCAGGAGGCAGGTAACTGAGATTTTGAAAGTAGTTATAGGACAGTTACTTGGGGCTTAAAAAATTACGGACGTTTTGAGCACATCTCAGGGGTTAGATATACATGTGTGATGTAAAAGCTAGGTAGTGTTTTTCGCGTGAGCTGTTTTTTGCTTATGGGAGATTTGGAGGAGACACCTTAGTAGTTTATTCTCTGTGTGTTTCATTTTGACAGTAGTTAGCCTTATGAAAAAAAATACATGTCATTGAGAGTCAAGAAAAAAAACAAGATTAAAGATTTCTAGCATGAAGAAATTCCAAGTTTATCAAACGATCACTGCTGATCTTCTTTATAGTTACAAAGGTTAGCTGCTTATGCATTTTTGGCAGAACATCAAACCAACATTTAAAAACTTGCTAGACAAATGTAGTTTTGATTAAAGTAACATTTCAGACTACCTGAAAGAAGATTATTTACTTCAGACAAGGACATTTCCATCATTTTAGAATCTATATAATTTTCACTACACTGTAAATTCAGCAGAAAGTTTTTTTTAAGATGCCAGACAACCGTATTTTAAATTGCTGCGCTAGAAGTCTAATAATCTTCATGGCAAACTGAATGATGACAGTTATATTCGCTGCACATTTTTCAGACAATGGATAGATTATTACACAGGAGCTGAGAATGACAACACTTACGCAGCAATCAAAGTTCTTTCTTTTATGTAAGTAAATTGTCTTAGAATGTTCATATAGTATAATTTTATCTCACTGAGTGGTGAGTTTATGAACATTTAAAGGTACTATGTACTAGACTTTCATAAATCTTGTTTTTTTTATAGTTAAAACAGTTGCAAAAAGTATACTTTTACTGTTTTTGCTTTATGGACTCTTAATAG
The DNA here is from genome assembly GCA_027410445.1 of Discoglossus pictus. Taxonomy (NCBI): domain Eukaryota; kingdom Metazoa; phylum Chordata; class Amphibia; order Anura; family Alytidae; genus Discoglossus; species Discoglossus pictus. The sequence continues at coordinate 214,923,900 of CM050167.1, forward strand.
TGCAACCAAAAACTATCATTGCCATCACCTTTACAGCCTATTCAGAAACACAATCACTTATATATGAGTTAGCTCTGTTATTTATTGTATGTCATATTAATTATCATTTGGGTGTTGATGCTGTATGGTATTTATTGTGACAAGTTACCTGAGGTTTACCTGTCCATTCATACATGTATTTCAGACCATTTTGATGGAGTAAAATACAGTACAGGAGGCTATATATAATTTAACAGGTTTTATAAAATGTAATCAGACTTTCAGGTATCCCCTCTGAGCCAAACGGTTAGAGGCTGCAGCCTACTGCCCATTGTGTGTGTGTCTCAAGTCTGACACAAAAGCATGACCATCCCCACTATTCTTCAGAAGCTATCTTTTTTCAGAGCTGCACAGGTGCAGCCAAGTAACCTCCTGTTGACCTCTAGTAATAAAGAGCTTTACACATTGGATGACTCTGTCACTTATTACCCTCGCCAGCTCAACACTATGAGATAGTGCAAGTGGGATACATTTATCATCAGTTTCTATGAGGAGGATAGTAGGAACTTGGATCAAGGCAACTCAGTCGATGTAGTCTTTTTGGATTTTGCAAAGGCTTTTGATACAGTGTCACATGGAAGACTATTGTGCAAACTAAGGGATACAGGAATTGCAGTAAATATCTGATCAAGGATTGAGAGCTGGCTAAAAGACAGGAAGCAAAGGGTTGTTGTAAATAGAACATACCCAGAATGGACTAATGTGGTAAGTGGGGTTCCTCAGGGTTCAGAAGTAGGTCCTCTCCTTTTCAACATATTTATTAATAGCTTGAATTTGGACTGGAAAGTATAGTCATTTTTGCTGATGGCACGAAGTTGTGCAAGGTAATTCAATCAGAAAAGGATGTACTTCCCCTCCAAAGAGATTTGCATAAATTAGAGAAATGTGCAACTAAATGGCAGATGAGATTTTATATGAATAAATGTAAAGTTATGCATTTAGGAAGGAAAAATTGTGATGCAATTTATAATCTTAATGGAGTAAATCTTGGGGTATCAGATACTGAAAGGGATTTGGCAGTTTTTGTGGACAACTACCTAGGTAACAGTGCTTAATGCCAAGCAGCAGCTGCAAAGGCAAGTAAAATATTAGCATGTATTAAGAAGGGTATAGAAGCCAGGGAAGCAAATAGGATTCTGCCACTATACAAATCCCTAGTATGCCCTCATTTGGAATATTGAGTACAATTTTGGGCACCACTTCATAAAAAGATATTTTAGAGCTGGAAAAAAAGAGAAAGGCAACAAAACTAATAAGGAAAATGGAGGGGTATGGTTCTTTAAGTTTTTTTCTATATAGTCACCTACCAGAGGGGCAATTTGGGAAATTCTACCTGTCATAGTTTTCATATATTACACAATATTTTTGCCTGCCACTGCATGCTCCTTCCATTCTTCTCACGTTAGAATCCCTCTTGGATGACAACCCTAGAGAAGCTGAGAAGGAGAGTACTTTTCTGATAGCAAAGAGCAAGTAAGGAAAAAGTAGGTCCCAGTTTTTCTTGATTGTGCTGCAACTTACCCTAACCTGCTCTTCAAGGTCCTATTAAATTGTTCCACCAATCCATCAGTCTATAGGTGCTATAAAGAGATTGTCAGACATTTTCATTGTAGGAGTTTGCACATGTCTTTCCTTAAAGGGCGACATAATTAAGCACAATTTAGAGCACACCTCTGTAAAGCTCTCCTAAAAGCATGCTGGAATACTTTTTGAATTTTTTAAATACGTGCATTTTTTCACAGATAACTGAATAAATGAAATCTCTGTTTACATGTGTCAATGGCAAACCCCCAGACAGACTCACAACAACAGTTCTGTGCAGTGAGCAAAAGCAAATAAAGTGTTAACCCTTCCCAAATCCATCTGTGCAGAAAAAGGAGTGCTGAAATCAGTTGAATAGGACAGTTGTGGGTTATTCCTAAGTTCAGGGAAATCTGCAATAAATACTTGTGTTCACCGTGCCTTCGCAGCACAGTTCTGCATGTGTTATTAATCACGGAACAGTCAGGAGGCGGGACACATTATGTTTATAAACAGACCTAATACTTTAGATATTTTAGGTGCTATTGGTGTAATAAAAAAAAAAAAACTTAACATACAATGATGTGCTTTTTCACACCATGAAGAGCACCTACGGTGAGGTAAATGGCCTTTTAAACTCTTTTTTTTCAATATATTTTTATTGGAAAAGACAATGGAACATAGCATATCAAAACAATTTTATCTGTTAATGTTATCTGGTATCATCAAATACAGGTCTCATCTGATAAACCATTTAGAAAAAATAAAGTTCCAGTTTTGACTGATGAAATAGAAAAAGACCTTAAATTGTAGACCTTACCTTAGATTGTAAGTCTGCGAGTTTCGATCCTAAGTACTTTGGGAATGCACCATGGAATTTGGATTCCTAGCTCAAAGACAGGGCCCTCCATGCTTTGCTATATGTTCATTTGTATTTATCTTTGTCTGAACTTAATTTATGTACAGCGCTACGGAATATGTTGTCACGTTATAAATGAACTGTAATAATAACTATAATAATAAAAAGAGTACGTTTCTGATGAATAATTTGAAGACAAATAACATAGATGTATGACCACTGAGTAATTCTCATTAATTTTTATTTTTTCCTGTTTTCCATGGTGACCATTTTGTCTAGTATAGCGGCAAATAATTTTCCAGATATGCCACTTCACATAACTTTTATTGATAACTAGGTGCCAAGAAAGATCTGTCCTTTTCTAATTAGTTGCAATTGGAGTTTCATAATAGCACACATGCCTGCACAATAAAATCATTTAAAAATGTATCCTGATATTTTGCCTCTTTATAAATGTCCTATATGGGACATTTCTATAAAGCGGATTCTGCTTTTGAATGAAGCATGGGCTTTAGTTACTCTGTTTTCTAGAAACAGGTACCCCCTTTACTTCTATTAGCTCATTCTGAGCATTTTGAAGTAGTCACAAGCTTGACCATGTACAAAGTGATTGCTTTCAGAGGGAAACTGCTGTAAGGTCAAATCTTCCTCTGAAGGTTCTTCCGTATAGACCCTTTCATTATCCTTCTCTGTTAAATTCTTTCCTCAGCCTGACTGGCAGCTAAAACCTTTGCAAAAGCAATTGTGCTTATTTATTTCCCACCCTTTTTGGCCTTCCTTCTTTCCAAGTCACTGTTGATACATGGGAGATGTGACCAGATAGATTATTGATCAGTCTGGGTTTCATCTTCAAACTTCCCTGCAGTTTTCCATTTGTTGACTTGAAGGATCTATTTAAAAAAATTGGATTTTTTAATTTGCTAGGCTTTATCTTATTCTCTGAGAAGAGAGAGTGACTGCAATTCCTGAATCAACTGTGGTTTCTTTACCATTAAGCTTTATTGTTTTGGTAAAGTGGTGAATCTTTTCTGCCACTCTTACCAAGTTGATCAAGAACTGCAGCGTGACCATTAGTAACTGATTTGTGTCTAGATTAAAATTTCCATCTCCTGCTGCTTGGGCTCTTTCCTCTGCAATTCGGCTCGGAAACTGTTGGTTAATTTATTTCTAATATGCAGTGGCTTGTATCAGGACACACTACAAGTTAACAGTCTCCTGTGGATTTCTACACACATTCAAGGCACTTTGATGGAGGAACAAAGGGTACATGAGGCTATAAATATGTAATCAGTGATACATAAATAACAAACCATAACAAATCAAAGAAAATAACAGGCCTAGAAGTACCAAGACCAGTTATCAGTTCCCTAACTAAAAAGTGCGTATCTAACTATTCCTTGGGGGAGAAAAATAAGCAGTTCAGTAGTCCAAAACATCATTGACCTGTATCGTCTTTCATACCTTCAGGTATCTACTATGCTCCAAGTAGTCATATATTGCAGACTGCTGTCTCACTGTGTGTGTCTATCTCTCTCTCAGCTCTGGCACAACTGCAAACATTTCCGTCTACCCCTATCATACTACAGACGCTATCTTATTCAGAGTTGCCCAGGTGCAGCTTATTAACTTAGAACATAAGTTAACTCTTGCAGACCTACCGGGGAAGAGTCCTCCAAGGTATAAACATACCTTGGAGGATTCACAATATCCTATACTATTTCTGTGATTAATTCAAATTCCCTTTAATTTACATTGATTGATATTTTTTATATTGAATCTATAGCAACAATAAGCAACAATTACTAACAAAAATAAAAATGTGAAACAAAACATTTTATGAACTTTAATACATTAGCAAATAAATGCCAAAGTTCAGATATTTAGAACACATTCTAATTTCCAATTCTTTTTTTTTTTTTTTACATCTAAATAAATCCAATTAATTCTTATTCCACTGAACAGTGGCATGAATTTTAATTTGATATGACAAAATATTCTCACAGACGCCGTCCCTGACTTCTCTCACTTTTTCATAGGTCTCCCTGAAGACCTATGAAAACAGGAATGTAAAAGATCCCTTTAATTCTAAGACATTTCTAATCTAAACTATGATGAGACTGTTGGCTTCAGTGCTGCTCTTTGGACCAGCCGAATGTATATCATACACTCTTTTGTGGGCTGAAATTAACATAGAAAGGAAACATATCTTCTAGCCTAAAAATGCAACAGTGTTTCATGATAACTGCACTATAATGGGAATATATGGGAGACCTAGAATCAAATAAGGGAGTTGTCTATCAATCATAATTTATAACATCTATTGGGTTAGACTGTATTGTCGTTCTATAATAGGCATATTATTGACCAACTGAGTGTATACAGGAACGTATGAATATGAAAGAGAACATTCTCTGGCATTGACAATATCTCCCAAATAAGGCAGTAGTATGTATTATTATGGCACTGAAGTAAAGAAAATAAATAAAAAACAAGGATAATAAAATATAACCTTTATTAGAGATAAGCTAAAAAATATATACATACAAATTATGTATATACAATCTAGTAATATCCCTAGTTTAAAAAATCATATATACATTAAGAGCAAAATTGTCCACTGTGATTTGCATGCCACTTTAAATAGTCATAATAAACTTATTAATGTGGGTGGTGTATTCTAAGCATTTAGGAAAACAAATTGAGATCATATACATCTGTGTTATAATCTTATAACTGGAATCGAGGATAAGATTTATCCAATATATAGAAGACCAAAATATCGACATATGCACTATTATCAAATGAGCAAGTCATCTCATATTAACCGGAAGAGGAGTCATAGCATACAAGCAGGGAATATATGTACCGTTAATCCGTGACCCTGCAATTACTCAGGGGTGATGGTAGCACTAGGAATATACTCCTCAATTCTGTCTACACAAATATCCTACAATAGACTATATAATGACTATAATATTATCACAATACTTCTTTATATAGTGTGATGATTATTAGTGACTGCTGATAAAACACTGTTAGTCTTTATAAATAGTCCTTCATTCAGACTGTGATAAGATTATAGTAATTATTACAAAAGGCCATCACAGTATATGAAGAAGTGTGATGATAGGATTAGCATCCAAATTAAGGATAATTGAGTATTGTGTGAAATGTGTGAAAATCTGTGTAATAAGATAAAATATATAAAGAGATAAAATAATACCTTTGTTTTTGAAATGTCAATGACTTTAATGAAAAACACTTTTAAGTGTATAAAGGCCAAATTTCATTGAGAATAAATAACTGTTAGTAGTATATGATCATGGTGCTACTTGTATGTTAGATAAAATACAAGACACAAAAACAGATTGTGATTGAAATCATCATTAGGATTAAAAATATGAAATGCCATACTGTTCCAGAAATTACAGGTATTTACATTAAAGGGATAAACAAATATGGTGTCAAATTTTGTAAAGAATCCATATAGTGATATTATTGTAGATATTTAAAGGCATCCAAACATCAATGATGTTTAAGTTCTTACACAGCTATACATTATTTTTTCTAAAGTAATTCATTCCTGAGATGGTCAGCGATGTTTGTGCTACATTATACAAATGAGTGGCTCCCAAATATTAACTTCTTTTGTATTCTAATTGATATAACAGCTTGCTTGTTTGTGTGTCTGTGGTGGCAAACACGATGTCCCACAATGTTATTATACAGTTAGATCTCTTCCTCCACCCTTACCAAGTACTCTGAACATCTAATTAGTGCAATCTATAAACCATCATAAAGCTTGTAAACACAATACCAACTTGTTGGAATTGCAGTCCCTTTAAAACTTTTGAATGCTATTCACAATGAGCCTCATTCAATTGAGGCATCAGGAGATCTGTGCTTCTTAAATGGAGTCTATAAGTTATTTTGCTATTCAATTGGCATCTTTTTGCGGGCTCCGATCAGGTTACGGGCTCCGGACTCTGATTCACTGCGATGGTTCACATCGCAAGTTAATGCCCCTCCAAGCCTTTGATCTTTAACGGCTGCAAGAGTTGAGAATGCTAAAATCGCAAATTGCTGGAGCACCTTAAATGCACATATACACACACTACTGTACTTTTATTAAAAAGGAAAGTATGTTAGGTATTACAATTAATAGCACACCATTCTCACGCAAAATTCATGTTTTCTGTGTTATATCGATCCTGGCAATAAATGTGTTAAGACATATAATAGAACTCGCATGTAATAGACTATAATATTTACAGCTTTATCAATATTGCAATATTGCAGGAATATGGGTCTGATCGTATCTCGTAATTGAAGCCCGTAGGAATTTGAAATCCAACCTACATTTTTCATCAACGTAATGATGACGATCTGTGTTTCCCTTGTCTGTTTTTAACTGGGGAGTTACGGCCTTGCTTAATTGATCATGTTTAAACTCGCAAATTATACATACAATCGCATGGTTTACGTTGTGCGCTATCGGGCCGGGACTTGTGGGCTTGTCGAAGTGAATAGCGCCTTAAGTCACGGACGCTGCGGGCCCACAGCAGGCCTGCAGATATACGGCCTATACCCCATAACTTGAGGCCTCCGAATTGAAGGATGCTCAATGTTTTATTGTAGGATAGGCAGACACTGGAATTTTTGATAAGCAAGAGTCACTGTACTGGTTCACTTTTCATGACTTTTAAGTAGTGTGACAAAGTGGCTCTTGTCCTCATGTTCTTTTATAAACGTGCTTAGAGACACAATCTAAAGGCTCAGGTAAAGTTTCAAACAATGCTTTTAATAAAAAAATAAAACAAGAAATGTAGAAATTAAAAAATACATTTACATACAAGCTGATTGACTTCAGGAACACTCACTCTCTACCTGTACATCTTGTCTGTCACAGGGAGAAAATAGGGCCTCCACAAATACAGTAACTGTTCCTGTATGAATCCTGTCTTTGATTTAACTTTCCTTTTTATTGGAAAAGCCACAAGAAAAGAAAATAATTGTACATATATGACACAGTAAAGCAATATCTTCTAAATAGAATGCAGTACACAATATTGCATTTATACAATAGAGCAAACACAGTAGATAGTAAAATTTCAACTAGTAATCTAATTCCTGTGCCTTCTGATATGTCACTATTTAAGTGGAGAAAGACAATAGAGCAAAAGCAAAATATACTAATATGCCCACTAGGTTTTATATAATCTAGCTCCTGAGCCTTCTGATACTTCAGTATTTAAGAGTAAATGGAAAAAAAAGAAAATGGGATATGGAAATACAAAACGTATAAAGGTAGAGGGATAAATAATACTGAGTGGGTGCAATTTGTAGGAAAATAATCTTGTAGGCAGTCATGGTTTGGTTTCTGATCAACCTGTCTTTCAACAAACCATCATGATGAAGGTTTACTCTGCCTCAACTGTGAAATTACATCTTCTGCAGAGGAATATGTATAAGAAATTTATCAAAGTGACCATCAAATGAAATGACTCTTTATGAGTCTAGCTAACCTTAATATAGTTAAATATTGAGCTTATGATACCTTGCCACTAGAACCAACTATTTCAGGTCCTCAGAATATCCAGGTAGAAAGCCGTATTGTCCCAGAGACAACTCAAAGTGCAGGATATTTGGGGGTTAACAAGTGCATGGAAGTGGCAACATCAGCATCAAGGCATCTTCGCTGAAAGTCAATCAACAAGGAGGGAAAAGATTTAGAAGCGACCCGGGCCATATTTGCACAGGGTTGAGGGACATAACTTTAAGTCTATAGTGAAGCCTTATCCTGTTCAGGCCTTTCCTATCCTAGTGAAGGATAAACCTGGTTAATGTATGATAAATAATGATAGCCAATAAGACATATGGTGTTGTAAATGTAATTAGCCTCAAAATAGTTATATCAATTTTAAATACAAAGCTCAAAAACACTATACATGTAGCTCAGAGAGTGAATATTTGAAAATGAAAGCCAAATAAAGCAATGATCTTTTATTGCAGGTGAAACGCTACAGGAATCAGCGCTGCATAACTCTTGAATTGTATTGTAAGTTAATAACAATATAAAGAACAGACTAAAAGGTAAACAGAAACGAAGATCAGACAAATGCCTGATGTGAATAGTAGTCTCCAGTTTATGGTCAGGTCCAAAGTATCAGTCCATTAGATCCAGATGAAAAGGAAGATAGTCCATTCAATCATCTTCTACAATTACTACCCAATGCCCTGTCTAGGATTTGTACAGATAACATAAAAACTGGTGCAGGTTCCCAGCAGGGTGATAGCACAAGTATGAATAGTATTGCAAATAACTTGTTTATAGTCTGGTCCTACCATGGTAAGAAGCTTCAATCATATTTCAGTCAATCAGGATTGAATATTTGAATTACTCCTGTCTCATATCTCATTGGTTCAAAGTCTAACTAATTAGAATACATGGACTGAAATATGTGCATTCTGATTTGTTAGCCTCTTAACCAAACAGATACAGAGAGGTAGTTATTCAAATACTTGATATGATTGACCAGTCTGAGTAGGAGCTCTGTTATATTATTTTGTTTTTTTCTAGAGTGTTTTTTTTTCCAGGTGGATGCTCATTTTCACAGGTCAATATGAGGTACAAGGGCTTTTTGAGGACCCCTGTGGTCTACTGGCTAATTTTAGGTGCCTTGCAAGTACATAAGGACCCAATAGCCATAGTTTAGTACACCACATGGGTCCCTTTAGTCCTTCCTAACTTCTCTGCTACTTTTTTCTGTAGCGCATATTATTATAATGTTAAAGGTATATAGAAGTTTACCGGGTTTCAAATGTTTCCTAAAAAATAGCCACTGATTAGTAGAAAAATATGTATTATATTGAAACGTTGAATGTACTTACATATTTATATGCAGCATACTGCTATCTGGATTTGCACAACCCCCAGGAAGCGTACATAACAGTGTACCTTGTTTTAGAGTGTTGACCTCCAAAGGAAGTGCTGCCAGTCACATGATTGGTGGAGTCACAACTGAAATTTTTCCCAAGGAGATAGGGACAGAGAGAAAAAAAAATGCTAGCAATAGGTGATGCAGCGAACAGACAACCTGCAGGGTTGTAATCTATTGTGAATGTGCTAAACAGATAGACGCTTATATGAAAATACATAGCACTTTCTAACATGTGCCAGACTACATATCCCAGGCTGCTTTGCAGCACAGAAAGCAACCCCAGATTGTGATACAAATGTTTCAGCTTCTGCTTCCTCCTGATTGGCCAAAACATTTTTTAATTTTATGCTAATGTAGCCTTGGTTTGGAGAGGGTGTTAACCCTAATTTTCAACTGTCAGAAAGACATTTTGCTAACTTCAAGGTAAGTGTTTAAATGTTTTTTTTTGGTATTTTTTTCATGCAAACATTTTCTTTCATACACTACTGATTCTCCTCTATCAGATGCACTCATAATCCTAGGGAACTTAAATATGCCTTTAACTAAGGTTAGTAAAAAATAAAGACACACAGAGAGAAAACCGTAAAGTAGCATTGCACAGTATAATTAAAAGCAACTAAATACTGATAAATAGTGAAATTATACTTATAATACAGTCACTTGTGGTCTTGATGAAGAGCAATAAAATTAGATTTTTATTATTTATTTTTTGGTACCATTTAGGTATCTTTCTCTAGACAGACACCAATGTGAAATATCCAGCCATTCAAATCCACCAACATTTGCCTCAGCAACTTAGGGTCAGTTTCATTAGCAATCTCTCCATAGGAGTCCTATTGTCATGGGTAGTCAGTAAGTGCACTGTTTGCAGTGACCTAAAAATATTGCCACAAAATAAAACATAAAGAAGTACCATACAGATTATAAAGTCCAGATGTAAATCCCAACGAATCTTCAGAACAACGGCAAGCAAGCACATATGCATACCACCATCTACAATTGGTAACCACATGTAGGTCATTGGTAAGAATAATATTATCCCAAGGCCCAAACACCTGGGCACCAATGGGACTGAATGAATCGATGCAATGTCACTTTTTGTAAATTATATCTTGACTAGCGACTTGCCCGTCAAAAAAGGACGACAATGAGATGTGTATGTTTGGAAAGTTGTTTAGTTATTAATATACATATGGAATTGTAAGGTAGCTAATGTTGTTTTGTGTGTACTACTGAAATATATAATACAAATTAATAAATTAATATACTTTACCTATTTTGAAGCATTGTGTTGAAGAGTTGTGAACCTTGTTTGATGCTGCTGCAGCATTATTGGTGTGGAGGTGCTGTGTGAGCGCGATGAACGCGTGCGCGAGCCGAAACCATTAGCGTAGTTGTGTACTTCCGCATTAGCGTAAAATGGCGGGTAATGTGTGGTATGCGTCTTCGCGTATTATCCGTAGGTCGTTTAATTTGTGATATGCGTCTTAGCGGATTATCTGTAAGAGTTTTCCGTGGTTATAGTGCTGTAGCCTCATTTTAGTTTTGTTCATCCGCCTTTTTTTCTCTCTCTTAGAGAATTTTGTAGTGTCTAAAATCTTTGATTTTTAGTTAAGTGAAGGTGTAAGTAGTTTTTTTGAGGTCCTGGATGCTTCCTCTTGCTATAGGTAAGCTTTTTTATGTATGTGTTGTGTGTATTTCTTGTGTTTTTGCTTTTTTCCTGTCCGCGGGTTGCGTCCGATTTTTGCGATGTTGTAATGTGTGGTATGCATCTTAGCGGATTATCCGTAAGTGTTTTTCATGGTTAGAGTGATGTAGCCTCCATCCCAGCAACTGAGGCCCTTGCCCGCAGCCCTCGCAAGGGCAGCGAGGTCTGCGGGCAAGGGCCTCAGTTGCTGGGATGGAGCGCCTTCCCAGCAACTGAGGCCCTTGCCCGCAGCCCTCGCTACGCGAGCCCGCAAGCGTGAGCAACGGCCTCAATTGCTGGGATGGAGCGCCCTCGGCGTGCGAGCCTGCAAGCGTTAGCAAAAACTCGCATGCTCACAACTATATATGTGATACCCCTAATGGAACTGATGATGTTGGGTTGCTATAACAATTGTCAGTATGGTTTCCTGAGCATTTTGCTATATACGTGTAAATGGCTGAACACTTCTAATTGGTATTTGTCTTCAGAAAGGTACTTAAATTAACTAAAATGTTAATAAAAGTCCGCGTTTTTTTACTGAATCAAGACCTGTTAGTGCTTTTATAATATATATATATATATATATATATATATATATATATATATATATATATATATATAAAATCATGTATTCATGATGTACTGGTGTATGAGACCCCATAAAAATTGCTCTGAAAACTCCTGTTTTTTTTTAGGTTACATAATTGTCTCAACAGTTGTGTGTTAGGTTGCATGCTTGTATTGATGTTACATGCGGAAACTGTGCATAGAGGAGATTAAAATAAGGACTTTTGTGATCCTTGCTTTTACCTGGGTACTGAGCACTGAGTTTTCTGGCTGCCCTATGAGATCAAGTTGCACAATTCTAAGATAAAAAGTGGATCCAGATGCATAATAGACTCATAAAATCAAAATGAATGTTAGTTATTATATGGAGTGGTGATATGGTCACATCCATCTCTAATGTTAGACCCATATATGTGGGTCACTGTAGTAACACAGAAGCAATTTGGCTTTACAAGTCTTATATGTTATAGTAGCAGTGTCAATATAGAATATTGCTTCCCTTACCTCACATGTTGAACTATAGACTTAAATTACAAAATGTCTTAGATTCTAAACCTTAGATTATAATATTGTATTCAGTTATGTGTCTGGGTACATTTGTTACACACACACACTCTTGTATTTTCTTATTTGCTATACTGCTTTGATAATAGCCATTATTATTAACTATTAGTTATTTTGGGAGCTCATTTTGGTAGATATATAACCTCTTTCAATTGTTGTTGGTATGTTGTACAAATGATCCATGAAAATTAATGAAGAATTTGGAGTAAATAAATGTATCTTTGTTATCATAAATGTATCTTTGCTATCATAAAGCACATATATAGAAATAAATAGAGAACTGTAGACAATGCTTCTTTGTTTCCATTTAGATATAATTCGTGGTTTTGCAATTGTGATATTATTGAAAAAGCTTGTTCTTTCTTTAAGTTGATCATTAACTCATTACCGATAAACTGCAACAAATGTGTCATTGGAGCAGGACTTCTCATGGGAGTCATTACCTGTAGATGTTGCTGTATTTAAAGATTTAACTTAATATTAAATACCATTAAATATGCTCAAATTGCAAGTTTAGGAACCTAATGTGATCAGATTAGGGACACAATGCATTTTACATATGGTCTTCATCAAGTGTATTGCTTTAGGTGATTTAAAACTCAAAGCAAATAACAGAAAATGTTGTGAAGCATTGCTTTAATGGAAAAAAACACATTTTACCTCAACCTACAAACTGTTCACATGTTTAAATGGGTAAGAAAACATCAATAAAAAAAACTTGCTCAAAGGGATAGTTGCATTGAAAATAGTTATCTTTGATTGTATGCATATATGTATATATCACCATTAGTATATACAATACAAACATCAGAACCAGTAACAATATTCATGATGGCGCAAGAATGTAGTTTGCTCAACTGAGCTGGATAATCATGTATTCTGTAAATAGCAGAAACACAATAACATGTTGGCATTCATCCACAGTTAACAATGTATGCATAATATTTCAGTGTATTTCAGTCCCTCAGTATATGTAGTAAGAAGAGCATTTGTTACGCCTTTTCCTTCACAGTACATCTATCTTTTAATCATCTCCATTATCCTATGTACAAAGAGCAAGCACAATCTGTAGCCCTAATGCAATGTTTTTCACCACCCTGCTGCTATAAAACTGCATCCCATGCTTCTCACTGTTCCACTGTTACCTTGTTATCATTTGGAAATCCATTACTCATGTGGTATCTGGTCATGGCAGACAGAGGCAGTACAAGTGATGCTTTATTATGAATGATACAGGAATGTAATCACATGGGACATGAACACTGATAATATATCTCTAAACTTGTAACATAAATTCTAAGTCATAAATTATGTGTGCCAATTTATTTTAGAAATGTCTTACTGCATGTATATTTGAATCCCTTTATTAAAGGGCAACTGTGGTACTGTATTTCAAATATACTTTGAAAAACTACACCTGAGAATAGATACAATGCTTTTACAATGTAAAAAAACAAAAATGTAGTCTTTTTATTTTATTATTTTTTATATGTAATTAGGCTGTAGTAGAATCTATCACTTTGTTTTCTGCTGATTAACTTTCTGAGGTAGGAGAAGGCTTTAAATGCACAGGAAGCTTCTATCATACAAGGAGAATGTGACAGCTAAAACTGACAGTGCTTACAACAGGACTAATGGAAAACTCACACCATCTTCAGAAATTAACAGACAGAATTAACTGAGACAAGAAGAAGCCTGCAGTAAATATTCATTGCATATAAATATTACAATTGTAAAAGTTGCAGTCTGAAAACATTAACAGTAATAAATCCAACAAAACTATGTTAATCCCCCATCACTCGCAAATAAGGGCACTGCTGTAACTGCAAAAAGCAGAAGAAAGATTTATCAGTACCAAAAACCACTTGCAGCTGGTTTTCAAACCTTTGCTGAGTCCCCCAGAAGCATTTAATGTGACAGTATAGCACAAAAAGCACCACAAATGATGACATTTCAACAGTATTTGACCCTTAACAATTTGATATCAACATATGTGTCATTAAAAATATGATATATTAGTATTAAGCCCATTTCATGCATAGGAACAAACACTCTAATGCATTATCTATAAATATATCATATTTCAACACAAATTAAACATATCTTTATTTATTGAAGCTATAAATACCATTTACATTGGCACTCCGTCTTTAGCGTGAATGCTACATGCGCCCCAACATCAATGCACTGACATTTGAGCCGACCACAAATGTGCGCTGGCATAACAGCGCTCACGCCCAATAGCGCGCTCCAGTAGGTCGGCGCGCATTTGCCAGAGGTTGTCAGATGGCCCGGGCAGCTCTGCCACTCATTTGTGCTATGTGGTTGGGCTGAGCACGCAAAGCAACATATTTTGTCAATGAGTTCAGAGCCAGAGGAAATGCACATACAGCAGCAGATAAGAGCTGGCACTTGTCACCCTCCTTAGGGACTTGGATCTTCTCTGTCACCTCACATTGTGGTGCCATCTCTGACTGTGCCACACATGGACCTTCACAATGCTACAAACTTTGCAGGTGCTATGAGAGTGTGTGTCAGCTGCTGACTGAGAAAGGCCCAGAGATCTCCGGAGAGGACTGACAGGTACCTTACATTTGTATACCTTACACACCTCTAACACAGTGCACACCTGTTTCCTATAAACCAGCCTGCAGTACTTTACAAATGTAAGGCATTACTTGTCAGTCCTCTCTGGGGGAATGAAGTCTTTGGGAATGAAGTCGTAACATAGTTGCAAATGCAGGTTACAGAGGATTTAAAGGTTAAATAATGTATAATTTGCCGTTCCTGTTATCAATGCAAAACAAACAAACAAAAGCATACAGTGGATATAAAAAGTCTACACACCCCTGTTAAAATGTCAGGTTTCTGTGCTGTAAAAAATGAGACAAAGATATCAACAAAGGAATGGCTTCACGAGAAGAAGATTAAAGTTTTGGAATTGCCCAGCCAGAGCCCAGCCCTGAATCTGATTGAAAATCTGTGGAGTGATCTGAAGAGGTCTGTGCACAGGAGATGCCCTCTCAATCTGACAGATTTGGAGTGTTTTTGCAAAGAAGAGTGGGCAAATCTTGCCAAGTCAAAATGTGCCATGCTGATAGACTCATACCCAAAAAGATTGTGTGCTGTAATAAAATCAAAAGGTGCTTCAACAAAGTATTAGTTTAAGGGTGTGCAGACTTATGCAACCACATAATTTTTCTTTTTTTTTTTTCTTCCCTCCACCTAAAAGATTTCAGTTTGATTTTCAATTGAGTTGTACAGTTTATAGGTCACATTAAAGGTGGAAAAAGTTCTGAAATGATTTACCTTTGTCTCATTGTTTTACAGAACAGAAACCTGACATTGTAACAGGGGTGTGTAGACTTTTTATATCCACTGTATTTGAAATTGAAAGCCTTTTCTTTTATTCCAGATAAAAACGGGGGTCCCATGTTTTTTAAAGAAGTTACTTGAATTCTCCTATTTTTGAATAGCTTTATTTGATATTGTAGACAATGTATTTCTGCATGTAATTTGGTCACAGTGGCTACAATTATGAAACAGAAGAGGATGCTTTCTACATATGCTTACATAAAAGGTTTCAAATATATTATGATTTCCAAGTATAGATAATTAAAATTACTTTATTCATTCAATGTTATTATAATGTATTCATTTACTGTAAATTATTAAGTTTATATTTTTTCTGTTAACCCCTATCAGCCCCTGCTCCCTATCTTTCTGTTAGTAACCAATTACACCCTGGGGACTGCATTTTTTTTAAATTGGAGAGTCCTTTCCCTGCTACAAAGACGATGACAAGTGCTACAATCAAGATTGAAGAGCACAAGAAGTTCTTCAATAAAGATAGCCAGAACAGTGAAGGTCAGAAGATTGAGGACCAGGGCATCGTTGATCATCGTTGGATGATCATTTATGTAGATAAGTATTATTAATTTTATTTAATTTACAGGTTTAAGATATATATGTTTAATTTATTGTATTATTGTATTGTTTTATTTGTAATTTTATTATTTTGTATGTAATTGTTTTGCTATAATGCAATTATTTTTATTTTGAGCAATTTAGGGTTTTTAATTTTTTGAAATGTGTTTTTTTTTATTTGTGCAATTTTGTGGGATTTTTATTTTTAGTAATATTTTGTATTTTTAGTAATATTTTGGTTTTTTTTATGTTTGTATTTTTTTTTTATTTGTTTAGTGTTTTTTTACTTAGACCCCCATGGTTAACTTTAGGGTACTACGGGGGTCTATATAGACCCCGGGGCTGGTCAGGTTTAATGTAGATGCCATGATGGTCAATAATGACTTCCATGGTATAAAGGGGTTTAATTTATATACCATGGATGTCCTTATCAAAAATTAAGAGTTTGGAGTACCATGAAATTCTAGGGTTTCTGGATACTATACACCTCAAAATCAACAGCCTTATTAAATTGCGATTCAGTACATTTATAAGGGCTCTATTTAAGCAAACAGCATATTTTATTTACAGAAGTTGTTAGTTAGTGAAGACCTTGCTTTTGGATAGAAGTTCAATAACTAAAAACTTCTGTAAAAAAAAATATGCTGCGTGCTTAATTAGAGCCCTTTTAAATTTACCGAATCACAATTTAATAAGGCTGCAAATTAATTAATGTATACAATAATTACATGCAGTCTAAAATAGTACATATTTCTCAGCCCCTCTCATCAGCTTTTTGTGATGAAGTTTTTTCACCTTTTTGTCTTTTCCTTTGGCTTTTTTTTGTATCAGTTATGCCTTTAAATTGGTTCACAAGCAAGTAACAACTCTGCTTGTAGATATGTTTTGGAGAACTAATAAAGTTAAAAAAACAGAAAAAAACCCATAAGAATAGAACCCCTTTTATTGATATATAATGGTTTGTTACCCAGGTAGCAGTATGTTACAATGTACACACTTTCATCACCCAAAAAGTGGTTTTAAAGAAATCATTAAATACTACCTTACATACAGTAGCACCTGTTAAGTATTTCATACTTTAGCCATGCTCACAAATGTGGGTGGGTGGCAAAAAGTGCCACCAGTGATAAACCAGTGGCAACACATGTTCTCCATCATCAATTCCCCTGCTGTTCCATACCTGTTAGAGGAAATTCAACTGATACATTTTAGGTAATGTGTTAAGAATAATGATGTTTTTTACCGTGACTGTCCTATTAACTAGACACATTTTGTGTCTAATAGAGACCTTCCTAATAAATGTAATCATAATAAATCACTCTGGTAAAGTTATAATTATATATGTATTTGTTTACCAATGGCATATTTATGTTTTTTGCAGAAACATGTTTATTTTAAAGTTTTCAGAATATTACTGGCAGGATGAAATCTTTTCTGGATATAAATGTGTATGTTTATGCAAAAAAATGCCCTTTGAAAACATTTCTCCTTTTTTATAAACATTTAACAACCATTGTGCTGTTCTATTTTATAAGTACAAAATAATGTAAAACACCTGAATTACTGGATATGCATTGTAGTTGTCAGTCAAGTCATACAATATGTACAAATTAAAAATGTATTTCTCTATTTATTTTGTATTTTATCATTCAAGATACAATTCTGGTGTACAACTAGTTGACATAATCTAATGAGCTAATAACATGAAATTCTGTCTGAGTCATCAAAATGAAAAAAAGAAAAACTAATTTAATTTTCTTTTCTCTACAGAGCCTTAATGAGCACAAAACTTAAATACTGTCTGGTGAGGTATTGGAAGGCAGAAATTGCAAAAGCATAGCCTCTGTTCTCAGATCATACTAAGCCAGATTTATTAAGTATACAACCCACCATGAGCAAACTTAACTACTGCGTTCTGTTACATACAGCGCCAATATATTTAAAAACATTTTCTCATTAAAAGGAATTCTGAGATAATAGCAAAGTGCCTAGCACCCTAATAATACCGAACATTACATAAATATTCAAACCTTTAAATTAATATTTCTAAATTCATACACATTTAGACCCTTGATCTGTACTGTAATGTAAGCTCATAACTTTTATTGTAATATAGTTCATTGGTGCATAAACTAATGAAATATGCACTATGGTCAAATTTTACGTTGTAATACAAACCTTTTATATGAACCCAATGTTAAGCATAATTATGGAAATGTGCATTTTGTAGTAGCTGATCAGAAAGCATGCTTCACAATCACTGCTTAGTAAACAGAGCATTAAGATTCACTATTATTGTTTTACATACAAGCATGCCAACCCCATTCCTGCTACAGCATATACAATTAGTAGCAAGTAGCAAAAAAATGTTGATCTATCATACTTGCAAATATTAACTTAATAAATACATGACCTAAGCAAGGCCCAGTTGTTATGTACACATAAGGATTTAGACACAAATCGCATATTGCATACAGTGATTAGACACAGACCACTTCTTGTGGAGAAACAGACCATAGCGTTTATTAGTAAACACAAATGATGTAATAACAATATCAATAAATAAATAAATATAACCAAGTGAGGGGAGGAGCCTGGCCAGAGACAGTACAGTCTATGCCCTGAACCCTCGTCCAGGGCCTACCGTGATGGAACATCCGTACCACCGTAGGGTAGGTTCTCACCCACTTTACCACTGTCCCGGCAAGTCCCCTCACCACCCGCCGCTGTGACAACCACATAATACATACATTGTTAACATATAAATACATACTTAAATCCTATTTCCAGATCAACAAGTGCTTAAGACAATTTACAAGATAATGCCTCCAAATTGTCCTTATTATCTTAATTTTTTTTAAATAATAGTACAATATACTGTATATATATATATATATATATATATATATATATATATATCTTTTTACAATCATAATTTAGGGACAGGTGGGTTGGTATCTTCACACATGGCTAGCTGGGGCATAATGGCAAAGATGGCACCAAAAGAGCCTATAAATGGCTCCACCTCCCAGCTAGCCACCTCCTATCCCATACCCCGGTCCTGCCAGGTCAAGTGGCCCCTCCTACAGGCCCTTCATGACTTAAGCAAGGCCCAGTTTGTATGTACACAGAAGGATTTAGACACAAATCATATATTGCATATAATGATTAGACATGCCTCATCCTTTTTAACCCTCGATATGCTCGCTGCAGGATGGGTGTATTACCATGGAGGTTATTACCCCCTGGATCAATACCAATGTAGGAAGTAGTTAGTGCCACTCGCTACCTGCTCCTCCGACTGATGTCATTACCCATCTCTGTAACAAACCGATTGTACTTCCATCTGAGCCGGGGCCACGCACAGCTGTGGCTATGGATTGGCAGCTGAGACAAGGCGCCTTTATGGTCAGATATACAAGAAGCCAATGGTCTATCATCACCGTACTTGATCTTCCAATTCTCCAAGCCACATTCTCCAAAAAGCCCTTAGGGCTGTTACAGTGGCTGTATTTTGCACCAAGCGAGTGGGTACCAAGTTCCTGTGTGGAATAAACCCAAATGCTGCTTGCAAGTCACCAGTGTTTAAAGAAAGCTTTTCAACATGCATTGAGCTGCAACAGAACAGAACTATTGAACAAATCACACAGGACAAATACTCAAACATCAGATAATCCATATCCAAGATGTATCTTGACTTATGGCTATGAATCTGCTTCAATAAAGGATATTATATCTAAACATTGGCATCTATTAAAAAGTGACGAGGATTTAGCAGATGTTCTTCCACAAAAAATACCAATTGTTTATCGGAAAGGCAAAAATTTGAAAGACACTGTAGTGCACAGTTTCTTTAAAGAGAAAAAAGATAACAAGACATGGCTCAATCCCCCATTGGGATGTTTCAAATGTGGGAACTGCAAATTTTGTAGATACATCAAACCCACAAAAATTTATGAACATCCGTCCAATGGGGCAAAATATGTTTTAAAGGATTTTTCAAACTGCTGCACCACAAGTGTAGTTTATGTGGCTACATGTTTATGTTCTAAAATTTATGTAGGAAAAAAACGACGTCAACTACGTAGACGTATTGGCGAACATATCTATTCAATAAGAAAAGATCTAGATACCCCTTTAGCACGCCATGTTAAGATCTTTCATGGTGGCAAAAGTGAAGTTCTTACTTTCACAGCCCTTGAGAAGGTCCATCAGGGCCCTAGACAGGGAGACTTAGATAAAAAACTTCTTCAACATGAAGCAAAATGGATTTACAAATTACAAGCTCTATCTCCAATAGGTTTAAATGAAGGTTTCACATTTTTACCCTTTATTTGAATATACTGGTATTTTTATGGGATTGTTATCAAGTAGTCATTGTTTGTCCCTATAGCTCACTTATTATTATTTTATTCATTATCTTTAATTTAGATTTTTTGTCACCTATAGTTTCTCATCTTTATATTTGGCATGTTAATGCCATACAATATCACATTGTACCACTTTTATTGATGGCTCATTTTTTATTTGCCATCAACTTATTATGGCTGTTACACAGGCATCATATTTCTTGTTCTTTCCTACACCTCATCCTTACACTTACACTATTGGGCGTGTTCCCTTACCACATCTATAGAGATGCCTTACATGTTTCATCTCTCATATTATTAGCCTTTATGCACCTTTTACCACATATTCATATTTACACTCTAGCAGCTTCCATTTAATTTAGATATCCTCCCCCCTTTTATTTTTATTTCCATTTTCCCTATTATATTTACTCTTCAAAATATGTTCCCCTACCTCTTGTGGTTGTGGCTTCTACCGTTCTATTTTTACTACTGCATGTTTATTATTGGGCTGGATATTTTCCATTTCGCTATTTCATGTTACTTCCCTCCTTAGATCCCATCTTATAGAAGGGTGTTTTCATTTGCATTGCACTGTATCTTAGCGCAACAGACGCTTCCTGTATCCATTGCGCAGGTTCACTAAGTGTCAATTGGTTGCCGTAGTTACGGCAGCGTTTAAAAAGAGGGCTAGACGGCTTCACAGACCTTACCTTGACAAAGACGTCTGATGACGTCGAAACGTCGGCCTTTGATGACGTGGCATGCCTCACAGTTAAGGGCACGCCGGCGTCTTCATTACTAACAGTATTGTATTAGCTATTAATAGTTTTAGAGGTTGTATGCTTACCCTACCTGTCCGTTTCCAAATGAGTGAATGTTGTGGTCTGGATATGAGTTAGATTAAGCACTTTAATAACGATGCTTTAAGTAATAACTAGCCTGCTGGCTTTTCTGTACTGCTCATCCATTGGCCTATTCCCTATTATGCTATACTTTGGGATGCAATATGGGCAAGATAGAAGTCCTATTCTTATATGAGAAGTAGCCTTGGGTAGGCACTAATTGCATATAATAGTCCTAGAACTTTATTGCCCTGCTCAAAACACTTTTCCCTTACTTATAAGCAAGCAAATATGGTATAATTATACCCTAGTATACCGTTAAGAATATATATTTATATACAAAGGCCAGATTTTTCCCAGCAATTTACTTGGGACTTCTCATAGGATGAGCTATTGTTATCCAGAACCTTTACACCTGTATATATATGTATTATAGATCCAGGATTTATCACAAAGACAGGATTACTTTAATTGGATTAGCAATCACTTTTTTCCTCTACAGTACTGTTAGGTGTGGACCTAATAACCCCTCTATTAAGAGTACATTCAACATTTAGTGGTTTCTGTCCACACATCCATTAGCCTATTTTTATCTCTCTGTTTCAATCCTGGGATTTTTTTTTTACCCATTGTTTTTAGAGAAATCGCCGTTGTTACCCCCTATTAATAAAGACTTTAATTACATTTTTCCCACTTTTTTGTATATATATAAGTCACCAGAGTTGCAGAATCATAATCATAGAGAACCAATCCTGTTTCGAGTAAGGAAAGGCGCAAAACAAACCACGCGTTTGCTCCAAGAAAACCATAATACCAACGAAGCCTGGCACTCTGTAAACTGCCTCCCTTTACCCCCCTGGTCAGACTTGGACTGTCGCGGCCACATGGTCACATGATCACCTTAGGATCCCAAGACCAAGCACCTGAGGTCACCATACCTTGTCTGTTTACCTACCAACCTCTCGCTACCAGCAAACCAACGTGGAAGAGAGTTGGCTGTACAGAACCGCAAGGCTTCACACTTATCACAGACCTCTTTCCAAACAGTGGTATCTCTGGCCCTTGGGAACCCTTTGCCATACCTCCTGTTAAACCTTCATCCACTTGCTTTACCAATACTTCCTTCGTCAGGTCCTTCAATCAAGCCCATTTCATTTTTTTTATTATTTTTTATTTCAATATCTTTAATAAGGACAAATAAATAGAAATTCACAACAATTAATGTAAAAATTAAATGTATAACATTTTATAAAAACATTTATGAATATATGTGATAAAGAATGAAAGAAAATTGAAGAGAAAAAAATAAAGGTATTGGGGATAAAGGATTTAATAACATTTTGTGAATTAAGTTGTATTTAGTGATTAGATAAAATATTTTTTAGATTTGTTTTCTGTGAACATTTATACCCTTAAACATAATATGATTGAGATATAGTATTTAATAGTATGGTTTAGTTATTTGTTTAACATTTTTGTATTATTTAAGTTGTAATGGTTTTAAATTAAGGGTGTTTTGGAGTATCTAAAGATAATATATTTTAATAAGATAATATATTTCTCTATTTGTTGATAGCAATAAGTTTAAAGAAATATATTGATCAAGTTTTATTTTTTCAAATCTGATGACTTAAAGAAGCAACCAGATCAGGGGATCTAAAGAAAAAAGATAATATAATATAAATAGATGTTTAAATAATAAACAAAATGGGGGGGGGGGGAGTTAAGTGGGGAAATTCTGTGGTGGTTAATTCTCCTTCCTACATCATCATCCAGTTGGTATCTTATATGACAAAATAAGTTGATGTTTGTTCAAGAATCTCGGTTTTATTTCAATGTAATTTATTTCAGTTTTCTTTCAACCTCATTCTCTTTTATAATTAGGTACAAGGCTTCAAAAGGTTTATTCATTTTAATGTCTTTCAGAAACATTCTGGAGAAGATATCCAAGGATCCCAAATATTTAGAAAAGTAGGGTATTTATCTAATAATATGTGTGTTATCCTCTCATTTATAAATATGTAGTAAATTTTATTGATTATATCTTGGACGCTAATAAAACTTTTTTTCCAGAATCTTGTATAATGTTTTTAGTTGCTAAAAAAAATAATTGGGCTAATTTATTACCTTGTATAGTTAAATTAGTATAGTGTATGCCTAACAAACTGTTATCTATGGTGGATTTTAGTGTGGTTTTGATTAATTTTGTTATTAATTTAGTAGTTTTAGACCATATTTCTTGCATTATGGGACATTGCCACCATGCATGTATAATATGACCTTGTTTTTGACATCCTCTATAGCATTTGTCATTGTCTTTTGAATACATTTTATATATTTTCAAAGGGGTTAAATATGCCCTATGTAAGGTTTTTATGGAAGTCTCAAGTAAGCTATAGTTAAATGAGCCTTTAGAAAGGTTTAAATAAGCTTCAGTTCATTTATGATTATCCCATGTTTGGTTTAGGTCCAATTCCCATTTCAAAACGAAGGAAGGCTTTTGATTGTTTGATGAGCTATTAAAAATGTTAAATAAGGAACCTATAATTCCTTTAGATAAGGGTAAGGATTTACAGATTGTTGATAGCCACAAAGCTATGGGTGCTCCGTATTTATTATACATTGTATATATCCAATGTCTGAATTTAGTATAGTTCAATAGTACTTTTTTTTTTTTTTGGAATATTAAAATGTTGTCCTAATTGTTTTGAAGGAATAATGTTGTCATTCAAAAAACATGTTCTATCTAATTTAAGTGAAGTCCAGAAAGTTTTTGTTTCTATAGAGTAAGATTAATCATGGGGTTTAGGGAATTGGATTTGAGTGGCATAGGATAAGGGGACCATTTGGAAATTCTCTGTAAATATCCAGTTAGGTTGAGTGGAGTGAGCTAGGGGGGATTAATGCTAGTTGTGCTACGTTAAAATAATTATAAAATTGGGGCATGATAAACCTCTTTTTGATTTATGTTTAAACATAATCTTTTTTGCTATTCTGGGAGGTCTATTTCTCCAGATAAATGTAAATACTTTATTTTGAAATCATATTAGTTTTTTATTGTTTATTTGAATTGGCAAGGTTCTAAATAAATAAAACAATCTTTGTAAAATATTAATTTTAATAGAGGTTATACGTCCTGTCCAAGAAATATTTGATTTTGTCCATGTGTCTAGGTCTGAGTTTAAAATGTTGTATAGGGGAGGGTAGTTTGCTTTATAAAGATCAGATATTGTGTTAGTTAAATTATTACCTAAATATTTTATATGTGTAGTAGGCCATATGAAGTTATATTTTTGTTTTATGTGGTTTAGAGTGTTTGTGGAAAAACATAAGCTGAGAGCTTCTGTTGTGTCATGATTCAGTCGTAGTCCAGATAGGGCACTATATTGTTCAATTGTAGATAGTAATGCCTCAAATGAAGGCTCAGGATTTGTACATAAAGTACATAAAAGTCATCAGCAAATAGAGAACATTTGATGTGTTGATGTCCTACTTTAACGCCTATAATTATTGCATTGGCTCTAATGGCTTGTGCTAGTGGTTCAATTGCTAAGGCAAAAAATAAAGGCGCTAAAGGGCAACTCTGTCTGGTGCCTCTTTGTATGTTTATGAATGCTCTTTGTGATCCAGGGAGTTTTAAGTTTGCTTTAGGAGAATTATAATATGTATGAAGCATGTTTATAAATTGTCCTTTAAATCCAAATTTTGTCACGGTGGCAAATAAGAAAGACCATTCAAGTGTATCAAATGCTTTTTCTATATCTAATGCAAGAAGGCATATAGAGGTATTAGATGATTTTGAAAGATGTATAATATTTAGAGTTCTTTTAATATTGTCCCCTGTTTGTCTATAGGCAATAAAACCAAATTGGTTTTATGTATCAAACTTGGTAAGAAATTTTAAATTCTTTTAGCAAAGATTTTAGATAGTAATTTGATATCTCCATTTAGAAGCAAAATATAGTAAAAATTAGTCGGGTCCAGGTGATTTTCCATATTCCAATTCCTTAATTACATCTTGAATTTCTTCGTAAGAAATTTCTTTATTGAAATTTTGTTGGTCAGTAGCGATGTCGTGAACATCAAATTTTCGGTTCACGAACCGCGGACGCGAATTTCATCAAATGTTCGCGAACGGACGAACACCGGCGAACCGCCATAGACTTCAATGGGCAGGCGAATTTCAAAACCAACAGAGACTCTTTCTGGCCACAATAGTGATGGGAAAGTTGTTTCAAGGGGACTAACCCCTGGACTGTGGCATGCCGGAGGGGGATCCATGGCAAAACTCCCACGAAAAATGACATAGTTGATGCAGAGTCTAGTTTTAAGCCATAAAGGGCATAAATCACCTAACATTCCTAAATTGTTTGGAATAACATGCTTTAAAACATCAGGTATGATGTTGTATCGATCAGGTAGTGTAAGGGTTACACCCGCTTCACAGTAACAGACCAATCTCCCTGTTTATTGCACCGCAAACAACCGCAAACAATCCCTTTGCACAACCGCAAACTCCCCATTTGCACAAGGTTGGATACCAAGCTAGCCATATCCCGTTCCTTGTCCTCACTGATGGTATTAAAGGTGTCTTCCTCCACCCAGCCACCAAGGGTCCCCCCGAAAGGTGACAACAAGCCCCCTGGGACGCCTGCTGTGTTTGGTCTTCCACCTCCTCAAAGCCACCTTCCTCCTCTGACTCCTCTTCTTCAGACTCCAATCTCTGCGTTGCCTCTGTCTGTGTTATTATAAGGTGTGTAATGTTAAGTA
This sequence comes from Discoglossus pictus, assembly GCA_027410445.1. NCBI lineage: Eukaryota > Metazoa > Chordata > Amphibia > Anura > Alytidae > Discoglossus > Discoglossus pictus. The sequence continues at coordinate 214,949,969 of CM050167.1, forward strand.
GTACTATTCCTTTCAGTTTAATCCCTGTTACGTCCACTATTAGGGGACGTGTATATGGCATTGATTTTTGGAACAGGGAGATGGAAAAAGATGCTTGGTCGGACCTCCTACTTCGAATTTGGGGCACTGCACGTGCAATGTAATGTGCCACCAGATAGGAGTGGTGTATTAAGTTGTACTATTCATTCCTTTCAGTTTAATACCTGTTACGTCACCTATCTGGGGACGTGTATATGGCATGGATTTTTGGAACAGGGAGATGGAAAAAGATGCTTGGTTGGTCCTCCCACTTCAAATTTTGGGCACTGCACGTGCAATCTAAGGTGCCACCAGATAGGAGTGGTGTATTAGGTTGTACTATGCATTCCTATCAGTTTAATAGCTGTTACGTCACCTATCAGGGGACGTGTATATGGCATGGATTTTTGGAACAGGGAGATGGAAAAAGATGCTTGGTCGGTCCTCCCACTTCAAATGTGGGGCACTGCGCATGCAATCTAAGGTGCCACCAGATATGAGTGTCACTGTGCACTGGCAAAAGTTGGCAGAGTAGATGCAATAGGCCTCACACACACGCCTGTAGGCCGGCAACTGATATTCAATCGATTACAGAAAAAAAGGGTTGTTTTTTGTCACTGTACACTACGGTTGCACCAGATATGAGTGTCACTGTGCACTGGCAAAAGTTGGCAGACTAGATGCAATAGGCCTCACACACACGCCTGTAGGCCGGCAACTGATATTCAATCGATTACAGAAAAAAAAGGGTTGTTTTATGTCACTGTACACTACGGTTGCACCAGATATGAGTGTCACTGTGCATTGGCAAAAGTTGGCAGAGTAGATGCAATAGGCCTCACACACACGCCTGTAGGCAGGCAACTGATATTCAATCGATTACAGAAAAAAAAGGGTTGTTTTATGTCACTGTACACTACGGTTGCACCAGATATGAGTGTCACTGTGCACTGTCAAAAGTTGGCAGAGTAGATGCAATAAGCCTCACACACACGCTAGCAGGCAGGCATATGCAATTAGATTACACAGAAAAAAATAATAAAATAAAATAAATGATTTTCTAGCCCTAAAAAGGGCTTTTTGGGTTGCTGTGCTTGCAGCAGATATCAAATGAGTCCTTCAGATGTGTAGTGAAACTAAATACACAGCCTGGCTATCTATTTCCTTATTAAATCAGCAGCAGGTAGAATATATGTACTCTCTCAACGAATGTAGCTTCAGAATGATTCTAAAATGGAGGCTGTCCTTCAGATGGAAGGCCCTGGAAGGGAGTGTATGCTGCTGATTGGCTGGAATGTGTCTGCTGACTGTAAGGTGCAGGGTCAAAGTAATAACGAATAGGGGGCTGGGGGCTGTATATTGTATTAATGTATTAATGTATTGTGTTTATTTTAACAGGGCCGCGTCGGAAGAGCTGAACAATGACGGGACATGCTGGAAAGGTGAGTAGAATATTTAGAATGTATATAATGTTTATTTATTTCATGTAAATGTTTTGTACTAATTATTTTGTTTTGTTTTACCCCTAGGTTAGTGATCTGAAGCAACATCTTAAAGGTAAGTGGTCTTAATTATTTTATTTTAGCTTAGAATTAGGGTCTGTGTAGTTAGGACTGTAATTATTTTATTTTAGCTTAGAATTAGGGTCAGTGTATGTAGTTAGGACTGTAATTATTTTATTTTAGCTTAGAATAAGGGTTTGTGTATGTAGTTAGGATTTATTGTATATTAGATAGATAGGGGGATGTATTTGATATAGTTAGGATTTATTTTATATTAAATAGATTGTATGTTAGATAGATAGGGGGTATTTTGATTTGTATTATATGTAATATGTAATATATTATATGTAATATATGTAATGTAATGTATTGTATGTAATATATTATATGTAATATATTATATGTAATATATGTAATGTATTGTATGTAATGTATTATATGTAATATATTATATGTAATATATTATATGTAATGTATGTAATGTAATGTATTGTATGTAATATATGTAATGTATGTAATGTATTAAATGTATGTATGTATTGTATTGTGTATATCTGTCTTTCCTTTTAAGGTGTGTAATTTTTTTATTTTCTGTAGTGGCGGGGCTTGTAATGTATGTTTTTTTTTTCTGTACTGTAGGTTGTTTTTTTTTGTACTGTAGTTTTTTTTTTCTGTACTGTAGTTTTTTTTCTTTTTCTAATTAGAGTGGTGGGGCAGTTTATTAGGAGGTAGGTAGTTTAGGTAGGTAGTGTAAGTGTTAATAGATTAGTGAAGAGAGTTAGTTTAGATTAAATGGTTTATTGTGGGTTATAGTGTAGTGTTTTTAGTTAGTGTCATGATGGTCCTTGAGGACCGTCATGGCACTTATGTGGTTTATGTTGGGATGTAACAGGCCCATAATGGTCATAATATACCCTTATGGGACTGATGGGGTTAAATAGAGGCTTATGGGGGTCTGAATTGACCACCATGAGTGACGGGGTTAATGAAGGCCTTATGGGGGTCTGTATTGACCACCATGAGTTATAGGGTTAATTAAGGCCTTATGGGGGTCTGTATTGACCTTCATGAGTGACGGGGTAATTAAGGCCTTATGGGGGTCTGTATTGACCACCATGAGTGACAGTGTTAATTAAGGCCTTATGGGGGTCTGTATTGACCACCATGAGTTATAGGGTTAATTAAGGCCTTATGGGGGTCTGTACTGACCTTCATGAGTGATGGGGTTAATTAAGGCCTTATGGGGGTCTGTATTGACCACCATAAGTGACGGGGTTAATTAAGTGCTTATGGGGGTCTGTATTGACCACCATGAGTTATAGGGTTAATATAGGCCTTATGGGGGTCTGTATTGACCACCATGAGTGACAGGGTTAATTAAGGCCTTATGGGGGTCTGTATTGACCACCATGAGTGACAGGGTTAATTAGGTGCTTATGGGGGTCTGTATTGACCACCATGAGTTATAGGGTTAATTAAGGCCTTATGGGGGTCTGTATTGACCTTCATGAGTGACGGGGTAATTAAGGCCTTATGGGGGTCTGTATTGACCACCATGAGTGACAGGGTTAATTAAGGCCTTATGGGGGTCTGTACTGACCACCATGAGTTATAGGGTTAATTAAGGCCTTATGGGGGTCTGTACTGACCTTCATGAGTGATGGGGTTAATTAAGGCCTTATGGGGGTCTGTATTGACCACCATAAGTGACGGGGTTAATTAAGTGCTTATGGGGGTCTGTATTGACCACCATGAGTTATAGGGTTAATATAGGCCTTATGGGGGTCTGTATTGACCACCATGAGTGACAGGGTTAATTAAGGCCTTATGGGGGTCTGTATTGACCACCATGAGTGACAGGGTTAATTAGGTGCTTATGGGGGTCTGTATTGACCACCATGAGTTATAGTGTTAATTAAGGCCTTATGGGGGTCTGTATTGACCTTCATGAGTGACGGGGTTAATTAAGTGCTTATGGGGGTCTGTATTGACCACCATGAGTTATAGGGTTAATTAAGGCCTTATGGGGGTCTGTATTGACCACCATGAGTGATGGGGTTAATTAAGGCCTTATGGGGGTCTGTATTGACCACCATGAGTTATAGGGTTAATTAAGGCCTTACGGGGGTCTGTATTGACCTTCATGAGTGACGGAGATAATTAAGTGCTTATGGGGTCTGTATTGACCACCATGAGTGACGGGGTTAATTAAGGCGTTATGGGGGTCTGTATTGACCACCATGAGTTATAGGGTTAATTATAGTTGCCTGGGGTTAATGTTTTTAGTGCAAGTCTTTTCAGGACCTTTACGGTCCTTTAAGGACCCGCAAGGCGGGAAATTTAAAATTGAAATGCAGCAGGGTCACGATCGGTGCCGATCAGGGGACACCCGCTGCAGGGGGTTAATGTGGGGGGGCTGCGGGGGTCCATATGGATCCCTGCAGCAAGGGGTTTATGTGGGTACACTTCGGGGGTTCTGATGGGGACCCCCAGCATAGAGGGGGGTTAATTGTAGGTGCCGCGGCCGGGATTGGGTAATAGTTTGCCGCGGCCCCTTTAAGGAGCCGCGGTGGGGAATTTAAAACGTTTAAATGCAGCGGGGGGCCTGATCTATGCAGATTGGGGACCCCCCCTGCAATGGATCTATGTGAAGACACTTCGGGGGTCCAGATGGGGACCCCCAGCATAGAGGGGGGTTAATTGTAGGTTCCGCAGCCGGGATTAGGTAATAGTGTGCCGCGGCCCCTTTAAGGAGCCGCGGCAGGGAATTTAAAACTTTTAAATGCAGCGGGGGCCTGATCGGTGCTGATCGGGGACCCCCGCTGCAAGGGGTTAATGTGGGGGTGCTGCAGTATGGGGAGACCCCTGCAGTATGGGGATGTGTATAGGGTGCAGGGGGGAGCCTCATACTGCTGTCTCGGGCTGCTCCGAGGCAGCACGTAGAGGCTTTAGGATCCCTTGCGGGCACTTTTTGTGCCCGTAGGGATTCTTACGGTATGCGATAATTATGCGTAGATTTAAGGCTGATTGTGACTACGTAGCTCTCCCGGAGCCTATTCTCGGCCCTTTTTTCGTAGTCATATCGCAAAGCAGGCTGCGAGAGATTCGGTACTTGCAAATAGCAGAAAAACTGCCTTTTGCGAGCACCGAGAGAACTACGAGGGATAATTTGATAGGGCCCTTAGATTGTAGCTTTCTGGATAGGAGTTTATCAGGTTTGTTTGCTTTAGAATAAAAAATATATCCAGTCCTTTTTCTCTTTCATAATAGAGAATATTATCATGCTTCTTAAAGGCCACGGCTGCTACCTGACGCCCCACCTTCGGGGGACACCACCTCCGTGCCTTGAGTTAACAAGAACCCCCAACCTTGCCATTCACCACTTGCGTACCAAACTCATACCAAGCGCACAAATTGCCCATCCTCACAATATGGCCAGCAGTCTGAGGTGCACACATAGAAAGGACCAATCAGCCATCCTGTCCTTAAACCTGGTACCTGCATTCCTTTACACTTTATGCTCCATTGTAGGTACTGAGCCCAAGTGTTTACAACATCGTAGTCCTGGGCGGGATGATGCATAATTGAGAGTAAATGGCCTGTACTACAGCCATATGAGCTGAACAAAATGATTTACTGTACTGGCATTCTCCCGCCGACAAACAGTGCATAACCAAAGCAAAACGTCCCTTTGAGTTCTCCATTGTATGAGGAGTAACTAATAGGGCGATGAGAAGGGGAAAATTGACCACCACTGATGCATACCCAGAGCAATTCCATCCTCTGAGGATTATACAATATACCCAGACAAAAATCCAAGATACCAGCCTGACCCTCTGTAGCAGGGCAAAAATTGACCCATCTGAGCTGTAATCACCACTATATTTGCTGGAATGCCACCCGATGTACTCCATCCTGAAACCCACTACTGAACAACAAATTTGTGGTATGAAAAAACTGTCTACTACACGAAAGGGACCCAGGAAGATAGAGAAAATGACAAAACAGGATAACAAGGCACATATGGCACAGAAAAATCCCATGATAAAAGCGATAAAATAGTAAAGCCTCCCAACATATTGGTAGGAGTATACACGGAACCTTCAATTGCAGTATTGGACACTAACCCCGACGACACGTGGAATGTTCTACCAGAGTCAGAAAACTATACCACTGAGCACGAGTCTAGCAAAGTGTACTATAACACTATTGATGAATAAATGAGCCCCGAATAAATGAGTTGGGGGGGGACTAGGGACCCCTCCAAAACCTTAACTTCCTGGTGGACACCCATATGAAGAGAACTCTATCTATATGCCGATCCCTAAGCTGAAGCCGTCAGCTCAATGCCATAACCAATATATAATACCAGACGCCCAAACACCTCTGACTATCCGTTTATATTGTCCACAAGCATAGCCTAGACCCACATTCAGGAGTCTGTTTTGAAATCCTGCCCCAAGACTATGGTGGTTAAGGCGTTAAAGTATAATTAGAAAGTAATAGTACACTAAGCATAACAACTTGTGCACCCAGAAGGGCACTAAGGAGAGGAATTGGCCCTATAACTCCTATGGCTTCTCTCCCTCCTATCAACTAGCCCCTTAGGACAGCACCTGGTAACCTGACATTGATATACAGGCTGATGGCCCCATACGCCAGGAAGCTCCATAAGGGTGGTAAAGCTGAAAATCTTTAAAGCAAGCTACTAGCAAGCGCTTTACTATCAGCCCTATTAAGATTCCCTTATGTGTTAAACCGTAGCTCGTATGAAGACAGTAAATTAGCCCTGTAAAGCAACTTGCTGATGACTTGCGGGTTAAGACATAGAAAGGCCGAAAAAAGCTTACAGGAAGTGGGATGCAAATCCTTAGTTCTCTCAAGCCCATAACCGCTACAATTCCAATCATGCTATTAAATTGAAACGATTTTACATGCATTCAACCCCGTAACACGCAAATGGAGCCCAAAGGCCAACTAGTGATAAAGAGGACTCGTAAGGGGGGGAATGTCTAATCCATAGCGGAAATGATCTTCAATATCATATTTGCATGCCTTATCAATATTGCATTATGTCTGGAATGAGGGCCCGTTCGTACCCCATAATTGAAAACCCGTAAGACTTAGAAATAAAATGCTTCACAAATGAGTTAACCGATTGAGTCTCAGGCTCGTAACTTAAAGCCCCTCCTGATTTAATAGCACCGTAACTCGGCCAATTGTCAAGCCCGCAGCTTTTGAGGGTTTCACATTGCACTTAAGGTGCTGGAATTTAAAGGGGCTGCTGGTGAAGTTGTTGAATGAACACCCAAATACACTTTAATAATAACCCATATATACTCCAAAGCCCGCGTTATAAACTGACGCAGTGATTCGGGTAAGCACTATAGACACTGATAAAAGCTAAAAGACAGGCAGACACATAACTACCCTCTACAAAAAACAGAAGCCTGAAACGTAGCCCACAAGAATTGCGGCTATAAATTGGCCTCTAAAGCTACCTGCAAATGACTTATGGATTACGGTGAAAAAACCCTATGGGACATGAAGCACGCCCGTAATTATTTTGTATAATTTCTGTGGTATAACGATGTAATGCTGACAAACTCTTTTCTTATTGCTCCAACTAAACACGCAACTATTGGATAGACAATTGACATATAAACGGCCGCAATTTCCGACAACACAGCAATGGGTTACTGGCATGTGTCTCCAACCCATAACATATGCATGGTAATTCAATAGCTCTAAAACACGGGCAAATTTCAAGCCTGCAGATGTTGTGGGTCTCACATTGACGCTACGGGCTACAATTTAATAAAACTAAGGGCTTGAAACAAAACATGAACACAGAGTCACAACTAATGATGATGACAATAGTAATAGTCATGATACCTTAAGAAATAATGCAATAACGCAATAATGTATACTATCTTGTGAGGTAATTAACCCCATACTGGCCGTCTGGGTATGAGCTTTTCAAGTTCTCCCTGCAAGCTGTCAATGCTCACGAGGCACTTTACAGCCTGCCTGCAGGCAGGAACTACGAGTCTCATGATCCTCCGGGCTCCCAGTGCCGTCAGATGCCATGATCCTGAGCCTGGGGGGGATGCAGAGAGACCCCTGCTCACCTACAAACTGCAGATCCTACTTGTAGTCAACTGATCCCTGGGCCGGATGCCTGGGGTGGTCTACAGGCCCTTCAGCAAGATTTGCAACTCCCTAGATTTATCTTCAATACCCACTTGCTACAAGATCAACCTTTATTAAACCTGTCCCTATGTTACTAAATTTTTCTACACATAAATATGAACTTTCGCCAAGATCTGTTTGTTGGGTCAGATCTTGCATACAAATATAAGGTAATATTTTAATACTCTAAAAAAAATATGAAAAAATATGCAAAAAACTTTAATTGGATACTCTGGATCAAAAAACGACGCCGCTTAAAATGTGTAAAATAGACTGTATAGAGATACTATAATAATTGATGTATATAAATTATGGAATATTTTCATATTCCTTGATCATAACGTGATTTATTATGCACAATCCTCATTAACCAGAATATACTGATTCTCCTGTTTCATACAGGATATACTGATAATCACAGGATTGTTACCAAAAAATATATATAAAATCATGTGTATCTATATACATATATATAAAAACAAATATACAATAGAAAAAATCTGATGCCAAAGATGCTTTAAGTCTTACTGAAAGTCTCTATAGTCTCTTATTGATTACTCTGTTTCAATGTCTCAAATATCCATATAGAGGAGAGATCATGCTACTGGATCAGAGCAAAATACATGTAGCAGTATAACAGTATCAAAATAATGATAGCAGTATACTTGCTGTTCAATAATAAAGCTCTCCATTAACTCTCCATGGATAGAGCATAATATAATAGAGCCAAAGAGTAAAAGAGTAAAACAATAGAGTAACAATGAGGTTACACTAAAAAAAGTGTTAGACTTAGCTTTCAGTAGTCTTTGGTTCAGATTAGAATGAAAAATAGGTTGCCAACAGGCCATTTCGTCCCTCCACGGGGACTTCTTCTAAGGCTTTTAACCTTTTACGGGCTTTTTAGGCCTATTTAAGGCCTGAAAATCGCTTCCGAGATTCATTTACGTTGAGGACGTAGTGGTGCGTAGCGTAATGACGTAATGACGTTCTTCAAAGTTAGATTAGCTTTATTTGTCTCAACAGAGGTTGAATCAGCGCCGGAACGCCAACGTAATGACGTCACAAATAAGCATGATAGTTCACAAATAAACATTATTAATCTCTCAGATTTTGCTTTAAAAGAAGCACATAAATCAATATTAACAAAGGGTCTATCCTTTGTTCCAACAAGTAGTTCCAATCTATTTGACAACATAAAAGACGTCAATTTGTTTGTCAGGAAATTGGCATTAAAGAAATGGCACCTGAATAAGGAAGCTCGTGAACTCAACCAATTGGGGGGGGGGGGGGGGGGGGATAAAGGCAGAAGCCTTTAAAGCACCTATGGCATTATTGGATGAACAAAAAGTATCCACATTTGGAAATATTAAGTATAGAGGAAGAATAAATAATAAAAGTTAATTCACTCCAGATCTGACAATGTTCAGCAACATACACTTCTTCCTGGATATGGTGGAAAAGGACTTGATAGAACATGCTAAAAACGTGGAGACATACAAGGCTGATGAGCATCAGAATTTGAATACGCTGGAAAGAAAAGCGCTAAAAGAACTCACTAACGATAACATCTTCATTAAACAGGCGCATAAGGGAGGCAATGTTGTATTAATGAATGGCACTGATTACTTGGAAATGTGTAACAAGATTCTTGGAGATAAGACAACTTATACAATATTAAAGGAGAATCCAACACAGAAATTTAGGAAAGAACTACAAGTAATATTGTGCAATGCAAAAGACAGAAAACTAATTGATCAGATTACATATGATTTCTTACTGCCTAAATATATTACAACAGCCACCTTTTATGCCCTGCCTAAAATTCATAAGGAAATCTCCCCGGTCCCAGGTCGTCCCATTGTCTCTGGAAATAACTGCCTTATGGAAAGAATAAGCAAATTTGTGGACGAATATCTTAAAGAAACAGTCAAAACCCTGCCATCATACCTCCAAGATACATTGGACGTTCTTAAACAGCTAAATTACATCACTGTACCTGAACAAACAATTCTCATCACGATTGACGTTGAACGGCTTTATTCATCAATCCCTCATGACAAGGGTATCAAAGCAGTCAAATATTTTTTAAGTATGCAAAGTAGTGAAAATGCTGAATTCAATGAATTCATCATTAGACTACTCGAGTTCACACTCACTAAGAATTACTTCCTGTTTGACAATCGTTGGTACCAACAAAGCAAGGGAACAGCTATGGGGACGTCTTGCGCACCAAGTTATGCCAATTTATACTTAGGCCATTGGGAAGCAATTGAAGTCTTTAGTGAAACAATGCAGAAATACACGGAGAATGTGTTACTTTGGCAACGCTTCATTGATGATATACTACTGTTCTGGACAGGTCTCAAGGAAGTATTCTTAGAATTCATTGATACCCTCAATCATAATGATGTAGGTCTAAAATGTACCTATATGATTAACAATAAAGAAGTTGAATTTCTGGACCTAACCATTATCAAAGATAATAAAGGCAAGATTCATACATCAGTATTCCGTAAATCCACAGCATCAAATTCACTCCTTCATTGGTCAAGCCAACACCCTCTGGGACTCAAATCGGGAAGACCCACAGGACAATATTTAAGATTAAAGAGAAACTGCGATAATGAGACGGATTTCAAACAAAAGGCTAAAGATCTGCGTATGAGATTTAAACAAAGAGGTTATCCAAATCGTGTGCTCAAAAAGAGCCTATAGAAGAGCACTATCGAGTAAACGAGAAGATTTACTGTATAAAACAGTTAAAAAAGATGTTAATGACTGGGACACGAAAATATGTTGCATAATGCAATATGGAAAAGATTGGGTAGCCATCAAGCAGATTTTAAAAAAGCATTGGTATATTTTAAAAGAGGATGAAGCTCTGAGAGAGTCGCTGACATCAGAACCCTCCATAACATACAGGAGAAGTAGAAATATAAAAGACACATTGGTTAAGAGTCACTATAAACCTCCTCAAAAAACATCGAACTGGTTAACTCCTACAATAGGATTATTCAAATGTGGTCATTGTAAAGCTTGCAATTACATACAACCGAGCAAAGAATTTATTGACCACAATACAGGAAAGAAATATCCAATCAAAACCTTTATAAATTGCAAAACTACACATGTAATTTATGTAATGACCTGTCCCTGTCATAAATATTATGTCGGTAAAACTTTTCGACAACTACGAAGGAGAATACTCGAACAAGTCTATTCAATAACTAAATCTCTGTATACTCCAGTATCTAGACATATAAATAACTTTCATAAAAATCAGGCTGAGGTAATGAAGTTTCAAGTCCTAGAAAAACTATCTATAGGGCCGAGAGGAGGAACTATAGATCAAATTTTTCTCCAAAAAGAGAGCAAATGGATATTTACATTAAATAGCACATACCCCATGGGCCTAAACGAAGGATACTCGTATTCTGCCTTTCTTTAGAGCAGGTATCCTTTACAGGGATATCCTAATATATTTAACCTCAAATCACATCATAACAATTTTTTAAACATAGGACCTTGATATATGGCCCGCCCTTATTCATTACACTATAATCAAAACTTTCAGCACATTAGATTACTTGGAGATTTTTATTTCTTATATTTTTTTTATTATTCACCTAATTTAGTTTAGTTCAAATATATATACGGTAACATATACTTTCTTTATAATCTAAATAATTTTACATCCAACCACTCACTTTTTTCCATCACTTTATTAGTAAATCCATTATACATCACTTATTCCTAACATTACACATTAATATGGGGAAATATGTTTAGCAGTGGACATTTTGGTAGAATGCAATCTCTTTATATCTTGACATAAATTAATATGCCATTACTTCACATCCATGTGAAATAAAATATATATCTTTATTTGAGTAATTTTATCCTCAAAGTCAATAATTTATTGATAGTATATGTGGGCCTCTGGAATATTTGCATATTTTTTGTATATATTTTTTGTATTCTTGGTGCTCTTTTGTGCTATTTTGCGCTTATTTACACTAATTTGTACTCTTTGTCCAGGATTGTCTAAATAAAGATCGGCAGGGGTTGAATGAGTGTTGTGACATCATTACGTTGGCGTTCCGGCGCTGATTCAACCTTTGTTGAGACAAATAAATCTAATCTAACTTTGAAGAACGTCATTACGTCATTAAGCTACGCACCACTACGTCCTCAATGTAATTGAATCTCGGAAGCGATTTTCAGGCCTTAAATAGGCCTAAAAAGCCTGTTAAAGGTAAAAGCCTTAGAAGAAATCCCCGTGGAGGGACAAAATGGCCCGTTGGCATCCTATTTTTCATTCTAATTTGAACCAAAGACTACTGAAAGCTAAGTCTAACACTTTTTTTAGTGTAACCTCATTGTTACTCTATTGTTTTACTCTTTCACTCTATTATATTATGCTCTATCAATGGAGAGTTAATGGAGAGCTTTATTATTGAACAGCAAGTATACTGCTATCATTATTTTGATACTGTTATACTGCTACATGTATTTTGCTCTGATCCAGTAGCGTGATCTCTCCTCTATATAGATATTTGAGACATTGAAACAGAGTAATTAATAAGAGACTATAGAGACTTTCAGTAAGACTTAAAGCATCTTTGGCATCAGATTTTTTCTATTGTATATTTGTTTTTATATATATGTATATAGATACACGTGATTTTATATATATTTTTTGGTAACAATCCTGTGATTATCAGTATATCCTGTATGAAACAGGAGAATCAGTATATTCTGATTAATGAGGATTGTGCATAATAAATCACGTTATGATGAAGGAATATGAAAATATTCCATAATTTATATACATCAATTATTATGGTATCTCTATACAGTCTATTTTACAAATTTTAAGCGGCGTAGTTTTCGGATCCAGAGTATCCAATTAAAGTTTTTTGCATATTTTTTCATATCATAAGGGGTGTTAAGCACCTAGGATACCAGTAATATAGATCACCATTTTTTTCTATAATACTCTGTAAAACTATTGCACAAAAGAAATGTTGGAGGACATTACACACATTTAGTTTACTAATTTATCATGTATATTGTGTATGTTGTTCCCAAAAAGCTTAATTGTTTCAAACAATATACAGAATGTGGGCATTCATTTAGTGGTATAGTATGTGCCGAAGTGTGACGAGTTTTATGATAATATAACTCCTTGTTTTCAAAACTTTATTATCCCACACAATAGCCATGACAATATCCCTGTTCTCTTCTTTTCCATGTTCACTGTTCCTCTTGTGTAAACCAGATTCTCCCGACTGAGCACAAACTGCAGTAAATTAGCAATTTCTATTAATTCCTTGCTAATGCAAGGCTCTCATTGTAATGGATTTAACCTCATTACAAAAGTTAAATACCTTGAGCAAATAATGATGATTTATCTGCTCTATCATGTATAATCACCAATACTTTAAGGCCTAAAATAATTTAGTAGGCTAAATATATGAGTCAGTGCTACAACTAAGTATTTAAGTGTTGAAAATATTCTAGGAGCTGTTTGTGAATATATTGATGATACAGTATTAAATGATTGAATATAATTGGGTGGAACAAAGAAAATGAAAATCGCAATAATAACTGACCTTAAATAAGCACTGATATATCATTGCCTACATTGTAAACAGACTGCAAAACCTTGCCACTATATCCAATGTCTGCTTCTGTGTGCATCTATGAAGATGGACCCCCCCAGAGAGATAAAAGCACAGTTCTTTTTTTTTTAAACCTACAAGGAGAAACTGCAGATGCTAGGATATCTTGTTATATACAGTATATAAGATTGCTACAGCAATGATCTTGACTTTATTTAAACACTAATTTTTTCTAGTTTTAAAAAGAATGCATGTTGAAAAGACGTGGTAAGGGGGAATAGCTTTATTAACATGTAGTTCACAATTAATTTATTCACATCTTGTTAAAGTCTTTGTAGTTGTTCATGCTCAGGGGTTAATCCTACACCCACATAATCCACAATCTGTGTATTTACATTAACTGACCAGTCATGATTATAAAAGTGTATTTTTTTTAACAGTATAAGTGTTTGAAAAAATTTGGTACAAAAGTTCAAATTTACGATCATGAATGGAAATCACTTTTTAATTACTTGAACCTGAATGTAAACTGAATGCTCTCTCAAACAAAAGAACGTAAACATTAATTCATTCTTTTTAAGTGTAAACAAGTAAAATATTGCTGTTTTGTAACACACAGAGGAAAACTATCCTATCTAACATACTACTGTCATAACCTTCTCTTCGTTGGACTTAAAAAGTTTGCTAGACCATTACTACCTGGAGGTTGACTAGATTATGTATCCTCTCACACAAGACAGCTCGGGAAGGCAGACACCTATGTCAAGTTACTAGGTTCCAGGACAATGTTCAGAAATTATTTCTTGACTAAAAGAATAATAAATGCCTTTCCTCTAAATGGAATGCACTATGCATATGTGTCCCAACAGAGCATAATTTTTTATTCTTTAGTTAACCCTTTTTATACATTAAAATATTGTTGTCCAAACTGATACCTTTGAATACTCGTATTGCCCCACGTGCGCTAGGACTTCCACACAAGGGCCCGGCATCAGCCTGCCTATCTCCCCGTTGAGGTGGGAGTCTACAGACCCAGATGACAGGCATCTCCAGTTAGTACCAGGGCACCAGGTAGTTTGTTATGGGTTACAGTTACAAGGGGAAGTAGAAGGAAGAGGAGGAGGCAGGCCAGTTCTGAGTTGGCGAGCACCAACAGATTTGAAAGATTGAGTGAATCTGTTGAGGATGCCCATTCTGAAATGGCAATGCCAGATAGAGTTGTTCCCTCTAATTGCCAGGAGAACAGTTCTACTGGAGGCGTGGGAAGGAAGTTTAGACAGAGCAACAGACAGGTTTTAGTGGTAGGGGACTCTATTAGTAGGAAGGTTTGTGATTTGTCACCCAGATTCCAGCAATCAACAGTTTGCTGTCTCCCAGGTGCTCAGGTTTGACATGTTGTGGATCTGGTCTATAAATTATTTGGAGGGGAAGGAAATGAACCATCCAACTTGGTACATATTGGTGCCAATGACAAAAAAGTGTAAGATGGAGTGTCTTAAATACTGATTTTATAGAACTAGGAAACAAGCTTTAATAAAGGACCTGCATGTTAGTATTTTCAAAGATACTACCAGTGTCACATGCTAGCTAAAATAGTGGTGCACTAAGGAGGGTTTGGAGTTTTTAGAGCACTGGCTGACTCCTCACTTGGGTATAATCTCTATAGCAGTGATGGATTACAACTTAATCGAGAGGGAGCTTGTGTGCTAGGTGAAAGGATGGTAGAAAGGCTGGGGGTGCTAATAAAGCTATTAGGTGGGGGAGGGACATGATGGAAGTAAGGGATGAAATAACTACGCATGGGGAGGAAAATGGGGAGGGTTATTTAGGTCAGTAGGAAGGTATTGCTAAGTAACTCAAATAGAGAGGGAGGTATTGCTAAGTAACTCAAATAGAGTTGCAAGTACTTCAAAACTGCAGAGTCATAGCAACATAAAGTGTATGCTTGCTAAAGTCAGAAACTTGCCTGGGAAATTGGGAGAGCTATAATTATTAACAGTAAAGGAAAAATGGAAATTGGAAGTTATTACTGAAACATGGTGGGATGCCTCTGGTGACTGGATAGATGATTTGTATGTTATAACCTATTTAGGAAAGATTTGGGAAATGGTTGAAGGGATTTGTATGTATGTTAAGCTTGATTTAGGCTTAAATTCTGAGAAAATATTTATGGTGGAACTAGCGATAATGTTGAATTATTGATGGTGGAGTTAATTAGCAGAGGAGCAAATCCTAAAAGACTATTGGAATGAATATGCTATAAAACCTAAAATATAACTGAATGGGAAGAATTGCAATTATTGTTACAGATTGATAATGCAGCTAAACATGGTACAATTCTAATATTGATAGATTTTAACTACCCTGAAAAAAACTGGATGAGTGATACCAGCAGTTCAGCAAAGGGGAACAGGTTCTTGTTATCGGACCCAGGTTATACAAGAACCTATTATAAATGAGATGATTTCCCATTTAGGAAATATGGGGTACTTTGTGAAACTTTGGGTAAACTCATTTGAGATTGGATTAAAAAAACAAAGTTCTAAAAGGAAAACAAAAACTCCTAATTTTAGAAGGGCAAATTGTAATGGTCTCAGGCAGCATAGACTGGAACAAAGAACTGGCAGGTAATACTGAAATTAAATGAACAACATTTAAATTCTTACTAAATATACATACATGAGTAAATAAAAGTAAAAATGAATAAATCACATCCCATGTCACTTAACAATGATTTAAAGATCAAGATACATAGTAAAGAGCAAGCATTTCAATTGTACAAGAAAGAGGGAACAGAGGCATATTTACATGAGTAAAAGGAAATCAACAAGGCTTGCAAAAGAGTTATTAGCGTGGTGAAAATAGAAAATAAAAAATTAGTTGCAAAGAAGAGTAAGACTAACCTTAATTTAAAAAAATATATTAATGGTAAGAAAGCCAGGAAGGAAGTTATAATAATTTTACAAGGTGAAAAAGGCCAATTGATAAATATTGACCAGGAAAAGGCAGATTACCTGACTTGGTTATTTTCTTTTGTATACAGAAGGGCGGTACCAGTGGTTGGGACACTGCAACAAAATGGAGCTACCCCTTCAACAAATAATTGGTTAATGCAGGAAGAAATCTAAAAGAGTTTGGTAAAAAGAAATGTTAATAAAGCAACAGGTTGTGATGGAACTCATCCAAGGATATGTAATAGCCAAACGATTATATCTAATTTTCCAGACTCACTCTCCATAGAGTCACTACCAGATGACTGTATAAAAGCAGATGTAATAACTATATTTAAGAAAGGAGCAAGAGCAAATCCAGGGTACTATAGATCTCTAAGCTTCACATCTTTAGTGGTGAAGTGGTAACATTTTTAGTAAGGCTAATAAGGGATAGAATACTGAACCTGGATATAATATGTTAATCATATGATATTGTTGGCACCTTTTATAGAAAGAATGGGTCCTCCATTCTTCATATTCATTTTCTTGCCATTCTCTGAAATGTGTCTTGCTCTACAATATCCATTATTTAAGTGGTTCTCTGTTATTACATATTAATATTTTACTTTGCTTTGCATGTTCCTGGAATTGGTTCTTGGGTATGAATTCTTGTGTTCATCTCCAAGAAATACGATAATTTGGCAGAATATAATTGGAACTTTGCATAACTGGTTTAACTATAACTTGTCAGGATGAGGGTGTGTGAACAATGTTGTCCAGGTGTATCTCAGATAATAATTCTCATCACACAAACATTAAAAAGCAGCTTTTCCCACATAGGACCCCTGCTAATATATCCTGGACATTCTTTGAAAGGAACCTTAGCCTGATCAGAAAAGAAACAGTTGTTAATTAAGAGACAACCTGGCATTTATAGTCTCAGCCCCAGTATTGTCCATTGAATTTAGGGTATATATTTTAACAATTATTTTACCTGTAATACACATAATACATATTAAAATATTATTTCACTAAAGACATACTTATTAAGACAATCTTTAGTATACATGAGGATATATAGCATTTTGAACTTACAGTCTAGGAGGTTGAAAGTACATAAGGATTTTAGAAAATTTAATGGATAACTATGGCCCTTTGTTTAAAATATTCCCTCGTGAAGAATAACACAGGAAAATAGCTAAATTGTTTCTAGAATGTAAAAAAAAGTTTTACTTTATTAATAGCAGAATTAGTGAATGGAGCAGGTATTCAGAGAGATAAAGAAGAGAGACAGAAACAGAGGAGAAGCATGATAGAAGTAAAAAAAAAAAGTTGAAGCAGGAGTGAAACTGAAAGAGAGATAAAGGAAAGAAAGAGAAGAGAGAGAAGGGGGAAAGAGAAAATTAGGAGACATTTGTGGATGAAAGGAATAGAGAAAATGGGAGGGAGAAGAGAGGGTGGGAGGGAAAGAATGGGGAGCGAGGTTGAAGCTGAAAGGGAAATAGAGATAAAAGGGAAAGAGAGGAGAGAGTCTGAGAAAGGAGGGTAGAGGATAGATGAGGGATAGAATGGGTGGTGGGAGAAGTAGGAAGAAAACCCTAATTAGAGAAGGGTAAGGTATGAGTAGGAAAAGGGGGAAAGAGACATACGGGGGCAAAAAGTGGCAAAAGGAGAAAAGGGAAAGACAGCAGAAGAGCAATGAAAAAGGTAATAGAGAGGAAATGAGTGAAAGAATGGGGAAGAAGAATGGGGGAGAGGAATAGATAAAAGGGGAGGCGAAGAGTGCAAAACATTGGGCAGAGGGAGAGGAGAGGGAAGAAGAGAAAGAAAAAAGCTGTGAAGAGTGATGGGGAAAGAAAAACGTAGAAAGAAGGAAAGAAGAAGGAAAGTGAGGAGTAAAGCAAGAAAGGAGAGGAGTGGAGATAGGGGAAGGGAGGAGATGTGTAAAGACTGGAGAGAAGATACAAAATGGGAGAGGAAAGGAAGACAGAGAAAAATTAAGGGGGAAATGGAGAGGATGGGGCGAGAGAGGAGGGGAAGAGAAAGAAAGAGAGATAGGAGAAAAAAAGAGAAGAAGAGTAGTTGAGACTGGGGAGAAAGGAGAGGAAATGAAATAGAGCAATTAGAGGGGCAAAGGGGCAATTGGTATTTCTTATTAATTAACCTCCATTTTTTAAGGATGATTTTAATCGTATATATTCCTTTTACTATAGATTTGGTTGGATAACTCTCCATAAAGATCAAAGCACCCAAATCTTGGTTGGATAACTCTCCATAAAGATCAAAGCACCCAGAAAACCGCATTATCAATTTGATGCCATGTATACCTATTCTGTGGTCCCAACCATTTTAAAGCATGGGCTAATATATTAGCTTTCTGATATAATTTTAAGACTGGATAAGATATTCCTCTGTTACTAAAACTTCTAGCCATAATTAATCTCTTCAATTTTATATGCTTTCTAGAGTGGATACATTTGTCAATCAAAATTAAAAAATTTGTAATCCAATGTGTTGGAAATTGAAGAGGTATACATCGTAGCATATAATTGATTCTAGGTAAAATGGCCTTTTTGATGCTTGCGATTCTGCCCACAAAGGATACATGCAAATTTCTCAATCTTTCAATAACTTCTTCGCATTTCTGAAAGATATTTTTACAATTTATTGAGGTCTTTTTAAATAAATCCTCATTAAAAATTATGCCCAGATGTTTCAATGAGTTGGAGTCCCATTAAAATGTAAATTTGGATTCTAAATCTTTTTTATCTTCCTTCGTAATGTTTATAGTAAGAATTTCAGATTTTTGAGAATTACATTTGTAATTTGAAATCAAACCATATTCAGAAATATAGTTTAATACTTGAGTTAATGTTTCTTTGGGTGAGTAAGGGTCAAAACTATATCGTCAGCTAAAAGGGTTGTTTTATGTTCTCTCTCTCCCACATCTATCCCCTTTATATCAGGGGAATTTCTAATAGCTACAGCTAATGGTACTAATAGAAATGCAAACAGAGTGGGAGAGAGGGGACATTACTGCCTGGCACCATTGCCAACTCTAATGTATTGTGGATCAAACTCAGGTCCAGTCAGTGCAGCAGACGGATGAGAGTACAACGCCCCTATAGCATTAGCACCAAACTCTCCAAAACCCATCCTGTCCAAAGTTTGCTTCATATACTCCCCACATACCCTGTCAAATGATTTT
This sequence comes from Discoglossus pictus, assembly GCA_027410445.1. Taxonomy (NCBI): domain Eukaryota; kingdom Metazoa; phylum Chordata; class Amphibia; order Anura; family Alytidae; genus Discoglossus; species Discoglossus pictus. Next base: position 214,969,446 of record CM050167.1, read on the forward strand.
TCAGCATCCATGGACAGGGATAGGGTGGGGTACCTCTACTTTTAGAGAGGTCTGTAAAATCCATAAGTTTACGTACATTATCAGAACCTTGTCAGCCAGCAATTAAACCGGATTGGTCTATTTATATTAAATTAGGCCACTTAGATTTTAGCGTATTATTTCAAGTCCACATTCATTAAAGATACAGTGCCTTGCAAAAGTATTCACCCCCTTGGCATTTTTCGTGTTTTGTTTCCTCACAACCTGGAATTAACATGGATTGTTTGAGGATTTGCATAATTTAATTTACAGAACATGCCCACAACTTTAAAGATGTTTTTTTTTTTATTGTGAAGCAAACAACAAATAGGACAAAGTAACAGAAAAAGTCAATATGCATAACTATTCACCCCCCCTAAAGTCAATACTTTGTAGATCCACCTTTTGCAGTAATCACAGCTCCAAGTCGCTTTGGATAAGTCTCTATGAGCTTGCCACATCTTATCACTGGGATTTTTGACCATTCCTCCTTGCAAAACTGCTCCAGCTCCTTCAAGCTGGATGGTTTGTGCTTGTGAACAGCAATCTTTAAGTCTGACCACAGATTTTCTATTGGATTGAGGTCTGGGCTTTGACTAGGCCATTCCAACACATTTACATGTTTCCCCTTAAACCACTCAGGTGTTGCTTTAGCAGTGTGTTTGGGGTCATTGTCCTGCTGGAAGGTGAACCTCTGTCCTAGCCTCAAATCACACACAGAGGGGTGTAGGTTTTGCTCAAGAATATCCCTGTATTTAGTATCCATCTTTCCCTCAACTATGACCAGTTTCCTAGTCCCGGATGCTGGAAAACAACCCCACAGCATGGGGCTGCCACTACCATGTTTCACTGTGGGGATGGTGTTCTTTGGGTGATGTGATGTGTTGGGTTTGCACCAGACATAGCCTTTTCTTTGATGGCTGAAAAGTAAAATTTTAGTCTCATCAGACCAGAGCACCTTCCTCCATACATTTTGGGAGTCTCCCACATGCCTTTTCACAAACTCAAAACGTGCTATTTTGTTTTTTGCTAAAAGCAATGGCTTTCTTCTGGCCACTCTGCCATAAAGCCCAACTCTATAACTATATATTTTTCTCATTTCACTTCACCAACTTAGACTATTATGTTCTGATCCATCACATAAAATTAAGATTAACAAAACATTGAACTTAAGGCTGTAATGTAACAAAATAGGTAAAAAGTCAGTGGGGTGAATACTTTTGCAAGGCACTGTATGGGTCTATAATTCTTACAAAGTTGGAATTCTTGATTATGTTCAGCTATAAGAAAAATATTTGCTATGAACATTTCTTCTTGGATTTTACCTTCCTCTTTTATTTCGGTGAAAATGTCCTTTAGTTAATCAATAAAAATTGGGTGGAAGGTCTTATAAAATAAATTCCTATAATCATCCGGACTCGGAGTGGTGTATGATTTTAAGTTATTAATAACTTCAAAAATTTCCAATTCAGTAATGGGTTTCTATAACTCCTGCAGTTTCCTCTCTGATATTTTGGGTAATCTATATTTACTAAGGAAGCAGATAATTTCATTAAATGATGGTTCTTTAAAATCTACTTGTTGTGATAAATTGTATATTTTTTTATAATAGTCTGTAAAGATCTTGGCAATATCTTTGGGTTTAGTGTACAGAATGCCCTCACTCATCAAACCTTCAATTCTTGACCTATGATTTTTATTCTTTATTTTGTTAGCCCAAGTTTTGCTTGTCTTGTTATTATGATGAAAGTATTTTTGTTGCATCCATAATATTGCTTTATCTGAGATCAATTAATTAACTAATTTATTTGATTTTGATTTTTTTTATTTCTATAGACATCATATAATTGAAGTCTACCCTATTCTTTTTCTCTAAATTATATAACTGAATCAATAATTTTCATAGCGGTTCCCCTCTTTCCTTCTTAATCTGCTTTTGCAATTTAATTAGGATACCTCTAGTGAAAGCTTTTTGTGTTATCCATAACGTACTTCTACAAGTGACTGAGTTCTTATTTAATTCAAATTTTCTTTTTTCTTTTTTCTTTAAGATATTGTATCCTTTTTGCATTTTTGATTATTTTATTATCCAATTTTTAAAGAGGTCTTGTAATGTGACGATTTGGTAGTACTGCCTCCAAAAAATATCAGTATTACTGTTGTTCACACGTAATGTTGAAAAATGTGCTAATACCATACCATATTAATTCAGGCGACATATGGAAAAACACACCTGCGTCACTGTTATGGCCGCCTATACTGTTATGGCCGCCTATACATGACAATGGGCCCTATTCTATTGCCCAATTTGTAAATTCATACACACTTAATTGCCACATATTCTTTTAGCTACGCACAATCCGATTACGAGTTATCCACCTATAATCACTATGGCCAGCCAAAGATGCAAAGCCAGGCCTTAGAACTGCATTGATTTTAGCATAGCTCGAATATTACCAGCTCTAAATAATTAAAGTTACACAAAATCAATGTTCTATTAGACCCGTAGCTCTAGCTCACAAATAAAGTCTTACACGCAACAGAAAAAACGATCACAATCCTGTCAAAACTATTATGAGTATTACATAGGACTCGCAAGGGCTTTTCCAAATACGTATTAAAGCTGTTACAGCAATTAAACAAATAATACTGTACTTTAAAAGCATGGAGAGGCATGGAAAGACATTAGAATGAATTGCACAACAGTCTCAAACCACAAATATGCAATACAAAAATATTATTTTTAAATCTTATTTCTGAGTGATATTGAATTCTGCACTCAGAAGTGGAGCTACTGTCGCTGCTGCCGGTGCAGGGCACCAAGGCCCCTGACCTCTGAGGGACACCCACAGACCTCCTGTGGGTCCCCTGTGGCCCCCGGGGCCTCCATGTGGCCACTGTGGCCCCTGGGGCCTCCATGTGGCCCCTGTGGCCCCCCATGGCCCTCCAGTGGGCCCCACGGATCTTATGTGCCCCCCTCACTCTTTACATGTGCCCCCCACAGATCATAAGTGGCTGCCGCTGGTCCCATGTGGCCCCACAGCTCTCTTGTGGCCCCTGCAGGGGGCTACAGTTAAGCTTAAAGGGCTGCAGGAGAGGCACAGGAGGTCCAAGGGGGCCTTAAGGGGTCATGGGGGCCCCTGGGTCATGTGGGGGGCCACAGTGGGATTTAAGTTGCTGCAAGGGAGGTCTGCGGGGGCTATAAGGGGCCGTTGGGAGCATTGGGCCAGCAGGGGGCACAGGGGTCACCTGGAGCCTGTGAAGCCTGAGCCACAGTGGGCCATAAGAGGCCACAGGGGCCCACAGGAGGTCCACAGGGGCCAAAGGGATGCCAGGGGCCACAGGAACCCACAGGACCACAAGTGACCCACGGAGGCAACAGGGGGACCCCACGGTCCTTGCTAGCCCCTGCGGCCCCCTTGGACCTCGATGGCCTCCTCGGCCCTCGGGCCTGCAGTGGACCCTTCTCACCCCAGGAAATGGAGTGCAGCACCGGGCAGGTAAGAAAGTATTTACAGTACTATAATATATATAAATGTATATGTAAATGGGTACATATACACAAATATAATATAATATGCAAATGAGAATACAATGTACCGCATGCTTTTAATAAAAAAATAGCAACTTTATACATATGCTGTTTAAAACGGCCGGCATATGCTTTAAGGGAGCAATGTATAAAGTTGCTATTTTGGGATTAAAAGAGTGAGGTACATTGTATTCTCATTTGTATGTCCCCGCATTGCAGAAATGCAAATGAGCTTATTAATGTATTATTTGTTTTCTGTACTTTGTACGGTGGAGAACTTTTCTCACACTAGTATCACCATACACTAAATGATTGTTGTGGAATACCCAATCCTACAAAATCTATTGCACAAACCAGAATCTGCCTCATATTGATGATAGCCAAAAGCTTGAAACAGTACTGTATATAAGTGATTCTTGGTTTGTGCAAAGTCTAACCCATTGCTTTGCTTAAAAGCTGTTTAATACAGCGGGCATATGTTTTAAGGGTGCAATGTATAAAGCTCCTATTTTTAGATAAAAAGAGTGAGGTACATTGTATTGTCATTTGCATTGTCCCCGCCTTTTAGACATGCAAATGGTCTTATTAATGTATTATTTGTTTTCTTTATATATATATATATTTTGTAAAAACTTGAACTTTATTATGTGTGTAACTTTTGAACTTGACAAAACATTTTTAGAACTTGGAACATTATAAACGGTAACATAGTGAAAACATTTTTTAACATAATTTTGTATTATAAGTATTAACAGTTGAATGTAAAAACAGTTGAACTTTAAACAAATCAGTATTGTAAACTTGAGGTAATGGTTTTCTAACATGCAATTTCTATCTGAAGAATTGTTAACTTCAATATACATTTAATCAAGAGTAAGACAAACATTAAAAACCCTCCTTTAAACGTACCCAATTTTAACATAAACTTTGTGATATGTTTAAGTCAGAAACTTGAGAGAATATTTTTTTAAACTTGAAGTTTCTTATCTGTGTAACTAAGAAACTTGAAAAAACATTTTTACAACTTGGAACATTATAAATAGTAACATAGTGAATTAATATTTAAACATAATTTTGTATTAAAAGTATTAACATTTGGATGTAAAAACAGTTGAACTTTAAACTAATCAGTATTAACATGCAATTTCTATCAGAATGATTGTTAACTTCAAGATACATTGAATGCAGAGGAAGGCAAACAGTAAAAACTCTCCTTAAAACGTACCCAATTAAATGAATTCCTTACTGACCCCATGGACTGGCGATAAACATTAATCCAGGGAGTAATCTTGGTGACAAATCTTATGAGGTGGGATCTCTACAGTGTCGTCCGGTAAATGTGGTATTTTTTCTGTTCTACCTTCTCCAATTTTAATAAGCCAATCATTGAAATCAGTTTGGCCTTCAGATCTCATATTTTGTTGCAGTTGAAGATGGGTAAAATGTTTCCACAGTGTGCTTGACTTTATACAGATTTTGATAATGTCAGTTTGATTTCCATGTACAGCGACAGGTAATGTTTGTCTAAAATCGCCACCTAACAACATTACCTTTCCACCAAATGGAAAAGTATTATCCATGACTTCACGAAGCAAACGGTCAATACATTGGAGGGCATAGCATGACATCATTGTGGCCTCATCTATTATAATTAATTTACATTTGTTCAATTTCTTTGCTTGTAATGATGTCATGCGAATATCTGACAGAGAAGTTTCTAAAATAGGCACTGGCAGTTTAAAGCCACTATGAACAGTTCTTGCACCTTCTAACAAAAGTGCAGAAATTCCAGTAGTGGCAAACGCCATTGCTATTTGACTTTGTGCTTGTACCGAACTCATTAATAAATTATATAGATAGGTCCATCAAGATAGAAATAACGCTCTGTCACCATGTCATCATCTATTGCATTTTAATGGCATTAAATGCTTGCAATTGTAACGTATTTAAAGTTGCAAGTCTTTCTTCTGTTCTTTCTGCTTGTTGTTGAATGTCTTAGTCTTCAAAGTTTATGTCATCTATAAGACCTGGATCAGGCAAATTAAAACTTGCACAACTTAATCAATGAGATAAAAATACTTCTTGGATTTCCATTAACGCTTTTAAGTGAGCAATGGGTTCATTGCATCGTCGCATAAAGTCTTCAGCTATATTACTTTTAAATCTCTCCCACAAAGCTAATGCATTTGGAGCATTTCAGAAGATACAAATAAATGCAAATTGTTCTCTCATCTGCTGTGGCATTTGACATTGTGCTGCTTCTTCTAAACATCTTTCCCACTGTGTATCATCAGCTAGTAAGTTTCTATGTCTTGCAGCTAAATGGAAGGATTCATATACAATGTCATTAACAGTTCTTATGTGTTCAAAACATAGTGCTCCAGGAACATTTAAAAGTAATCTCCATAAGCAAAAACGTTTAACATCTCTTGGACTGACTGTGTAAATTCTTGGGATTATTTTATTGCCTCTGCTTTTTCTCGGTCTCCATAATCCATTCACAAAATCATAGTGATATGGAATTTCAATATATAAGAATTGTGTTGCTTGTGAATCTGTGGAATTTAATTCAAACCATGCAGTTAGTGTAGTGTGACGATCTTCACTTTGGTCCAATGCATTCATTTCATTTCCAGCATGGAAATACACTAAATGTCTTTGTGGCAAATGTACTGCTAATCTATATACTGCATGTGATCTATCATGCATTTCAAATTTTAAAAGCCGCCAGATAGCTTCTGGCGCACTGACATAGCGAGCATCTACTTGAGATGCAAGTTCATCATGTACTAACACACTACTTTCAGGGTTGTCTGCACTTTTGATGACTACAGTAGCTGCATCGTAGCCTTTGTAAATATATTTATAGACATGTTTAATGGATTTGATGGAAGTGCAGGCTTCTATGTTGATGTGGGCATTGTACTTCATGAGTAAATGTGGATTGTAGGGTACTACATATCTATTGTCAACTTTTTCCATGAATAATGGCACTATCTCCTTCTCTTCTTTTATAAAGTGTATAGCCATCACAATTGGCATAGGTTTTGTCTCTATAATCTTTTGGAAATTCTTTGGAACATTTATTATTTTCCATACATGGTGATTGTGGATTAAGCTCACCACAGGGTCCATGAATCATGCGATGAGTAGCAATCTCATATAGTCTACCACATAGTTCTGGATCTGGTAGTTCAGCAACAATGACTGCATCCACTTTGTCAGAAGTATCTAATTTATCTTTTTCTTGAAGTATTATCAGAAGATGTGCATGTGGAAGTCCTCTTTTTTTAAATGTAATGGTATATACATAAGCAAGACATTTGCCAAATAACTGACTGATAGTGATGTCACATATTAATTCATTTAATTTAATCTTAAAAATTCTGGCTACTAAATCTGGTCTATCGGAAGCACTTTTTCCAAGAAGTAAATTTTGTGTAATTTCTGGCCATTGTGGATTACATGTAAATGTAAGAAATAAATCGGGTTTGCCAAATTTGGTGACAATAGCCATAGCATCATTGTATCTTTCTCTCATATTTCGAGGAGATCCTTGAAAGGAAGATGGTAAAATAATGGCTTTGCCAGCTGTCATGTCTCTGCTTGTAGCCACGTCAGCAACATAGTCCATTAGTCCCGAATATTGTTCTACACGTAGTTTATCTTGTTGATATTTTATAAAGTTTAAATTATTGGCCTCAACTTGCAAATAGGAATCAATAATCCATTGTTGTGTTAGTTTTCCACCACTTAAACTTGAATTAAATGTATTTCGAATGGCAATTTGAGCTACTTTAAGTTCAAGCATAGAAACATTATTTCGGATTCTGGCTTTAGCATTTGGGTAACTTGGAAGTGTTAATTTTGGTTGCCAACCTGCTTCTCCGTGTGGGAAAAAAATGGGATATATCATTGGATCCAAATTTGGACTTAAGATACTCATATTAATGAATGGTTGCACCTCATTTCTGGGATATTTCTACTTCTGCCAATTTTTTATAAGCTTTACTGTTATTTAGCTCTATAAAGACTGGGTAAGCATTTTTTTATTTTCTTCCATCTGCGTTCGTTGGTCAACAGCTTCCATTGTATCTAGGACATATAGTTGAGCGGATTTTCTATGCTCTCCTTCCGCTGGATGTAAATGGGAAGTCCGATGATAAATTTGTCCTTGGACTTTAAAACAGCAAGGACCATGTCCTGGTACATTAGCAGCTATTGTTGCCCCCATAGATGCAAAGGATATGGCACTATTGTAGGATCTTATGTTTGTCTTAAAAATTTTGTAGTTTGGAAAAGTAGGTTCAGTCATAATGTTTTGTAAATAGATTGGAAATTCTTTTCTGTGTGGAAGTTTGAACTTGCCTTTTTGACAGCAACTTATGAATTGGCCATCTCTTGGTCTCTCCTGTTTAAAATAATAAGCCTCACAAAACTGACATTGAGTAGTCATGTCCCCACAACTATGAACCTCTACTGCTAAAGACTTGAGTAAAGGAAAATTTGCAAAGCATATAGCAGTTTGACTTTCATATTCATCAGGTGAAATGTCAAGTAATGTTTCAACAACAGGTTCTAAATGCTTTGTTTTTTTCGTGGCTTTTCTTGGTATATGTTGTACTGGTTTGGGTAAAATGTCATGTAATGTTTCAGGAACAGGTTTTAAATGCTTTGTTTTTTTCGTGTGGCTTTTTTTGGTATCTCTTATTTTTTCTGGTAAAATGTCATCTGATGTTTGAAGAACAGGTTGTAAATGCTTTATTTGCTTGGTAGTTTTTTTGGGCGTATCTTTAATTTTTGCAGCTGATAGTCTTTTGCTTGCAAGTCTTTTGCGTTCTTTTTCTAGTCTAATTTCTTTCTCCTCTGGTGTCTGCTGGTTGGCCCATCTCTCTTGTCTTTCTCTAGTTTGACGTCTTTTCTTCTCTTGTTTGCTCTTGTTAGTAGCCATGTTAATCTGTAAACCCAAAAAATGAAATGTAATTGGGTATATTGAAATTTGGAATTACTGTTAAACATTATTGTCCATAATAGACAAATAAGAGGTAAATCATAAATGTGTCAGTTATATTTTGTTAAAAGTTATAGGCCCTCATTGAATTGCGATTTGGCCGATTCAATAGTGCTGTAAATAAGCAGATAACATATTTTTTTGAAAGAAGTTTTTAGTTAGTGAAAACCTTGTTTGTGGATAGTTGTTTACCAAGTAAAAACTTCTTTAAAAAAAAAAGTGATGTGGTTATTTAGACATGTATTGAATTGGGCAAATTGCAATTGAATAAGGGACATAGTTAGTGCTTGTTCTTTTTTTTTTCTGTTGACATGGATGCAGATCAAACATGTTTATTTAGTTTTCTCCTTTTTTACTTATCATACTGTACCTTGGTTGAAGTGTGATTTTAATTAAAATGTTTGTTGGTCCTCTGTTGAAAGTCTTTGTCCGATGGTCTGGTCTAGTGATGTCCCGAACAGTTCGCCGGAGAACTATTCGCAGCAATTTTCGCATGTTCGCGTCCGCCGCGAACGGTGAACACATGCGCTTTTCGATTCGCCCCCTATACTTTATCATTGAGGAAACTTTGAACATAATTTATTTTATTTTATAATTTTTTTGTGTGTAATCTATGCCTGCCTGCCAGCGTGTGTGTGTGACAGGCTAACACCTAACAGCTTATATTGTGCTTATTTTCACTACTCATACCTGGTGGTGTAACATACATTGAAACCAACCATTCTTTTCCTGTAATCTAATTTCAGTTGCCTGCCTGTGTCAGGCTCACAGCTTATATTGTGCTCAGTGACATAAAACAACACTTTTTTGACTGTAATAGATTGAATAGCAATTGCCTGCCTAAAGGCGTGTGTGTGAAGCCTATTGCATCTACTCTGCCAACTTTTGCCAGTGCACAGTGACACTCATATCTGGTGGCACCTTAGATTGCACGCGCAGTACCCCAAATTTGAAGTGGGAGGACCTACCAAGCTTCTTTTTCCATCTCCCGCTTCCAAAAATCCATGCCATATACACGTCCCCTGATAGGTGATGTAACAGGTATTAAACTTATAGGAATAAATAATACAACTTAATACACCACTCCTATCTGGTGGCACATTACATTGCACGTGCAGTGCCCCAAATTCGAAGTAGGAGGTCCGACCAAGCATCTTTTTCCATCTCGCTTTTCCAAAAATCAATGCCATATACACGTCCCCTAATAGTGGACGTAACAGGGATTAAACCGATAGGAATAGTACTACTTATCAGTACACACCTTATAATAACACAGACAGAGGCAACGCAGAGAGAGGAGTCTGAAGAAGAGGAGTCAGAGGAGGAAGGTGGCTTTGAGGAGGTGGAAGACCAAACACAGCAGGCGTCCCAGGGGGCTTGTTGTCACCTTTTTGGGGACCCTTGGTGGCTGGGTGGAGGAAGAGACCTTCAATGACATCAGTGAGGACAAGGAATGGGACATGGCTAGCTTGGTATCCAACCTTGTGCAAATGGGGAGTTTGCAGTTGTGCAAAGGGACTGTTTGCGGTTGTTTGCGGTGCATTAAACGGGGAGATTGGTCTGTTACTGTGAAGCGGGTGTAACCCTTACACTACCTGATTGATACAACATCATACCTGATGTTTTAAAGCCTGTTATTCCAAACAATTTAGGAATGTTAGGTGATTTATGCCCTTTATGGCTTAAAACCAGACTCTGCATCAACTATGTAATTTTCCGTGGGAGTTTTGCCATGGATCCCCCTCCGGCATGCCACAGTCCAGGTGTTAGTTCCCTTGAAACAACTTTCCCATCACTATTGTGGCCAGAAAGAGTCCCTGTGAGTTTTGAAATTCGCCTGCCCATTAAAGTCTATGGCGGTTTGCCGGGTTCGCACGTTCGCGAACATTTTATGGAAGTTCGGGTCCGCTGTTCGCGAACCGAAAATTTGATTTTCGCGCCATCACTAGTCTGGTCCTCTGTTGAAAGTCCTCGTCTGATGGTGTGGTCCTCTGTTGAAAGTCCTTGTCCGATGGTGTGGTCCTCTGTTGAAAGTCTTCGTCCGATGGTGTGGTCCTCTGTTGAAAGTCCTCGTCCGATGGTCTTGTCCTCTGTTGAAAGTCCTGGTCCGATGGTCTGGTCCTCTGTTGAAAGTCCTCGTCCGATGGTCTGGTCCTCTGGTGAAAGTCCTCGTTCGATGGTCTGGTACTCTGTTGAAAGTCCTCGTCCGATTGTCTTCACGCAGTATCTGTTGTAAAAGAAAAATGAAAATGTTATTTGATTTGAATGTATTTGTAATAAAGCAAAAAATTCATTATTTTGGTGTATTGTATCTGTTATGGTGAATTTTTGTGCTATGCTGTTTTTTGTGCAACCTTTTAAAAATAATTTAAATGTATTTGTATATTGCAGTAATTTTTTTTTTATACTGTAATTATTAATGTTGTTCTTATTTTGGATTTAATTGCAATGTTTTTAGCATTATCCTGTTTTGTGTCCACCACTTTTGTTATACAAATGTAGACTTGTTTGTAAGTGTTATAGCTTGGTAAACAGTAAATAATAATATTAATTTAGTTTGCTATGCGTTTGTGTGAGTTTTGGTACAATCCTGTTTTGTGTCTACCACTTTTGGTATGCTTATTTAGACTTCTTTGTAAGGCTTATAGTTTCTTAAACATTAAAGAAGAATATTAATTTAGTTTGCTATGTTTTTGTGTGAGTTTTGGTACAATCCTGTTTTGTGTCTACCACTTTTGGTATGCTTATTTAGGCTTCTTTGTAAGGCTTATAGGTGTGGTAACTTGTCTTCCTTGCATGGTAATTCAGGACCTCCTTAAACAGGTCTAGGTGGGAGGGCTGGAAGTCTTTGCTTCCCTCCCACAATTGCTGGAGGAAGTGATGCAACTAAGGGTATTTCCAGGCAGGAAACTGCTGTTGCTTCCTGTTTTCTTCCTGGATGGTGTTGGTGATGGTTGATGGTATACTGATGGCGATGGTATAACCGTGGGTAAGATCAAGCGTTTGGGGAAGGGGATTATATAGGTAGATAGATTTAAAAAGGGGTGTTGCTCCGTGGGTCTGGGCTGTGTGTTTGTGATACATTTATAGTATTGTGTTGTTGCCTTTTAATAAATACCTTTTAATGTAGACGAACCTTGTGTAATATTTATATATATTAATTTGGTGATACACCACATTTGGCGACCACGAATTTTAGACTTCTGCAAAGGTTATTTATGAGGTAATATCACATTAATAGATAGTCAGATTTATTTTTTTGGGGGGGAAGAAAAAAAAAAAGTACTTTGTCTAATTATCCTCTGCATGGGAAATCAAGTGCTGATTGTGTGTGGAGTCTAGGTTAAGCCTCCATTTTTAATATACAAGCTTGGGCATCAGGACTCAATTATTATTTTTAATTCTTTATATCGTACTAGCTTCTGAGTTGAGTTTTGTTCGTACTAGCTTATTTTGATACATAAAACAAATATATATCATACAGGTTGTTTTTGTGGGTTTATCTGAGTTGAGTTTTGTTGTGCTTTTGAGTACAGGCCTAGCCCTGCATTTGAATACAATTGAATAGGCTCCATGCGGCTTCTTTGTGTATTTGAATGCTAATTCAAGCCTCCATTTTTAATATACAAGCTTGGGCATCAGGCCACAATTAGTTTGTTGTGTGTTTCAAATACCTGAGTTTGTTAATACTATTATTTTTGTTTTGTTTTTGTTTTTTGTTTTTTTAAAAAAAAAAAAGAAAAAAATTATTTTTTCTCTTCTTTTTTTTTCTTTCTCTAGTCCTTTATCATAGTACAGGCCTGGAGAAAAATAAATAAATAAACCATTTTAAATCTTATATATATATATATATATATATATTATTTCAGGCGTGCATTTTAATACACTATAGGCTTCCATACCTTATACTTTTTGGGTGTCTTGCATATCCTAGTTCAGGTATATCTCCTACCCTGCAGGCCTTGCTATTATATTTTAAGTTAATTAGCAAGTATTACCTTCACCATACTAAGGTAAGTATAATTTGCATTGTGGGTACTAGTCTATTTTTCTACATATTACACCTGGCCTACTGAATAGTCATCAACTATTGTTGGCTACTCAGAAGCATGCTACTTTAGTCGCAAATTGATTTGGATTCTTACTTGGGTGAGTAAAAGAGTAGGAATGTCTTTTCAAGGGGCCAAATACTTTCCCACAGAAGTGCGTGAGTACTTTAGGAAACATATTCAAAAACATGATGGTCCATATGAGCTTCCAGAGCCAGCAAACCCAGACAGTGAAAAAGAGAAGAGATTAATGGATGTTCTAACACAAATTGTAAATAACAAAAAGTATAGAACAAAGAAGAGAAAAAGTTTGGTCACACAAGCTGTTGTAGCCACAATAGGAGGCCTAATAGACTTAGTTGTAGAATTACGGCAGCATAATTTGGAAACAACAAATAAAATGGAGGAAGCAATGGACAAAAGGGATTGTATAAAAATTGCAGCTTTGAGAACAACTACAATTGTGGGGGAACTAGAAAGGGAGTTAAGGGAAATAGAAGAGCAGAGGGATGCTTATGGAGTAAAAATAACAGAACTTCAAAACATAATAATGGACTATAAAAATAAAACAAAGTTAGAAGGGATAAAAGGAGTCAGAGACATTGCCAAAATATATCCAGATCTGGATATGTTTGTGGCACAAAATAAAGAACCAGTGCCGAAAATGAACCAAGATGGAAAAGATTTCTTATGTTATTCTGTTCCACAAGTAGATACCATACCACAAGCACCAGTTATTGTTTCAGAATTATTTAATGCAAGGCAAACACCTACAGGATTTTCTATGCAGACTCGACCGATGTCTATGGCAGATAAAGACAATTTCCAGAAATGGTGGGGAAGTATGCCAACTAACAACTTTAATACGTTTACACATTGGTTTATGAGGGGAGCAGATAGAGCTAAAAAAGGAGGTCTTAACTTAGAGGAATGGACAGAACTGTTAGAATACGCTATGGGTCCTTTGGCTAGTAGACTATTGGGATTTAATAACAGTGTGTCTGATCAGGCAGGAAGAATTGCTGCAACTAATTTCTATCTACTTAGCATAGAGAAAGAAATAGCAAATATTACCATGAGGCCAACAGATGGTCCTAGAGAGGTAGCTCAAAGGATATTTTTTTGGTATACTCTACGACAACCTCAACAGCCTCTAGTGCTGGGCTCACCAGAACATATAGCAAAAGTAATGGAAGCCCTTCCCCGGGAGTGTCAAGAATTTATCAGGCTTTTTGATCCAACACCAACAGACTTGGAAATGGTACTAACTAGAGCTGAAAAGTGGTGGATCAAGCATCCTTTCACAGAACAGGCCTGCTCTGTTTCAGCTGTAAGAACATTTAAGGTCGAGTCTGGTAGAGATATAGATGGTAATTGGAGAAACCAGACGTGTGATGTACCCCAGAACAAGAAGGATGATCAAAACTGGAGACCAAAACAGAACTTTGACAAAAGATGGAGAGATCCACCTAGGGACTATAGGAATAGGGATGGCAGCAACTGGAGTGCTAATCAGGAGGGAGAAAGAAACGGTAACATGGGCTATTGGGAACTCAGGAGACAGAAGGATAGGATAGAAGAGGAAAATCACATACTTAAAAACAAGGTAGCTGAGTCAGAGAGGAAATTGAAGGAAAATGAGGCAAAAATGATAAAAGAGGGACAGAGTAGAAGTGAGTCGCAATGACAAATCCCAACCCCTGCGCCTCAGCATCTCATTCACTTAGCTAATTTAACAATGGATGAGGCAGGTCGGCCTACCAGTTATACAGTCATCGCAGGGGTAGGGAAAAATATGTTGGTAGATACAGGAGAAGCAGTTACAATGACCAACAGGGTCAAAAATGGGGATTCTTCAGTAAGTAGTATGGGAGTTACTGGGAATCCACAGGAGGTTAGAGCAGGTCCAATTGATGTAGCAGTTGGAGAAAAAACAATACAAGTAGAAGCAATAGTGGGTTGGCCAGAGGAAATATTGGGAATAGAAGCTTTAAAAAAAGGAAATTTCATTGTAGATCTTGCCAATTTTTGTTTGTGGAAGACAGAAAAGGTGAATCAGGTAAGTACAGAGTTGACGAAAGGGGTTGTGCTCCCAATGGCATATATTGTCTCTCTGATAAAAAGTCTGGAAAAAAACAAACTGAAGCTAGACGGACAACCAGAATGGCTGCAGAAGCTAATCCAAGACATACCTGTTTGGGCTACAGATAAATTAGACTGTGGAAGAATGAAAGGAATGGTCTTTTTGGAAGGAGGAGACCCACAATGGCAAAAGCAATATAAAGTCCCAAGAGAATCAGTGGCATCAATCACCGAGATGATAGAAATACTGGAGAGACGTGGAATAATTAAATCTGGAAATGGGTATGCATGTAACTCACCATGTTGGCCTGTGAGAAAAGCTGTGTTAAAAGGGAATGGTGATGAAAAAGCAGCCTCATCATGGAGACTTACCATTGATTACAGGGCCGTGAACAAACTTGCAAAAAGATATTTTTAATTTTTTTGTTTGTGTATGTATATGTTTCTAATGATGGAATCTAGTGTTCCCACAGAGCAAGGCTGTATAAGAATTAAGATGCGTGTCAACAGAAGATTGTGGTGGATCCTTGTTACAGGATGGATAAGTATAAGCTGTATCACAGTAGGAATGGGGAGACTGGCAATAAGGCCAGAAGATACCGCAAATAAGGGAGAGAGTTTGAAAAGATTGGAGTTACATTACGTTCAAGCAGATAGATTTATTTGGCCCAGGGAATTGGAAGTAAAAGAGGGTGGAGGGTTACAAGTAAACATTATTTTGCCACATAATAGTACCAGGGGATTAGCTCTTAGAGCTCCAATACAAGGGAGGTTTACAAATACTACAGTAGTAGTGAGTAACTTAACATTAGAAAAAGGTGGAGAATGGGACGCTGCAGTTATAGCTGCCCAGCCTGATCTAGAGGAATTCTGCAATTTTGATACTGGAAAGGGGTGTGTTCTAACAATAGATTAAGTATTTGTCTCTGTAAAGGAGCTGCAACGTTGTAAAGATCAGAAGAAGGTACCATGGCCAATAGGCGGATTGGTGGTGGTACCAACACATGAAACAGTTGTGCAAGGGGTTGGGTGGACTTACTACCCAATAATTCTAAATTTTAATGATTTTTCTATTCCTCCAAAGTGCCTGGAATCACAGCGGCAGTGGTTTAAGCAAAGTATACAAGAGACCATCATTGAGTAGACCGGAGCAGGGAGTCGAGAAAAACGGGACACACTTGCAGCCCTTTTAGGAGGAGTCGGAACTGGATTGGGAGTATGGAATTCAGCAGATATCATTGGACTGAACAGCAGGATAAACTCCCTTACTGATGGCATGGGACATGCTATGAAAATAGGTGGAGTAGCTGACTCCCTTATAGTGAGTAGACTGACAGACAATGTTGATGACATACACACCATTGCCAACAACCTGCATCTAGTTGAGGTAAATATTGCTTCCATTGCTAACAGCATTAAGAATGAAATAGTGGGAACTGCCATTTTCTGTTCTATGATTGGAGGAAAGCTGTTGGCAGATTTAAAGGAAACTATTAAAGACATCCAGGAAAACAAGTGGGCAAGACAAATCAATGCAACAAGGATTATCACGTCATTGAAAAGAAAAGGAGTGGACATCACCGAGGACAATCTTAAATACAGCTATATTGAAGGCCCAGATCAATGGATGCCACATGGACTACAATCTGGGACAATAGGACTAATCCTGGCAATTCCCCGTTGGGAGGGGCAGGCAGAGCAACTGAACTTTATACATAGCATTGGCACGTTAAGTGATGGAATCTACAAGCAACACTTCCTATCAAAAAGACTGGCCACTATTACAGGATTGGAGATGGATGAAAGCTGTTGCAGGAAATCTCAACACCGATGGCTGTGCAGTTGTGTTTGGGAGAAAGGAGCTGAGGAGGATGGCTGGGTGCAGTTGATAAAAGAAAACCTGGTGCAAGAGGTGATCCGCATAGGGGACATTGCATGCTTTATCGGCCACTCTGAATATAGGACAGTTTATGAAATATGTTTGGTGGAAGAAGGGTCTTGTATCATGGTCCCATCAAGAAACCTTACCACCGAAATGAACAATTTTACTACAAATGCAGATTGGACAAATTTGACAATGAAGCTTTTTCCCCCAATTCCAAAGCTTACCTTGGAACTTCATGAGTTAGTAAAACGTACCAAACAACAACTACACCCCATCAGCTTACTGCTGGAACAACAGAAAAAGGAAATAGAAATTACTACAAAAAACGTTGAGCATCCCTGGTGGGGAATTCTTACCAATGCAGAGACACATCCAGTCCTACAAACACTGTCGCTGGTACTCATGTTCATTCAAGTATTAACGACAATTATAATAATATACTTTTGTGTGGCAATGAAACAAATGAGGAAGAAACTTGCAAGGAGGATATCTTTTTCCTCTTCTTTCTCTCTCTCATACATTCTTCAATAAAGTTTTACATTGCACATACATAAACATTTATCACACACTCTCACCTAAATTCTATAAGTTCTGTTTTTATGTAATATATGGATTGACAGCCAGAGGAAAGTACAGGAGAACTTATGTCGCTGAGGGAACTATTCCGGAGGGACGGTGGGTTGAATTTCTCCTGTATATCAGGTTTTTGCTCCCACTAGGTTCTCCTGTACTAGAGGGATAACTAGAAAACTGAGCAACATAGAAGAAGAAAAAGTGAGGGAATGTGGTAACTTGTCTTCCTTGCATTATAATTCAGGACCTCCTTAAACAGGTCTAGGTGGGAGGGCTGGAAGTCTTTGCTTCCCTCCCACAATTGCTGGAGGTAGTGATGCAACTAAGGGTATTTCCAGGCAGGAAACTGCTGTTGCTTCCTGTTTTCTTCCTGGATGGTGTTGGTGATGGTTGATGGTATACTGATGGCGATGGTCTAACCGTGGGTAAGATCAAGTGTTTGGGGAAGGGCATTATATAGGTAGATAGATTTAAAAAGGGGTGTTGCTCCGTGGGTCTGGGCTGTGTGTTTGTGATACATTTATAGTATTGTGTTGTTGCCTTTTAATAAATACCTTTTAATGTAGACGAACCTTGTGTAATATTTATATATATTAATTTGGTGATACACCACAATAGGTTCTTAAACATTAAAGAAGAATATTAATTTAGTTTGCTATGTGTTTGTGTGAGTTTTGGTACAATCCTGTTTTGTGTCTACCACTTTTGGAATGCTTATTTAGGCTTCTTTGTAAGGCTTATAGGTTCTTAAACATTAAAGAAGAACATTCATTTAGTTTGCTATGTATTCGTGTGAGTTTTGGTACAATCCTTTTTTGTGCCCACCACTTTTGGTATGCTTATTTATGCTTCTTTGTAATTCTTATAGGTTCTTAAACATTAAATAAGAATATTAATTTAGTTTGTTATGTGTTTGTGTGAGTTTTGGTACAATCCTATTTTGTGTTTGCCACTTTTGGTATGCTTATTTAGGCTTCTTTGTAAGGCTTATAGGTTCTTAAACATTAAAGAAGAATATTAATTTATATTGGCGGCCATTAAACATATATAGTTCATTTCTTTTTTGTACTTATTATACTTTACCTTGATTGAAGTGTCGAATGACAGAGGGTCCCCTCCTGGCAATCTTAATTTGGCGGTCTTCTTGTAGTGTCTGTTTGAAAAAGAACGTGAAATGGTTAATTGTATATTTCTTCTTTTTGATTTAGTAAAGCATGGTATTTTTGAGCATGTAATGCATTTTTCTATCTTACCTCTTCTTCTTTCTTGGAGTTGTTTAAAAGGGATTGTGGTTCACAATGCACGGTGCAAATTCTTGAGTGACGCTGTTGATGCAGAGTCTGTTTGTAGTAAAAAAAAGGAGAAAGATTGATCTTTAGGTTATATATTGAATTACAATAAATGAATGTCATTTAAATATACTTCTGTAATTAATTTCAATTAACATTACTTAGTTTTTGGGCCTACACACATAAATGTGTGTGTGACATGTCACTATACATGATACACATATATGTGCGTGTCACATATCACTATACATGAATCATATTTTAATAGTTAATTTTAATTTTTTTGTAATGTCTTTTAAATATACTTGTTTAATTAGTTTGGATTAAGATTACTTTGTTGCAGGGGCTATACACATAAATGTGCGTGCCACATGTCACTATACATAAATCACATTTTCATACTTAAATTGTTTTTTTGGTCCTGTCTTGATAATAAAATGTAATATATTATAGCTTACCTCTCAGTTCTAATTTGCACAATGTAAAGTAGGAAATTAGGAAACAATTCTCTTCTCAAGTAACAGCAGCAGTTAACTATCCAGTCACTCTGTTCATCACCTGTGTAGAAATTTTGAATTTTCTGGAAAGTAGGCAGTATTTATAAACTTTGAAGTGCCTCAGACCGTTAGAATGCAATATGCATGCACTATTTGCGTTCCAGCTTACAATTTGCGTTCCATCGGCCATTTTGTGCGTATTATTTTTCAAAATGGTGGTTAATATCAGTGTGGTACGTTCCACATAGTATGTATTTCAGTCTTGCGAGTCACTGTAGTATAGTTACGTCTGAAGCCTCGTTTTCGTTTTGTTCGGCTGCCATTTTTTCTCTTGCTTAGGTGATTTTCGGCAGTTTAAACTCTTTTTTTTGGACTTAAATGGACGTGTAAATTAACTTTTGGAGGTGCCGGATGCCCCCCCTTGCTGTAAGTAAGCTTTTTATGTGTTCGTTGTGTTTATTTCTTGTGTTTCTGATGTTTTGATGTGCGGTGTTTGGAATGGGTCTTTTCGCAGCCGTATTTTTTGCGATGCGGCCGTATTTTTTTGCGAGGCGGCTGTATTTTTTTGCAAGGGACGCAGTTAGCTTTTACGTGTATGACGCAGGGTATTTTTTTCTAATTCGTGTGTATGTGTGTTAAGCGTGTGTGAGGCGCCTTTGAGTTTTTTTTTTTTTTAAGTCTTGCGTGTGTGTAACCGGGTGTGAAGGGCCTTTGATATTTTTTTTTTTTTAAAGTCGTGTGTGTGTTAACACAGCCGACGTTGGAGCCTCCACCTCCGCAAATGCGGACCCTCGCAGAAACCCCCCCAAAAAAGAGGTGGCCACAAAACAGGATAGCATCCGAAACATTAGCAACATACATAAAACAAAACTATTCCTCCTCTTTATTGTAAAATAACCTCCAACCATCACCCACAAGCCAAATGCAGCAACCAAAATGTGGTGGTGAACACAAAACAGGATAAAAATAAAAAGCACAACAAGATATAGAAAAGGCAATTAACATTAATTTTTACTGTGCAACATGATTGAATACTCTATAAAGAAGACTAATTAAACAAATAAAGTATATATTAGCATGTATTAAGAAGGGTATAGAAGCCAGGGAAGCAAATATAATTCTGCCACCATACAAATCTCTAGTACGCCCTCATTTGGAATATGGAGTACAATTTTGGGCACCACTTCATAAAAAGGACATTTTAGAGCTGGAAAAGGTACAGCGGAGGGCAACAAAACTAATAAGGGATATGGAGGGGTGAAGTTATGAAGAAAGACTAACCAAATTAAACTTTTTTTGTCTAGAAAAAAGGCGTCTAAGAGGAGATATGATTACCTTATATAAATACATCCAGGGTCAGTATAAAGATTTGTCAAGGGAGCTTTTTGTGCCAAGAGGTTTTCAACGGACAAGAGGACATCCCTTGAGGTTAGAAGTAAAAAGATTCCACCTTAAAGAAAGAAAAGGGTTCTTCACAGTAAGGGTGGTTAATCTGTGGAATTCTCTACCAGAGGAGGTGGTGACAGCGGATTCGATAGATAACTTTAAAAGGGGGCTGGATTTATTTCTAATTAAAAAGTGAATTCAGGGTTATCATGCATAATTAGAGAGACAGTTTGATCCAGGGAGAAGTCCGGTCGCCGGTGTCTGGGATCAGGAAAGTAAATTAAAATTCTTATTTACTGTTTAACAACCTATAAGCCTTACAAAGAAGCCTAAAGGCATACCAAAAGTGATGGACACAAAACAGGATAATGCTAAAAACATTGCGATCATATCCAAAATAGGAAAAGCATTCATTTTCACTGTACAACAACATTTCATCCTCATAAAAAAGACTAATTAAGCAAATAAAATATGCAACATATGGTGGACACAAAACAGGATTGTACCAAAAATCACACAAACACATAGAAAAGTAAATTAATATTCTTCTTTACTGTTTAAGAACATATAAGCCTTACAAAGAAGCCTAAATAAGCATACCAAAAGTGGTGGACACAAAACACGATATTGCTAAAAACATTGTGATTATATCCAAAATAGTAAAAACATTAATAATTACAGTAAAAAAAAAAGGATAACTGTATTATACAAATACAATTAAAGTATTTTTAAAAGGTTGCACAAAAAACAGCATAGCAGAAAAATTCAGCATAACAGGTACAATAGACCAAAACAATGAAATATGCTATTCATTACAAATACATTCAAATCAAATAACATTTTACTTTTTCTTTTACAACAGACACTGCGTGAAGAGCATCGGACAAAGACTTACAACAGACCAAGAAAGATTTTGCTGGAAATCACACTTCAAACAAGGTACAGTATAACAAGTAAAAAAACAGAAAACTAAATAAACATGTTTGCTCTGCATCCATGTCAACAGAAAAACAACAAAAAAAAAACAACAATAACACCCAATAATTATAAGCTTTACCAAAATATTACTGACACATTTGTCATTTACCTATTATTTGTCTTTTACGGACAACGATGTTTAACATTAAACCCAAACTTGAATCTATACAAAAAAAATAAAATAAAGAAAACAGCATAGTCCACAAAAGTGTCAAAACACACACTAAATAACATTTATCATTCTCAATTACCAGTCGTAATGTACAATATTAAGCATAAAACCTAAACACACATAAAATAGAATACTACAACAAATAGTACTAACACCCAAAAAAAAAAAAAAAAAAGTTTTCATAGCCCGAACATATAAGCCTTTAAATAAAATATCAAAATACTATTACAACAATCCCCTGTAGAAAAAATTACAGACTCATTTTTTTTTTATGCCTGTAATTCAAAAGTACAACAAAAAAATTAATTACCAAACCAAAAAAAATATACATTTCAATTAACACTATACACCTACTACATGTAGAAGAAGGTATAGTGTAATTTCCTTGAGTGTGCTATTCATGTAAGGCAAAAATTACAACAAACGACAGAAAGTAAGAGCAAAAAAACAAAAAAACACTTATTTAACAATACAAAGAAAGTACCGCTACAATGAAGTACAATCAGATATAAACAAACTGTTGATAATAAAAAATGTAAAAAACAAACTTAACATCTCAAACTAAACTAATTATACATTATTTTCTTTAACAGATTAACATGGCTCATAACGAGAGCAAACAAGAAAAGACAAGACGTCAAACTAGAGAACGACAAGAGAGATGGGCCAACCAGCAGACACCAGAGGAGAAATAAATTTGACGAGAAAAAGAAGGAAAAGAATTGCAAGCAAAAGACTATCAGCTGCAAAAATTAAAGATACACCAAAAAAAGCTACTAAGCAAACAAAGCATTTAGAACCTGCTCCTCAAACATCAGATTACATTTTACCTGAAAAAATCAAAGATATACCAAAAAAAGCCACCAAAAAAACAAAGCATTTAGAACCTCTTCCTGAAACATTACATAACATTTTAACCAAACCAATAAAAGATATACCAAAAAAAGCCACCAAAAAAACAAAGCATTTAGAACCTGTTCCTGAAACATCACATGACATTTCTAACTGATGAATTTGAAAATGAAACTGATATATGCTTTGCAAATTGTCCTTTAGTCAAGTCTTTAGCAGTAGAGGTTCATAATTGTGGGGACATGAATATTCAATGTCAGTTTTGTGAGGTTTATCATTTTGAACAGGAGAGACCAAGAGATGGCCAATTTATTAGTTGCTGTCAAAAAGACAAGTTCAAACTTCCAGAAAGAAAAGAATTTCCAATCTATTTACAAAACATTATGACTGAACCTACTTTTCCAAACTACAAAAACTTTAAGACAAACATAAGATCCTACAATAGTGCCATATCCTTTGCATCTATGGGGGTAACATTAGCTGCTAATGTACCAGGACATGGTCCTTACTGTTTTAATGTCCAAGGACAAATTTACCATTTTACTTCCCATTTACATCCAGAGGAAGGAGAGCAAAGAAAATTTGCTCAACTGTATGTCCTAGATACAATGGAAGCTGTTGACAAACGTATGCAGCTGGAAGAAAATAAAAAATCCTTACCCAGTGTTTTTATAGAGCTAGATATCATTATGGACAATAACCCCTACATTAAAGCTTATAAAAAAATGGCAGAAGTAGAAAATGAACAACACCTTCATGCACAAAGACATCAATTACCAATGCCAAAGGTCAATATGGTAATTAAAAGAGACAGACATACTGATAAACGTCGTTATAACTCGCCAACATCAAATGAGGTTGCAATGGTGTTTCAAAATGATGAAGGAGAACCACCATTTCAAAGAGACATTAGAATATATCCCAGAAATGAGGAGCAACCATTCATTAATATGAGTATCTTAAGTCCAAATTTAGATCCAATGACATATACCATTTTTTTTCCCACACGGAGAAGCAGGTTGGCAACCAAAATTAACACTTCACAGTTACCCAAATGCTAAAGCCAGAATCCAAAATAATGTTTCTATGCTTGAATTTAAAGTAGCTAAAATTACCATTTGAAATACATTTAATCCAATTTTATGTGGTGGAAAACTAACACAACAATGGATTATTGATTCCTATTTGCAAGTTGAGGCCAATAATTTAAACTTTATAAAATATCAACAAGATAAACTACATGTAGAACAATATTCGGGACTAATGGACTATGTTGCTGACGTGGCTACAAGCAGAGACATGACAGCTGGCAAAGCCATCATTTTACCATCTTCCTTTCAAGGATCTCCTCGAAATATGAGAGAAAGATACAATGATGCTATGGCTATTGTCACCAAATTTGGCAAACCCAATTTATTTCTTACATTTACATGTAATCCCCAATGGCCAGAAATTACACAAAATTTACTTCTTGGCCAAAGTGCTTCCGATAGACCAGATTTAGTAGCCAGAGTTTTGAAGATTAAATTAAATGAAGTAATACGTGACATCACTATAAGTCACTTATTTGGCAAATGTCTTGCTTATGTATATACCATTGAATTTCAAAAAAGAGGCCTTCCACATGCACATCTTCTGATAATACTTCAAGAAAAAAATAAATTAGATACTGCTGACAAAGTGGATGCAGTCATTGTTGCTGAACTACCAGATCCAGAACTATATGGTAGACTATATGAGATTGTTACTCATCGCATGATTCATGGACCCTGTGGTGAGCTTAATCCACAATCACCATGTATGGAAAATAATAAATGTTTCAAAGATTTTCCAAGAGATTATAGAGACAAAACCTATGCCAATTGTGATGGCTATCCACTTTATAAAAGAAGATAAGGAGATAGTGCCATTATTCATGGCAAAAAAGTTGAAAATAGATGTGTAGTACCCTACAATCCACATTTACTGATGAAGTATAATGCACACATTAATGTAGAAGGCTGCACTTCCATCAAATCCATTAAATATGTGTACAAATATATTTACAAATGCTATGATGCAGCTACTGTAGTCGTCAAAAGTGCAGACAACCCTGAAAGCAGTGAGTTAGTACATGATAAACTTGCATCTCAAGTAGATGCTCGCTATGTCAGTGCGCCAGAAGCTATCTGGCGGCTTTTAAAATTTGAAATGCATGATAGATCACATGCAGTATATAGATTAGCAGTACATTTGCCACAAAGACATTTAGTGTATTTCCATGTTGGAAATGAAAGTAATGCATTGGCCCAAAGTGAACATCGTCACACTACACAAACTGCATGGTTTGAATTAAATTCCACAGATTCAGAAGCAACACACTTCTTATATATTGAAATTCCATATGACTATGTTTTTGTGAATGGATTATGGAGACCTAGAAAAAGCAGAGGAAAAAAATAATACCAAGAATTTACACAGTCAGTCCAAGAGATCTTGAACGTTTTTGCTTATAAATATTACTTTAAAATGTTCCTGGAGCACAAAGTTTTGAACACTTAAGAACTGTTAATGACATAGTATATGACTCCTTCCATTTAGCTGCAAGACATAGAAACTTACTAGCTGATGATACAGAATGGGAAAGATGTTTAGAAGAAGCAGCACTATGTCAAATGCCACGGCAGATGAGAGAACAATTTGCATTTATTTGTATCTTCTCAAATGCTCCAAATGCATTAGCTTTGTGGGACACATTTAAAAGTAATATGGCTGAAGACTTTATGCAACGATACAATGAGCCTATTGCACACTTAAAAGCATTAATGGAAACCGAAGAAGTATTTTTAACTCATGGATTAAGTTGTGCAAGTTTTAATTTGCCTGATCCAGGTCTTATAGACGACATACACTTTGAAGACTATGACATTCAACTAAAAGTAGAAAGAACGGAAGAAAGACTTTCAACTTTAAATACGTTACAATTGCAAGCATTTAATGCTATTAAAAATGCAAAAGATGATGACATGGTCACAGAGCGTTATTTCTATCTTGATGGACCTGGCGTATCAGGAAAAACTTATTTATATAATTTATTAATGAGTTCTGTACGAGCACAAGGTCAAATAGTACTGCGGTTTGCCACTACTGGAATTGCTGCACTTTTGTTAGAAGGTGGAAGAACTGTACATAGTGGCTTTAAACTGCCAGTGCTATTTTAGAAACCTCTGTGTCAGATATTCGCATGACATCATTACAAGCAAAAAAATTGAAAAAAAGTAAATTAATTATAATAGATGAGGCCACAATGATGTCATGCAATGCCCGCCAATGTATTGACCGTTTGCTTTGTGAAGTCATGGATAATACTTTTCCATTTGGTGGAAAGGTAATGTTGTTAGGTGGCGATTTTACACAAACATTACCTGTCGTTGTACATGGAAATCGAACTGACATTATCGAAACCTGTATAAAGTCAAGCACACTATGGAAACATTTTACCCATCTTCAACTGCAACAAAACATGAGATCAGAAAGCCAAACTGATTTCAATGATTGGCTTATTAAAATTGGAGAAGGCAGAACAGAAAAAATACCAAATTTACCTGACGACACTGTGCAGATCCCACCTCATATGATTTGTCACCAAGATATTATATCGGCTATATTTGAAGGTAGCATAAATAACCAGGAATATTCAAGAGCTTGCCAACCAAGTCATACTAACGTGTAAAAATAAGGATGCATTAATCCTCAATAATGAAATCTTTAAAAAAAATTAATGCACCACAAAGAAATTATCATAGTGCTGATTCTGTACTTGCTGATGACAATGAAAGTCAGGCAAACTTTTCCACTTTATTTATGAACTCACTAACTCCTTCTGGAATGCCACCACATATTTTGCAGCTAAAGAAAGGTGCAATTGTCATGTTACTGTGAAATATGAACCCCCAAAAAGGCCTATGCAGTGGGACAAGATTAATTGTTCAACCATTAAAGGACCATTTCATAGCTGCTGAAATTTTAACTGGTACCCATAAAGGAGAGAGAGTTTTCATACCAAGAATATATTTAGCACCAAGTGAAAGTAGTCTTCCTTTTACACTTCAAAGAAGACAATTTCCCATCATTATGGCATTTGCCATGACAATTAATAAATCACAAGGACAAATGTTCAAATCTGTGGGTATTTTCTTAGAACAACCAGTATTTGCACATGGCCAATTGTACATTGCGTTATCATGGTGCAAAAATCCGCAGGCTATTAAAGTTTACATTGAAAATAATGAAAGTCAAGGTGAATTCTTAGAAGATGGATGCATTTTTACTCAAAACATTGTCTACTATGAAGTACTTTAACTTTTCATTAAAGAAACAAAAGCCATGAAAAACAAATTTAAAAGCAAATGCAAAAATATAAAAAACACAAAATAACCACCAATTTTTTACAACAAATACACATAAATGTCCGTTCCCTTGAAAAGGTCATTATTATGCTACAGAAAGTACATTTACAAAAACAATATTTTACTGTTCAACTACATTAAATTGTCAAACACATACTGAACAGTGCTTACACAGCGTGCAACAAGTTTAAGTTCTTGTGTTCTCTTTTTAGAGAATTACTTTTACACAGACCAAGCTATATGTGCAATTTAAAACAATTACTACAGCAACAAACAAAGGTCAACCATTGAAAAATACAAATCCATAAACAATTCAGTCATAATTAATGGAAATACTGTTTATATATCATTAGCCTCACAAAACACTTGCCTTGCATTATTTTCACAAATTAGGTTAAAATGTTAATTAACTATGTCACTGTTTCTAATGTTACAAGTTTAAAAATGCTTTTTTCAAGTACCTTACTTAGAGAGATAAGAAAGTTCAAGTTTAAAAAAATATACTTTCAAGTTTCTTACTTAGACATATTACAAAGTTCATGTTAAGAGATCAACCACGTTTTCAGTCACTGCAATAAACAAAGGTCAACCATTGAAAAATACAAATCAATAAACAATTCAGTCACAATTAATGGAAGTACTGTTTATGGATGATTAGCCTCACAAAACACTTGCCCTGCATTATTTTTACAAATTATGTTAAAATGTTAATTAACTATGTTACTGTTTCTAATGTTACAAGTTTGAAAAACATATTTTCAAGTTCCTTACTTAGACAGATAAGAAAATTCAAGTTTCAAAAAATATACTTTCAAGTCACAATGTAAATGTTGTATTTTATGTTAAACATTAATCCAGGGAGTAATCTGATCGCCAGTTATTGGGGCAGGTATTAATTTTTTTCCCTCTCTGATACAATGGGCTACGTTTCAAGGAGGGTTTTTACTGTTTGCCTTCCTCTGGATTCAACATATATTTAAGTTAATAATTCTTAAGATAGAACTTGCATGTTAAAAAAACATTACCTCAAGTTTACAATACTGATTAACTTAAAGTTCAACTGTTCTTACATTCAAATGTTAATACTTTTAATACAAAATGCTTTAACAGTTACTGTTGACCAAATGAACATTTTACAAAAATAAACATGTTTAATATCACAATAGTACTTATTTCATCATAACTAAAATCTTACAAGTGTCAAATACATATATTAATAACTAAACAACTTTCCAAACATACACATCTCATTGCCGTCATTTTTTGATGGGCAAGTCGCTAGTAAGGAATATTGATGAGGGTGATATTATTACCAAGTTAAAATTAGGATACCAATATACCATGGATATAATGATAAAGATAATACTTTGTATTTATATTTGCTTCTATGTGGTTATTTAGTGATAAAAGTGGTTACCCTTAAGTAATTGACTTTGTCCCATTTTCTCACTACCTTATGCCTACCATTGTAGACTACAGAACTAGTTTTATATTCATTTTTTATTAATTTAATAAAAAGTTATTTTTTATTATCCTTTCGGATTAAGGCTTACTCACTGCAATGTCATCTTTCTGGGCATAGGTGTTGATGGTGTTGATGATTTTGATGACATTGACCATGGATGTGATTATTTACACATATCTAGGTCATCTTATGAGCTGATCTTTTTCGGTTGTTTCTTCCCCTTCTTGAAGCTCCTTCAATTAGACTTTTAAATATTGGTATAATTATTACCTCTTGTATCTTTCTTCTCTCCTTCTGTGGTATTTGAACTCCTATCTTTAAGTTGCCTGTTCTTTGTCTCTTTTTACTTATATATATATATATATATATATATATATATATATATATATATATATTTAAATATCTGTGATGAGCACCATTGACTTGGTTGTTTTATATATATATATCTTTGTCAGGACATATATTACCATCAACCATTATTGATTTTTTTATAGAATATGCTGTTATATATGTTACATATGTTATTAATCTCAACATGCAATTGATTTCTGAAAAGATCATTTATACACATCCACTATACCTTAACACTGGATGGGTATACTGAAAGATGATCTATTTATAAAAATTGGATCATTAGGTAAATGTAATGTATGTTTATGCTGCAAATCAGTAACCATTATAAACATAGTGTATTATATAATAATAGAAGCGTTTATTTTATTCACAGACCACAGTCATAAATGTATCCAATCTTGTATCAATATCATGTGTGTGGTGTGTACGAGACCCAGGGGGCTCTTTTGAAAAAGGAAGAAATTGGAAGGATTAAAGGTAATGCTAGATAATATTGATGATACATAGCATCTACAAGAGTCACATGTGATCATTACACCACAGTAATGATAATTATATGAATATAAATCTCATCATTCATTACCTCACATAATAGAAATAACCAGACACGCAAAGCGAGGGTCCGCATTTGCGGAGGTGGAGGCTCCAACGTCGGCTGTGTTAACACACACACACGACTTTTAAACAAAAAAAAATCTCAAATGTGCCTCACACCGGTTACACACACACACACACACCGCGGACGAGGGCCTCAGTTGCTGGCAGCAACTGATTCCCTCGCTTCCGCAAATGCGGGTCCTCTCGAAGCGAGGGGCCACATTTGGCTCGCGGGTCCTCGCAAAGCACTTAGGGAATGAGGCAACCTTAACCTAACAGACACCGACACGGACTAAGAATCCCACTACAACGGCCGACCCGCACGCCACTACAAACAGTGAAAACACAGCAAATACCGACATAAACGACATAAAAAGCTTACCGATAGCAAGGGGGGGCACCCAGGACCTCTGAAAGTGAAGGTACACCTCCATTTAAGTACAAATTCACGAGTTCACACACACGAAAATCCCCTAAGCGAGAGAAAAAATGGCCGGCTAAAAAAATGAAAACGAGGCTCAAAGACCCAGGACCGCTTAGCCACCTACAATTTACCCAAGAAGGGATCCGAGATAAGCTCAGAAACCCGGATTAACCGCAGGGGATAAGCTCCAAGCCCTGCATTAACCCCACATTAACCATCGCAGTGGGGGTCCTGATTGCATGCGATCGGGACCCCCGCTGCAATCGAAATTCAAAATCCCTGCGTTACAGGTCCTGAAAGGAACGTAAAGGTCCTTAAAGGACCCGTTGTAAAAGAAAAAAATATATACTGTCACCCTATCAATCATGGGGGTCAATACAAACCCCCATAAAACCCTCATTAACCCTGTCACTCCTGGAGGTCAATAGAGACCTCCATAAGCCCTTAATTAACCCTGTCACTTATGGAGTGCAATACAGACCCCCATAAGCCTCTATTTAACCCCATCAGTCCCATAAGGGTATATTAACACCATTATGGGCCTGTTACAACACTACATTAACCACATAAGTGCCATGATGGTCCTCAAGGATCATCATGACACTAAGTATTAACACTATACTGCACTAGACCCCCTCAATAAAACATTAAAGATCAACTAATTACCCTCTACACTAACCTATTAACATCTACACTACCTACCCCCTATTAACCCCCACCACTCTAATTACAGAAAATAAAAAAGCCTAAAGTCACACAAAAAAAATCTACATTACATGAAATAAAAAACTAACTCACCAAAAAAAAATAACTACATTACACAAAATAAAAAAACCTAAGTCACAAATAAAAGGAACATTACAGAAAAAAAATAAACATTACAACCCCCCCTCACTACAGAAAAAAAAGGAACATTACAGAAAGAAAAAAAAAATACACACCTGAAAAGGAAATACATACAATACAAATACATACAATTACAATACAATTACATACAATTACAATACAATACACCCCTATCTAAGACATTACACAATCTATCTAAATAAATACCATAATCTAATATACATCCTATCTATATAATAATACATTCCCAATCTATCTAAATAAATACCATAAATAAATACCATAATCTAATATACATCCTATCTATATAATAATACATCCCCAATCTATCTAAATAATTAAAACTATTTAATATACAATACATCCTATGCTATCTATATAAAACCCCTAGCTACAATAAATGCTATCTATATATTAACTAATCTAAGTCTAAGCTAAAATAAAAAAATTAAGACCACTTACCTTTGCAGATGTTCATTGCGATCAGCCACCTACGAAAAAAAAATTACAAAAAATTAGTGCAACACGTTTACACTAATAAAATAAACATTATAGACATTCTATACATTCCAGACATTCTATACATTATATACATTCTATATATTCTAAATATTGTACTCACCTTTGCGCCATGTCCCGTCCGGCATTCTTTCAATCCTTCTCCGGCGCGGCACCTGTTAAAAAAAACACAACATTAATACACATACATCAAAATAAAATAAACATAATCTACATTATAGTTACCTACCCGCGATGTCTCCGTCCTCCTCCGGATCCTCTTCTGCCACGCCCTGAAAAAAAAAAAAAAAATACTTACATCCGTACTCCCGGACATCCCCGACGCTAATGAGGCTCCAGGAGAATTTTCCGGAAGAAAATAAGCAATGGCGCCTTCTGATTGGTTGAAAACGCTGTCTATCAAATTCACCCAATCAGGAGTCAATCAGAAAGGGATACACCCTAAAATCCCACTCTGATTGGATAATGCACCTATCAATCTTTGTTTAAACCAATCACAAGGCGCAGATGCCTTCAGCCAATCACAATGGAATACACCCCCACAGGGTGATTGGTTGGAGCCTCTGCGCATTCTGTTTGGTTGCACTGACAATTGCCAATCACAATGGAATACACCCTCACATACTGATTGGTGAAGGATTTGCGCATTCTCATTGGCTACTGTTAAAATCAATCAATATTACAGCCAATGGGAAGGCGCAGATGTCTTCACCAATCAGTACGAGGGGGTATATTCCATTGTGATTGGCTGATGGCAATAAAAGCCTTAGGATTGGTTCAAATACAGATTGAAAGGTGTGTTATCCAATCAGCGTTGTATTTTGGGGTGTATACTTTTTTCATTGGATCACAAATGGGGTCTTCTCATTGGCTGAATTTGATAGACAGCCTTTTCAGCCAATCAGAAGCCGCCATTGCCAATTTTACTCTGGAACACTCCATAGGAAGGTCATTAGCATCGGAGACATGCGCAAGGGCGGATGTGTGTCGTTTTTTTTTATTATTTTTTTAAAAAAAATTTAAAGGCACGGATGCTTCCGTAGAAGACGAGGAGGCCGGAGACATCGCGGAAAGGTAAGTCTAATGTAGATTGTTTTTATTTTACTTTGCTTTATGTTTACTAATGTAATGTTTTTTTTTTGACAGGAGTAAAGATGGCCGACGGAACATGGCGGACGGAACATGGAGGACGTGACATGCTGGAACGGGACATGCTGGAAAGGTGAGTATAATATTTACATTATTTAGAATATTTAGAATGTTTACAATGTTTACAATGTTTACAATGTTTACAATGTTTAGGTATTTCATGTAAATGTGTTGTATTAATTTTTGGAATCTTTTTTTACCATAGGTTGCTGATCTGTAGAAACATCTCAAAGGTAAGTGGCCTTAATTATTTTATTGTAGCTTACAATTAGGGTAGCTATATATATATAGATAGCATGTATTGTATATTACATAGATAGGGGGATGTATTATTAGATAGTATTGTATATTACATAGTGGGATGTATATTACATTAGACCGTGGCATGTATATTACATAGGGTTGTGTTGTAGTTTATTTAATTGTATTGTATTTTATTTAATTTAATTGTGTTGTATTTTAGTTTATTTAACTTAATTCTGTTGTATTGTATTATATGTATGTATTAGATGTATTTCTTTTTCAGGTGTGTAATTTTTTTAAAAAATTTGTAGTGACGGGAGGTTGTAATGTATTTTTTTAGTTTCTGTAATGTTACTTTTTTTATTTTTGGTCACTTAGGTTTCTTTTTTTGGTTCTGTAACGTACATTTTTTATTTTTGGTGATTTTAGTTTTTATTATTTTATGTCATGTAGATTTCTGCTTTTTCCGGAATTTAGTTACTTGAGGCACACAGTACACTCACATTGTGTGACAAACAGCATTTCAACACTTTCTTTTATTGACCGTCATTTTTTAGAAACGGTTCCTGAAATGTCAAATACGGATATTAATAATTAAACAACTTTCCAAACATACACATCTCATTGCCATCATTTTTTGACGGGCAAGTCGCTAGTATTGATATAATATCAAATGTTAAAATAGGGGAACCCTTGGGGAACAGTGATCACAACACAGTATCATTTGAGATTGAATACAAAAAACAGAGTTGTAAGGGGCCAAAAAAACTCTAAATTTTAAAAGGGCTAACTTTAATGGGCTACGGGCAGCAATACTACATATAGACTGGGACAATGTACTTACAGGGAAAAATACTGAAAATAAATGGACAACATTCAAATCCTTACTAAATAAACATACTCATCGGCATGTACCATGTGGAAATAAAATGAATAGTAGTAAATCATATCCCATGTGGCTTAACAATGACTTAAAGATCATGATGAGGAAAAAGAAACATGCATTTAAATTATACAAGAAGGAGGGAACAGAGGCAGCTTTATGTGTCTATAAGGAAATCAACAAGGCTTGCAAAAGGGCTATTAGACTAGCTAAAATAGAAAATGAGAAGTCAGTTGCAATGGAAAGTAAGACTAGCTCTAAAATATTTTTTAAATATATTAATGGGAAGAAGGCCAGCAAGGAAGCTATAGGAACATTACAATGTGACACAGGCCATCTGATAATTAGCGACCAGGAAAAGGCAGATGAGCTAAATAGGTTATTTTCGTCGGTATACACAAGGGAGGTACCAGTGGTTGGGACAACGCAGCATGATGGGGCTACACTACCATCACTAAATAATTGGTTAACGCAATCCAAAAAAGATTGGAGAAAATAAATGTTAATAAAGCCCCAGGTCCTGATGGAATACATCCAAGGGTACTGAGGGAGCTGGTTTATGTAATAGCCAAACCATAATATCTAATCTTTCAAGACTCACTCACTACAGGGTCTCTACCGGATGACTGGAGAAAAGAAGAGGTGATACCTATATTTAAGAAGGGATCTAGAGCAAATCCGGGAAATTATAGACCAGTGAGCCTCACATCTGTAGTTGGGAAGCTTTTAGAAGGGTTAATAACGGACAGAATACAAGAATATGTCTATTTGAACAAGATCATAGGTAGCAGACAACACGGATTTATGAAGGATAGGTCGTGTCAGACCAATCTAATTAGTTTTTATGAGGAGGTTAGTAGGAACTTGGATCAGGGCAACTCAGTAGATGTAGTCTTTTTAGATTTTTCAAAGGCATTTGATACAGTGCCACATGGAAGACTAGTGAGCAAACTAAGGGATACAGGAATTGCAGTAAATTTCTGCTCATGGATCGAGAGCTGGCTAAAAGACAGGAAGCAAAGGGTTGTTGTGAATGCAACATACTCCGATTGGTCTAATGTGATAAGTGGGGTTCTTCAAGGTTCAGTATTAGGTCCTCTCCTTTTTAACATATTTATTAATGACATTGAAGTAGGACTCGAAAGTAGTGTCTCCATTTTTGCTGATGACACTAAGTTGTGCAAGGTAATAAAATCAGATAATGATGTACTTTCCCTACAAAGGGATTTGCATAAATTAGAGAAATGGGCAGCTAAATGGCAGATTAGATTTAATACTAATAAATGCAAGGTTATGCATTTGGGAAGCAAAAATAGCCATGCAATCTATAATCTTAATGGAGCAAATCTTGGTGTATCAGATATTGAAAGGGTGCTTGTAGACAATCACCTAGGTAACAGCGCTCAAAGCCAAGCAGCAGCTGCAAAGGCAAGTAAAATATTAGCATGTATTAGGAAGGGTATAGAAGCAAGGGAAGCAAATATAATTCTACCGCTATACAAAGCCCTAGTACGCCCTCATTTGAAATATGGAGTACAATTTTGGGCACCACTTCATAAAAAAGACATTTTAGAGATGGAAAAAGTACAGAGAATGGCTACAAAACTAATAAGGGGAATGGAGGGGCTTATGAAGCAAGACTAACCAAATTAAACTTATTTTCGCTAGAAAAAAGGCGTCTACGAGGGTATATGATTACCTTACTTAAATACATCCAGGGTCAATATAAGGCTTTGTCAAGTGAACTTTTTGTGTCAAGAGATTTTCAACTGACAAGAGGACACCTTTTGAGGTTAGAGGAAAAAAGATTTCACCTTAAACAAAGAAAAGGGTTCTTCACAGTCAGGGTGGTTAAACTGTGGAATTCTCTACCAAAGGAGGTGGTAACAGCGAATTCGATAGACAACTTCAAAAAGGGGTTTGATATATTTTTGAATAAAGAGGGCATTCAAGGCTATCCTAGATAACTAGCGAAGGAATATTGATCTAGGGAGAAATTTGATCGCCAGTTACTGGGGTCAGGAAGGAATTTTGCTTTTTTTCCCCTTATGAGACAAATGGCAAAGTTTCAATGTTTTTTTTTCTGTTAGCCTTCTTCTGGATCAATTAACAATTAATAATAAATAGTCCACATTAAAAAGACCAATAGAGATCCTTTTTAGATCTCTATTGATCTTTTTAATGTGGATTATTTAATATTAATTGTTAATTGATCCAGAGGAAGGCAAACAGAAAAAAAAAAAACATTGAAACTTTGCCATTTGTCTCATAAGGGGAAAAAAAGCAAAATTCCTTCCTTCCTGATCGTGATGGACTAACTCTTTAGTCATCCTCCAATACTATACTATTAATAATTATTTAATCAACAAATTAATTAATAACTAATCCACATTTTGCAGATCAGGGGTGTTCTTAACAGGTTGAACTTGATGAACTGAAAGTCTTTTTTCAACCTTAATTACTATGGGCCTCATTCTATTATCGGCCGTAAAATGCCGGCAAGGCTGCGATTCCTTGCGGGAGTTCCGTTACCTTGCAATTCAATTATACGGCCCCGCAAGGATCTCCTCTTACGGCCGGCTGTACATCTTACAACCGTCTGTAAGCTCAGAAATCTTTAAAGTCAAAAATAAATTCAAGACAGCACTGTAAAGCTCTGTAAATGCTAGGGATCATATTGGGGGACATGAGGATTAATAGTAACCCACTCTCAAGCTTGCACATCAGCCCAAATCCGAGTTTACATTAACTGTTTATTTTCCGGCCGCAGCGTGGCCGGGTCTGAGGTGCTCCAAGCACTCTGGACTTTTTACATGGATATTTGACATATTTAAAAAAATTTTTTTTTACGGATTTGAGTATAGGGGAATGTTGTGCTATTTTTGCTAACACCTACAATCACTTTATAGTCTCCTCAGAGTGCAGGATGGCTTTATTTGGGCTATATTATGCGCTTAATTGGTGCTAGCGGGACCTTTTTTCTGCAAGTAAGCTGCGGCTCGGTTTTAGCCTTGCAGAGAGGTTTCCCGGAGCAATTGAATAGCAAACAGGATTTTCTTGCGGCCGAAATTCTTGCGGCTGTTTTAGATCAAAGGCTTTCCTCCGGCACGTGCGGCCGCAAGGGATAGCAAGGCGCAGGCCGCAAGCCTGCCGGAATCCCCGGCCGGAGGGGAATAGAATAGCCGAATAGCTTGCGGCCGGTCCTTGCGGCACCGCATCTCTTACAGCCGATAATAGAATGAGGCCCTATGTAACTATGTAACTATGTAACTAGTAATGCACATGGCACTTACACTGTGTTCTCATCTGCTTAATGAAACATATGCATTAATGTAATTCATTTACACACATTCATTGCAATCAGAAACAAATTAAAGGTGTATGGTCATATTCTAAAAAAAGAGGGGGAGAAAAATCTAGCAACATCTTTATGTACAGTACAGTCCTTTACTGTTACTGTAACATTTGACCAATGTATCTGATGTTCACCCACAAGCAGTGCAAACCATGATGTATCTGTCATGAGAAATCAGTTGACATGAATAATAGCAATGATGTTGATCTCACAAGAAACTGTGACATCAATCAGTGGTGCAAGAATACATGTCTATATGATATAGGCATATTAATATCTAATTTTATAGGTATACAGGTATTATCAGAAAACTGGTTGTTATGATATCATGACATCTAAACACTTACCCATTAATATGCTAAACAAAGATCATTAGCCTTAATGTCTGTTAATTAGATCAGGAAAAAGTATCTGGTCTCATATTGTTAAGCGGATGACATGCTTAACTAATGCATGTATAACTGCTGGGTTTGATTAAAATAGTATTGTAGGACTACGCAAGTCCACAGACAATTATGCATTGGTATAATTTAAACATAATATCACACATGGTGATGTAAAACATGATATATGTGTTTATTAATGGTGTATTAGATTATTCTGCTGAGGGGATGTCATTGATGGAATGGCTATCTGAAAACCACTGTGTAGTACTGCTTGAAGATGTATAATGTGTGTGATGTATAATGTGTGTTTTTCCAATTTTAAAAATAATAAAAAAACAGGGACTACATTTCTTCTCAACAGCATTCCTCGGTTACGATAAAAAGGTGACCATAACCATGTGTGTCCACAGAGAAGAGTATAATGTACTATGGGATGATGGGTAGCCACATGGTTACTAAATATCGCCATCCCATAGACCATGATCATGTACTTTGTGGACAAGCATGGGTATGTTAACATTTTCACCAATATATTTTTAATGAGGAGTGTTTTTGAGAAGGTAAATAATAGATGCAGTCCATATCTTCTCCTCTGCCTGAGCACAGTGCCCCCACCCATTTGCCACCATGGCTTCTTCTATGTCTAGGTGGAGTTGCAGGGGAAGGTACTGCTGAAGAAGTTGGATGCATACCAGCTGATGGAGGAGGAGGCACGTAGAGAGACAAGGAAAGGCCATGCTGCTGATGAGCTGGAGATAGTTTTGGTGTGGCTGTAGGTGAGGTGAGTGCTTGTGATCTGAACACACTGGGGGGTGTCCATGTTCATTTGAGCCCTGTTTCTGCGCCACCTGGAGCATCCTTGACATGAAACTTTCCTTTTAGAAATTGTTGTGCCTTTTCTCCCTATAGAGCCGCCTGATATTGTGGCCCACCATGTTCTGCTGGGAGGAGACACTGGTCAGGAGGTCTCCCCAAATTCTTCAGCCTCAACCTGGGCTGCTTCTGTTGCCTCAGTCTCCGTAGAAGCGCTGGACCTCCTGGGTGCTAAAATTAGAGAACAATAGTATATACGGTAGTAACATTGTATGATTCATTTGATCTCTGTGTGTTCAAATATATCTGACATCATGATGTTTAAACCTGAATGGTTCAATTAATTGCCATTGTGAGGAGTTAGTATTTGCTACAAATGATCATTGATGTGTATTAGGAGCTTGGTTTGTATTGGCTCATAGAAAAACAATAAATCCTGCTGGGGTATGCCCTCTGCAGGTCAGGAAGAGATACACTCTGCTTAGCTTGCTGTGCTGTGTGTCATAATAACCAATCAGTGGCAATCTTTCGGTAACATTCAGCAACATGCTGCTGAGATGTGGTCCCTGATAGGCTTTGAAACTAACCTGCACATCCAGCCTTACATAGTCTGTACCTGCCTACATCTATTTGTGCATGTTGCTAGGGTGATGTTAATGTATTTGTATAAAATAAAAATGTATGTGCTATGTGTTATTATATAAGTGCGAGTGTTGAGGGTGAGGGTATAGGGTGGGAATGTGGAGTTAAAGTGTGTGGGGCCAATGTGTAGAATATGCAACTATGTATGAATATTAATCTAAGTGTTGGCAAATTATGTGAAATATGTAAACTATGTGTTATATTAATATTAAAA
The DNA here is from genome assembly GCA_027410445.1 of Discoglossus pictus. NCBI lineage: Eukaryota > Metazoa > Chordata > Amphibia > Anura > Alytidae > Discoglossus > Discoglossus pictus. The sequence goes on from CM050167.1 coordinate 215,008,048, forward strand.
ATGTGTAATAAGAACAAAATCTCCTTCCTACCTGAATTTACAAAGACCTCCTCTTCTCTTCTAGATACAGCAAAAAAAAACACCAACTAGTATAACTGAATATTACCTAGAAAAAACTGCTACACAGTCAGTGTTTTTACGGGAAACACAGTCTTTTATGACCTATGACATTTGCGTTTTCTTTTGGTTCTTAGTATTGTGGAGCAGCACGAAATTCAGTAAAATATGTGGATTGGGGTCTATACAGACCCCCATTGTAAGCTAAATTAACACATGAAGTGCCATGTGGGTCCACCAGGTTAAACACTATATTACACTATTAAAATTAACTCCCTAAATAAACTAATAAATAAAAATGAATCTAAATTACAAAAAAAAAAAAAAAATTACTATAAATAAATAAAACATAAATTAATAAAAATAATTTTAGATCTCTCAAATTTAGATCTCTCAGTCTGAGTAAACTGATTGTCCAAATTATTCAAAATTTATATTGAGTAGGGTGACAATTGTAAACCCATTCTGATTGGCTGATATATGATTGACATTGTTTTCAGCCAATCAAAATGTTTAAAAAAACATATTTAAGCAGCAAAAATTGCAGGCAGCTGCCATTTGTGACTGTGAAGCTCCTCCAAGGAGGAGCTCTATTAGTTTAGTTAAACATTTTTTACAATGCTCTTTCTTGTCCCAGAAAATTATGGGTTTCAATAAAGACTGAAGAGGACTAGAACCTCTTCAATCAAGTTGGATAGCCTGCCTAGTCCAGGGCAGAAGATTGAGGTCAATGATCATCGCTTTTACTTTCCAGGTTGTAAGATTATATTATTTTTTATTTTATAATAATTTTCTTATTAAATAACAATTCTTTTTTATTTTAATTGTAATTTGTTTCTATATTTTGTAAACTTAGTTTTTCTTTTTTGAATGAATTTAGTTTTTTTTATTTTTAGTATTTTATGTTTTTTTTTTGTAATTTTGATTTATTTGTATTTATTCGTTTATTTGGGGGATAATTTTAACAGTGTAGTGTAGTGTTTAACTTAGAGTGTCATGGGGGTCTTGATGGACCACTATGGCACTTCAAGTGTTAATTTAGTATACCATGGGAGTCTAGATAGACCCAATGGTAGGTAGGGATTAATTTGGTTACCAATGGGGGTCTGTATAGACCTCCATGGTATACAAAATTAACCCCTACATACCAAGAGGGTCTATCTAGACTCCCATGGTAATGTTGCGGGGCTCCGACTGGGACCCCTGGGCAAGGGTAACAGTTTAGGTGCCATGGGGCTCTCAATGGATTTCCGTGGTTATATAAATGGGGTTGATCGGGACAGAGGGATAGTTTTTCAGTGTCGAAGGAGACAATCATAGTTATTGGGGAAGGGGTTATATTTTTAAAAGATAGGGATTTTAGGAGTTGCAAGAGCCAATTAATTTAAGCTTATTTGGAATAACTTTTTGGAGCTCAATTACCTGATGTGGGAAACTTAGTGGGAAAATTTGCATATTTCTTAGCAAACATTTATCCATAATGAGTGCTATAATATGCACTTTTTTAATAATGAACTTGATATAAAAGATATTCTAATTGTTAAAAGAACACTGACACATAGCATTGCCCTTGACCTTAATTGTTAATTGTTCTACTAGCACTTGCTATATCTGTAAGATTTCAGCACCCTAGGAGATCAGAACCTTTGCTCTTAGAACACGCAGAAATAAAGCTACACCGTTGGAGCACATAGGCACACTGGCTGATATACATTTAAATGTGATAAAAACTCATTCATGTTTTATTAATCTAGTTTCAAATTTGTACTTTATCTCTCAATGTCATGTTATCACTAAACAAAATGGCCTAATATAGCACCTCATAATCAAGAAACTATTTAAAAATATAATTTTTAATATTTAAAACTTATAGATGCAAGCCTTATCCTCATATATGAGTGTGTAAAAATAATCAGTCTCATTATTTTACAATATTATAAATGTAGTTAACATATCACTGTAAAGATAAAATACCTATATATACAGTACGTAGATATTCTTCATTTTTCCCATAGATGTTTTTACCTTTTTTTTCTGATCATGAATTTCTATATAGGGCATTCTTACACACAGTGTTTAAGGTCTTTATAGTGCAATCATATATTTAATGCATTGAAATTGAAATCGCACAGCAGTGACATTAAAACAAATTACTTTCACTTCATGTGTTTGGTTAACATTTTGTTTTGAGGAATTGGTATATAAACATGCCACCAATAAAGGATCTACAAATATAATCCTCATGTTTTGCCTATAAAAACTGCCTTCTATATCAACTTAATGTCCAGCTTGAAACCTTGCAATAAGGGCCAGCAGTGGTCCCAAGCTGCCTATAACATCTATTAATGGCCAACTACTGTACGCACCAATAAATCTAAAAGAGCTTTCATACTGGTCTTAAGAATTTCATTTTCTAAGTAAAAAATATTTTCTATGCCAGGCTTTTGGTATATGGCTATTTTAATTTTTAATTAGTGGAAGGGGAATCAAATGGAGCAGTTTAAACTGGGTAATTGTTTTTATTTTTTACATTAAAATATTTTTTCTTTCTGTATGATAATTTTAGAAAACAGCATTGAGGTTTTGTCCTCTTTTAGTACTTGAATCACTACTTCATATTGTCATTCAAGTAGATATTGTAGTAAAAATTATATCGAGAAGCATAGGGATGAGTTCCAAATAACAAACAAAACAAAAACAATTGTTATCTTCTTCTCTTTCTCTCTTTTTTGCTCACTTTCTCTGGAGAAATAGGTAATACAATTTTATGAGCTAGACTAATGTGAATTCTGAGGGTCTAGTGTAGAAGAAGATGAAATTAGATATTGCTATACCTGGTTATAGTTTATTCAGTAAAGAAAAGGGGTATTGAAAACACTGTGCACTCACTTTCTGCGGTAATGGAACCATTCATATCTTAACACCATTACATACAAATAATAATAACTTATAGAGCAATGTTCTCCTAGTTGGACTCAAAGTGCTTTCCCCAGATATTGTGTTACCTAAAGGCTTGGGTAAATAAATACGTCTTAAGATTTGTTTTAAAAATGGCCAATGATGGGGTCTCTAGGACTATTATGGGTAAAGAGTTCCACAGAACTGTAGTGCAAAATGATTCCAAGCAAACTTTTGGTACATTTCATTGTGATGCACTTGTTGATAGCAGAGCACAGGTAGGGGTGTATGGAACCAAGAGTTCATTCAGGCAGCTGGGGCCCTGGTCATTTAGTACTTTGAAAGTCAACAAAACATTATTTAAATAAATTCACCATTTTGACAGGTAACCAGTGCAGAGCATGAAGAATAGGTGCTTTATGACGAGAGAGACAGAGAGAGAGAGAGATATGAATCATATATCAGTAGCCATCCAGCTAGAAAATCAATCCAGGACCCTACAGGTTTTACAATGTATATCACAATGTTGGACCTCACACTCAAGAAAGTTGTTCAGAAACAGCAATCATTGGGTTATATTAACTGAGATGAGCAAATTCTCACTACACATTTGACACCTCCTCAACTCCTGTGTTTTTCTTGGGAACTTCTTTCTTTTTCTTTGTGAGATATCATTGTATAGGTTATAGCGTTGTACATATCAGCACGCAAAAAAATAAATACTAACACTGACTTCTGTTAGTATTGATACCAGGTATGGCAATCAGTTTGCTACCACACTACAACTACAATAAGCCCCTCCCTATGTTCATATATTTATAAAATAGTAACACAGGACCACTCCACTGCTTCGTATGTATAGAGATTTGGAATACAAATATACACAATCAACAATAAATACAGTACATCCCAAGCAAAACAGTTTGTAAAGAATGAAAGTGATTTAAAATGTCATCCACAGAATTATGTGATTTTTGGGATTTTACACAGCCAAACATATTTTACCCAGAAGTTGCCTCTGTCTGCAGTGAGCTAGAAATTCCCTGGGGATTTTGAAAATATTAATCGGTTAATTTCAGTTTTTTTCCAGAAATATTTGTTGTTGTTATTTGGGAAAATTAGTGCAATATACATTTATTGTATATAGCATTATCAAACAAGTGGATGAGTTTATGTCTCCAAAGTAGTATTTGTTGTTAGAGTATCCTGTGGGCTGGTGTATCTATGTACATTTCCATCATGCATTATTTCTAAGAGCCAATAGAGGAGGAGTTTGCATGGAAATAATGAAGATTTATTTTTGTAACCAATGATTGCAAGTACCATATCAACAGCTATTGATCTCATATTCAGTCTGGGTTCTCTTGCTAGCTGCATCCTTACCAAACACAAAAATGATATATATACTAGTTGCTTGCCCGTCAAAAATTACGGCAATAAAACTTGAAGCCTGGCAATGCAGTTTGCCACAGAATGCAAGTCTCTCCCCCTCTAACGTGCAGGCCTCTCAATGAGCGCTTTCGCTGCTCATTGCGAGCCTCTCCCCCCTCTACTTTGCATGCGCAAGCATGTAACTCCCCTGTGTCTCTTTCCCCCACACCCTCCCAGTGTCTCCTCCTCCCTCTCCCTCTCATGTATCTTTGCTCGGTGTTTTTTCCCCTTACCTCTCTCCTCCCTCTCTCTCACTCACTCACTTTGCTGTCTGTCTCTCTGTTCTGTGTCTCTTTCTGTACCTCTCTCCTTTCTCTATCTATCTCACTCACATTGCAGTCTGTCTCTCTGTGATGTGTCTCTCTTTCTGTACCTCTCTCCTTCCTCTCTCACTCACTTTTCTGTCTGTCTCTCTGTGCTGTGTCTCTCTCTCTGTGTACCTCTCTCCTCCCTCTCCCTCCCTCTCTCACTCGCTTTGCTGTCTGCCTCTCTGTGCTGTCTCTCTCTCTCTGTGTACCTCTCTCCTCCCTCCCTCACTCACTTTGCTGTCTGTCTCTCTGTGTTGTGTGTATCTCTTTCTCTCTCTCTGTGTGTGTACCTCTCTCCTCCCTCTCTCTCACTCACTCTCTTTGCTGTTTGTCTCTCTGTTCTGAGTCTCTCTCTGTACCTCTCTCCTTTTTCTATCTATCTCAATCACTTTGCTGTCTGTCTCTCTGTGCTGTGTCTCTCTTTCTGTACCTCTCTCCTTCCACTTTCTCACTCACTTTTCTGTCTGTCTCTCTGTGCTGTCTCTCTCTCTCTCTCTGTACCACTCTCCTCCCTCTCTCTCACTCACTCAATTTTCTGTCTGTCTCTCTGTTCTGAGTCTCTCTCTCTGTGTACTTCTCTCCTTTCTCTATCTATCTCACTCACTTTGCTGTCTATCACTCTGTGGTGTGTCTCTGTCTCTGTGTACTTCTCTCCTCCATCTCTCTCACTCACTTTTCTGTCTGTCTCTCTGTGCTGTGTCTTTGTCTCTGTGTACCTCTATCCTCCCTCACTCTCACTCACTCACTTTTCTGTCTGTCTCTCTGTGCTGTGTCTCTCTCTCTCTCTGTGTACCTCTCTCCTCCCTCCCTCCCTCCATCACTTTTCTGTCTGTATCTCTGTGCTGTGTGTCTGTCTCTCTCTGTACCTCTCTCCTCCCTCTCTCTCACTCACTCACTCACTCACTCACTTTGCTGTCTGTCTCTCTGTTCTGTGTGTCTCTCTCTGTACCTCTCTCCTTTCTCTATCTCACTCACTTTGCAGTCTGTCTCTCTGTGATGTGTCTCTCTCTCTCACTCACTCTCTTTGCTGTCTGTCTCTATGTTCTGAGTCTCTCTGTACCTCTCTCCTTTCTCTATCTCACTCACTTTGCAGTCTGTCTCTCTGTGATGTGTCTCTCTCTCTGTACCTCTCTCCTTCAACTTTCTCACTCACTTTTCTGTCTGTCTCTCTGTGCTGTGTCTCTCTCTCTGTGTGTGTACCCCTCTCCTCCCTCTCTCTCACTCAATTTTCTGTCTGTCTCTCTGTTCTGAGTCTCTCTCTCTGTGTACTTCTCTCCTTTCTCTATCTATCTATCTCACTCACTTTGCTGTCTGTCACTCTGTGCTGTGTCTCTGTCTCTGTGTACCTCTCTCCTCCATCTCTCTCACTCACTCACTCACTTTTCTGTCTGTCTCTCTGTGCTGTGTCTTTGTCTCTGTGTACCTCTCTCCTCCCTCACTCTCACTCAATCACTTTTCTGTCTGTCTCTCTGTGCTGTGTCTCCCTCTCTCTGTGTACCTCTCTCCTCCCTCTCTCTCACTCACTCACTTTTCTGTCTGCCTCTCTGTGCTGTGTCTCTCTCTCGCTCTGTACCTCTCTCCTCCCTCCCTCTCTCCATCACTTTTCTGTCTGTCTCTCTGTGCTGTGTGTCTGTCTCTCTCTGTACCTCTCTCCTCCCTCTCTCTCACTCACTCACTTTGCTGTCTGTCTCTCTGTTCTGTGTCTCTCTCTGTACCTCTCTCCTTTCTCTATCTCACTCACTTTGCAGTCTGTCTCTCTGTGATGTGTGTCTCTCTCTCTCTCTGTGTACCTCTCTCCTCCCTCTCTCTCACTCACTCACTCTCTTTGCTGTCTGTCTCTCTGTTCTTAGTCTCTCTCTGTACCTCTCTCCGTTCTCTATCTATCTCACTCACTTTGCTGACTGTCTCTCTTTCTGTACCCCTCTCCTTCCACTCTCTCACTCACTTTTCTGTCTGTCTCTCTGTGCTGTCTCTCTCTCTCTCTGTGTACCTCTCTCCTCCCTCTCTCTCACTCACTCACTTTTCTGTCTGTCTCTCTGTTCTGTGTCTCTCTCTCTGTACCTCTCTCCTCCCTCTCTCTCTCTCACTCACTCACTCACTTTGCTGTCTGTCTCTCTGTGCTGTGTCTCTCTCTGTACCTCTCTCCTTTTTCTATCTATCTCACTCACTTTGCAGTCTGTCTCTCTGTGATGTGTCTCTCTTTCTGTACCTCTCTCCTTCCTCTCTCTCACTCACTTTTCTGTCTGTCTCTCTGTGCTGTGTCTCTCTCTCCGTGTACTTCTCTCCTCCCTCTCCCTCCCTCTCTCACTCGCTTTGCTGTCTGCCTCTCTGTGCTGTGTCTCTCTCTCTCTGTACCTCTTTCCTCCCTCCCTCACTCACTTTGCTGTCTGTCTCTCTGTGTTGTGTGTATCTCTCTCTCTCTCTCTGTACCTCTCTCCTCCCTCTCTCTCACTCACTCTCTTTGCTGTTTGTCTCTCTGTTCTGAGTCTCTCTCTGTACCTCTCTCCTTTCTCTATCTATCTCACTCACTTTGCTGTCTGTCTCTCTGTGCTGTGTCTCTCTTTCTGTACCTCTCTCCTTCCACTTTCTTACTCACTTTTCTGTCTGTCTCTCCTTGCTGTCTCTCTCTCTCTCTCTCTCTCTCTCTCTATGTACCTCTCTCCTCCTTCTCTCTCACTCACTCACTTTTCTGTCTGTCTCTCTGTTCTGTGTCTCTCTCTGTGTGTACTTCTCTCCTTTCTCTATCTGTCTCACTCACTTTGCTGTCTGTCACTCTGTGCTGTGTCTCTGTCTCTGTGTACTTCTCTCCTCCATCTCTCTCACTCACTCACTTTTCTGTCTGTCTCTCTGTGCTATGTCTCTGTCTTTGTGTACCTCTCTACTCCCTCCCTCTCACTCACTCACTTTTCTGTCTGTCTCTCTGTGCTGTGTCTCTCTCTCTGTGTACCTCTCTCCTCCATCCCTCACACACTTTTCTGTCTGTCTCTCTGTGCTTTGTCTCTCTCTCTCTCTCTCTCTCTCTCTCTCTCTCTCTGTGTGTACCTCTCTCCTCCCTCTCTCTCACTCACTCTATTTGCTGTCTGTCTCTCTGTTCTGAGTCTCTCTCTGTACCTCTCTCCTTTCTCTATCTATCTCAATCACTTTGCTCTCTGTCTCTCTGTGCTGTGTCTCTCTTTCTGTACCACTCACCTTCCTCTCTCTCACTCACTTTTCTGTCTGTCTCTCTGTGCAGGGTCTCTCTCTCTCTCTGTGTACCTCTCTCCTTCCTCTCTCTCACTTACTCACTTTTCTGTCTGTCTCTCTGTTCTGTGTCTCTCTCTGTACCTCCCTCCTTTCTCTATCTATCTCACTCACTTTGCTGTCTGTCTCTCTGTGCTGTGTCTCTCTCTCTGTGTACCTCTATCCTCCCTCTCTCTCTCTCACTCACTCACTCACTCACTCACTTTTCTGTCTGTCTCTCTGTGCTGTGTGTCTCTCTCTCTCTCTGTGTACCTCTCTCCTCCCTCCCTCTCACTCACTCACTTTTCTGTCTGCCTCTCTGTCCTGTGTCTTTCTCTCTGGGTGCCTCTCTCCTCCCTCTCTCTCTCTCTCTCTCTCTCTCTCTCACCCATTCACTGTTCGATCTGCCTCTCTGTGCTGTGTGTCTCTCTCTCTGTACCTCTGTCCCTCCCTCTCTCTCCTACTCACTTTTCTGTCTGTCTCTCTGTGCTTTGTCTTTCTCTCTGTACCTCTCTCCTCGCTCTCTCTCACTCACTTTGCTTTCTGTCTCTCTGTGCTGTCTCACTCTCTCTCTGCACCTCTCTCTCACTCACTCACTTTGCGGTCTGTCTCTCTGTGCTGTGTGTGTCTCTCTCTGTACCTGGGCAAGGGTTAATAATTAAATTAATAATTTAAACTGATAGCAGCATTTATTTTAGTTATTAATAATTATGATATAATGAAACGTTATTTTATAAATGTAAAATTACACAATTAAGTCAGGGATACCATTTTGGGAGGGTGGTTGCCACATTGCACCAGTCACCCCTGGTTACAACTCAGAATAGCATTACAGTGTTAAGAGAGGCAGAGCAAGAGAGAGACAGAGAGAAACAGAGAGCGAGAGAGACAAAAGAGCAAATAATTTGAAGCTGGTGAAAGAGATAGCCACCAGAGACCCTTACTTCCTACCTACAACATCCAAAGGTAAGGTGCAGAATATTTTCATTGTTCTCTTGTTTCTCAGTATGTGGTTGTTAATTGTTATGTTTTAATTGTCTAATAAAATGTACATTAATTGTACTTATTTTTTTTTTTACTCTTTTCAACAACATGGCTGAGCACCACCCTGAAGAGTAAAGAAGATTACCTGCTCCAGATGCTATGTCCTGGAGGAGATGGAGAGGCGGTTGTCCATCTGGATTGACGATGAAATGGAGCATAACATTCCTCTCAGCCAAACTATGATAATGGAAAGTGGAAAAGCTTATACAGCCATATCCAGAGCCAAACACAAGACTTGAGGGGAAGATTCTGAGCTAGTAGAGATTGGTTTGACCGCTTCATTGACTGGAATGAGTTCATTACATTGTTGGATGACAGCCAGGCGTCTAGTTGGATTGCAACAATTTTCGCAATTACTTTACATAGAAATGGAAGATTTGAGATAGACCTGTAGTGAGCAATGCAATCTTAATTCCTTTAGTTGAGTTGGAAAAATACTTGTTTGCAATGAATTTTGTATATGAGCACTATTACACTTGAGCCAAATAAGCTCATACACTTAACTAGAAGACAGGTGTGGTCTGAATCCCTTTTGCTAGTGTTGGGATGCAGTATTTTGATGATTTGTACCATATCTTCTCTGCAAACACTGTTAAAGCTTGTCCAGTCTTTTCTAGTATCATTGCAGGCTTTTGTCATGGATGAAGGACATCTTATTATCAAAAAATATAGCAAACTCTTCACATTTTTACTAAGAGAAGGGTGAACTAGATTGTACATATACTGGTTTACATGGCATTTCCACAGTGTGAAAGAGCTAATGGCCTGTTGCTTGCTGTTGCAATTTATCTAGACCGGAGCTCGGATATCCTTTGATTGATATTGCACTGATATACCTGGATATGGTTTGCAGTTTAAGTCTGTTCTCCTCTGTGTACGAGTTTCTCAACACCTTTCAAGCCAGTGACCTCTGTTCATCTCCTAATGGTTCTATCAAACCACGGAGCTTGGTGGTGATGCTTGAGGGGTCATGTACAAATAAGAGAAATCTTGTCCAATGCTTTTGTCACACTCCTGTTCTAATGAAGGACTAAAGACACAATATCCTCACAGTCCCACATCACATGTGAAAAATACAACTTCAGGTTTGTGGAATCATATGGACAGTATGTAGATATTGTAACGGAACCCATCACTGTTTTACCCTGTTTTATGATTATAATGGTTAAAATATGATCCTACTATTATACTGCATGTATGTTGGTTTATGCTCTGCAGAATATTGGCCCAGACTAGTGCAGACCTTGGCATGGGAGATAATCCTGTTACAGATAAGGAAGTTCATTCTCAGATAAGAACAAAGAAGGATGATCTAATTAATGTCTGATTGTATCCAAGTTGCCAGGTAGCCTCAGGGAGGTGTGACTCACCTATTGTCCCTCTATGTGTATTGTGTGGCCAACTATGGGGGATATGTGAAATGTCTGTGTGTTATGTGTAAAAGATACTTTTACTAACTTTTGAACCCCTGGTCTGATTCATGGGTGAGAGCTATTGAACGGTGCTGGACTTAAAGATGTACCCCCTGTTTTGGGGGTACATCCAGAATGTGGTTAAAATTGTGTCTGTTTTAATTTTGTTACCTGTTATCTGAGGGGAGGAGACGTGGGGGTTGAACCATGTATATAATTGGCTGTTGTGATAATTATGTGGGTGTAGCCCTTCAGAGGGCACCATTGCATAAAAGGAGATCCCCTGTAATTAAAGAGTACTACTTGATCCTTCAAAACGTAGCCACGTCTCGTTCTTGGAGCGGATTGCTATATCACACTGGGGATTGCTATGCGCTGCATACTCCCTGGGAGCTTTAAGCTATGGCGGTCGTGGAGTCTGTGGTAGTGTGGTGTCCGGTGCGGTGCTTGTAGGCCTCGACGCAAACTAGGATGCGTCCATTAATGGAGGTACCCAGTCGGGGTGCCAGTAGATCCGTTACATTGGCTGGCAGTGGTGGGATGGCGTCCTAGTAAGAGGAAAAGCAGCACAGAGACACCGGTAACGTTTGGAGTTACAAATTGAGGGCAACGCTAGTATCCGTACAGCGCCCCTGGCTACAGCAGGATGGAACCGGCTAGTTTTCGGACAGCGTTCCATGATGAGGAGGAGGAGGCGGCCGCGGACTACAGGGATGCAGACAGAAAGGAACTCTGGTATGATGCCCTGGAAGATGCCCAATGGCGGCGAGGTGAGAGTCTCCCCAGTGATGAGCAGCGGAAGCGTGTGGCGATGCGGATGTATCTATTGGGAGAGCAGCCCCTGGATGAGTGGGTGACAAGACTAGAGACCCTGGTATGGCGAGAGCTCTGGCTAGACAACGCATACCAGGCCCTCTGGTGGCATACCGTTCGACTTACCCCCTGGACGTCTGAACACGACTTACCTTAGGGGAATGATTATGATGGCCCGGGTTTATTATGGGATGCCTTGGAGGACGACATTGATCTTGGCAGCACGGAGGGATCTAGGTTTTGGGACATCTACGACTACCGGATGGGCATGTATGTCTGGGATGACGAAGGCGAGGTGAGCAAAGACATGACCCACCTGGTAACAAGAGAGTGGGAGCTGGAGCAGAACTACCAACACCTGCTCAGCTTTGTGCATACTCGACAAGCAGAACCAGACCTCATTGACTGGTCCTGGGATGACCTCCAGATGGCAGGTAGAGATGGGACCGAGGTCTCTCTACCGGCCCTACAGGGGGCAGAAGGTGTCGTCCTTCCGCCCCAGCGGCAGTGTGAACCCCAGGTGGCAGAGGGTGTCGTCCTTCCCCCCCAGCGGCATTGTGAACCACAGGGGGCAGAAGGTGTCGTCCTTCCCCCCCAGCAGCAATGTGAACCCCAGGGTGCAGAAGGTGTCGTCCTTCCCCCCCAGCGGCAGTGTGAACCCCAGGGGGCAGAAGGTGTCATCCTTCCCCCCCAGCGGAAGTGTGAACCCCAAGGGGCGGAAGGTGTCGTCCTTCCCCCCCAGCGGCAGTGTGAACCCCAGGGGGCAGAAGGTGTCGTCCTTCCCCCCCAGCGGTGGTGTGAACCCCAGGGGGCAGAAGGTGTCGTCCTTCCCCCCCAGCGGCAGTGTGAACCCCAGGGGGCAGAAGGTGTCGTCCTTCCCACCCAGCGGCAGTGTGAACCCCAGGGGGCAGAGGGTGTCATCCTTCCCCCCCAGCGGCAGTGTGAACCTCAGGGGGCAGAAGGTGTCGTCCTTCCCCCCCAGCAGCAGTGTGAACCCCAGGTGGCAGAAGGTGTCGTCCTTCCCCCCCAGCGGCAGTGTAAACCCCAGACGGCAGAAGGTGTCGTCCTTCCCCCCCAGCGGCAGTGTGAACCCCAGGGGGCAGAGGGTGTCGTCCTTCCCACCCAGCGGCAGTGTGAACCACAGGGGGCAGAAGGTGTCGTCCTTCCCCCCCAGCGGCAGTGTGAACCCCAGGGGGCAGAGGGTGTCGTCCTTCCACCCCGGCGACAGTTTGCCCTGGCAAGGGGAGACACCAATCTCCCAGATGGCGCAGATGGGACCGTGGTCTCTGCGCACACAGCTTGTCCAGATCCCCAACTACCCTCACTGGGACAACCGGAGGAGGGGGTAAGTACAAATTCCCCTCCCCAGCTAACTTCTAATGTGGCCCCAGGGTTAACAGAGGAAACGTTAACCCCCACTGATCCCCACGTTTCCCTGGCTACTGAGCCGGAATATGTCCCAAGTACCCCAGCAGAAGAGCTGACAGTGGGGCAGAGTGCAGTCGGCCTCTGCCCTCCCTTTGTCCCTTGTACAGAGCAGGATGTCCTGCAGGTTATACCAGCAGAAGAGCTGGCATCAGGGCAGAGTGCCGCTGGCCTCTGCCCCTCAAGTCCCCTCAGCGTGTTGCCCCATCACCACAGCAAAATATCCAGTTGCAGTAACGGTTTGTTGTGGGTGGGCTGCTCTTGCACTTTGTTGTTGTGGGGGGGCTGCTCTAGCACTGGTTTATTGTGGGTTGGTGGATCGTCTAAAGGGGAGATGTGTGACGAAGTGCCCTTCGACACTTTGTCTTCGAGAGGACTGTTTGCCAGCCTCCTGCCCTGCGACTATGGCCCTGGGACATATTGCCCTTTAAACACAGTATTCGGCCATACCAGAGTGTATGTCACTCATTCTGGCCCTTTACATACAGGAGGGTCATTCGGTACTTGCCCTGTGGGAGCGGTGATACCATAGATAACTATGCCATGGAGCCCATTCATATAATGAAAGAATATGGGAAAGACTTTAGCTACATGGCAATTGAACTGTGTGAAGAGGATCTGAGCGCTATTCGGTAGTTTTGTGCGCTCAGATCCCAGCTATCTGGGTATATGTGAAATGTGAGTAAATATGAATTGCAGTAATGCTGATGGGTTGTCAAACTAGAGAATTGACCAACAAATACTTTTGTCCGGACATCCCCAGGCCGATCCGTTGGGATCAGACCGTGTATGCCGGCTTATGGTCACGGGGGAGGTGTGTAACGGAACCCATCACTGTTTTACCCTGTTTTATGATTATTATGGTTAAAATATGATCCTACTATTATACTGCATGTATGTTGGTTTATGCTCTGCAGAATATTGGCCCAGACTAGTGCAGACCTTGGCATGGGAGATAATCCTGTTACAGATAAGGAAGTCTATTGTATAAAGTGTTTTCATTCTCAGATAAGAACAAAGAAGGATGATCTAATTAATGTCTGATTGTATCCAAGTTGCCAGGTAGCCTCAGGGAGGTGTGACTCACCTATTGTCCCTCTATGTGTATTGTGTGGCCAACTATGGGGGATATGTGAAATGTCTGTGTGTTATGTGTAAAAGATACTTTTACTAACTTTTGAACCCCTGGTCTGATTCATGCCATTTTTTTATATGTTGTTCCCCTGGGTGAGAGCTATTGAACGGTGCTGAAAAGACTTAAAGGTGTACCCCCTGTTTTGGGGGTACATCCAGAATGTGGTTAAAATTGTGTCTGTTTTAATTGTGTTACCTGTTATCTGAGGGGAGGAGACGTGGGGGTTGAACCATGTATATAATTGGCTGTTGTGATAATTATGTGGGTGTAGCCCTTCAGAGGGCACCATTGCATAAAAGGAGATCCCCTGTAATTAAAGAGCACTACTTGACCCTTCAAAACGTAGCCTCGTCTCGTTATTGGAGGGGATCGCTATATCATACTGGGGATTGCTATGCGCTGCATACTCCCTGGGAGCTTTAAGCTACGGCGGTTGTGGAGTCTGTGGTGGTGGTGGTGTCCGGTGCGGTGCTTGTAGGCCTTGACGCAAACTAGGATGCGTCCATCAACGGAGGTACCCGGTCGGGGTGCCAGTAGATCCGTTACAGATATCTTAACAGGTGGAAGTCTATTAGAAGTTATAGAGAATTTTCTTGTAAAGTAGTCTGATCACATTTAGATAAGTATGGAAGACAAGATCTATTATGTGACCTTTTTTTGTGGGTGACAAATGGGACAATGTTTTGTAGAGTCCAGAGCAGGCATGGAGCATACAGTGAGGGAAAAAAGTGTTTGGTCTCCTGCTGATTTTGAACGTTTGTCCACTGACAAAGAAATGATCAGTCTATAATTTTAATGGTAGGTGTATTTAAACAGTGAGAGACAGAATAACAAAAGTAAAACCAAGCCTCTCTGTCAAGCCTGTAATTGTTGAGTTTACATTCACGCTATTAAATTGCAATGAACCCGCAAATGGAGCCAAAAAGCTAACGGGTATTAGAGAGGCCCCGCTAGGGGGGTAAAGTCCTATCCGAGCACTGTAAATGCAAATATACACACACTACTGTACTTATAATAAAAAGGAAAGTGATGTTAAATAATATAATTAATAGATCAACATTCTCAAGCTCGCAAATCTGCAATAAAAAAAAAACTATATTTACAGTTTCATTTCCGTGTTATATCGATCCCCGCAATCAATTTGTTAATACATATAATGGAACTTGCATGGACTAGAATATTAGATTTATGGATTTATCAATATTGCTTTATTTCTGGAATGTGGGCCTGATTGAAACTCGTAATTGAAGCCTGTAAGGCTTTGAAATCTAACTTCCATTTTTCAGGGACGTAATGATGGCGATCTCTGTTGCCATTGGCTCCATCTAAACCTGTAACTACAGCCTTGACTAATTGATCATGTTCACAGCTGCGCATCCAACGTTCGATAAATGGTTAACGGGTTTGCGTCTCAAGCCTGTAACTCGCGGCATGGACTAATTTAATAACTCTGTAACGCAGCAATTTCAAGCCCGCAGCCCTTGCAGGCTTGCTGATGCTGCTACTGGCTTCACATTTAATAGGGCTGTTAGTGTGGTGGGATGTGTGTTGAAAAGAAATTATGATAATATTTGTTTTCAAAATATTTTCCCACAAAAATTATACAATTCAATGGTAATTATTCAAATATAAAAATATAAATTGATATCTCTAAAAAATAAAGTTTTCTGATATAAATATAAAATAAGAAGTACAGTAAATATAAAACTGTATTCTACTGCGCTATATGGGGGTTTAAGAAGAGCTATATGAGGGTTGGACTCTACATTAAGGAACCACTGTTATCACATCTTTCTATATGGTGCTGTGAATAATTATACTCAATAACTGGCAAAATGGAGCTGCCTCTCTTCATTGGTTTTCAGGAGGGTGTGTCCTTGTAAACAAAGTCCTGCTGCAATACTGGCAGTTTTAGCTGCCATTTTTGAAAGAAACTTCTTCTTTGCTCACAATTTCCTCCCATTCATGAAATAAGATAGGCAGAAACCAAATTGGTAGATTCTACTGCAACATAATTGCATATAAAATGTTTTATTAGTTTTACTATTTAAATACAGTTTGCACATCATCAGGTGTAGTCTTAATGTATAGATCTACAGGGTTCCTTAAACAATGCTCACAAAAGACTGTCTACTTTCCTTGTGTGACTCAATAGCTTCTAAACTGCTACATAAGCACACTTTAGTATATAGTAGCTACTGTTTTAGTGTTGCATTTTTTATAGTACATTTGAGGACAAAGATGTTGCTAATGTGAAATATTAGTTTAGACAAGATAAGAATTGGCCAAAAGCATACAAAATATGAAAAAGAAAGAATAATTTGAATTCTGAATACATGAAAATGAATACATGAAAATGAATAGATTATGAAAGAGTAGCATTATGTTATCAAAGGAAATATTTATATGTTTTAACATTTTAAACAAAATAAATTAGATTATTATATTTAAATCTCTGAACTATTTTGCATCATTTGGCACAAAAAGGTTTAAGTAACAATTCTGAAGCTTGAAATGTCGACGTAAATTTTTCATTCTATTGATCTGCTTATTAGACACTTGCAAAGCAATGTTTTGTTTTTTATATTAAACACAAATATTTCAGGCATTATACTGCACTATAGATGCATTATTTTAGAAACATTTTAACCATAGCTAAGGCATGCATTTATTGGAATATGTGAAAGTAATGAAAACTAAGTAAAATGTACCATTGGAATGTTTTCTGTTTTTAATGGTGCCGGCAGCTTTAGTTTGTAATAAATATTCCTGTATACAGATGTATATTTTGGCTTAGTCTATCAATGCTCAAGCCTAGGACAGTTCATTTCCAGAGATTAGCAGGCTGTCTATAGTTGCTTGTTTTCTGTAGTCATAGTAGAGTCGTTTCTGTCTCTAAGTTTGCTTAACACTTTTAGACATAGCAAGGGCAAAGGAGTATTGGGGCTCAATGGCCCTAGCAAAACATAAAATGTAAAATCACCAATTTTAATATTTTCTGAAAGCATAATACTACCAAAGCAGGCTGTGACAGCTGATTTCTTATATTACTTAAAAAAAGACAGGATACACTTTTAAATAGAAAGGGTTAATAATAATAGGTAAGAGCAATATTAAATGTATGAGGGTTAGGTAATGTCAAACTAATATAATTTGTTTAAATAAAAAGGTTAGTGGGAACTTGGACCAAAGCAATTTAAAAGATGTAGACTATGTAGAATTCCCCCCTATTAAATTCCCCCAATGTGTAAAACCACAGCCCCTAATGGAGCCCTCAAGACTTATGACTATTAAATTGGCTTCTTAAAGCTACCTGCAAACGATCTGCGGGTTACAGGTGGAAAAACCCTATGGGATGTCGAAAACTGAACTCGGTCCCAGCTAAGCCTTTGATCTGTCGAAAATCTCTATTAAATTGCTACAAATTCCCAATGACGCTCTGGCGTTCAAACCTGTAACCCGCAAATGGAGGCAAAAATATTACGGACTCCAAATAGAATAGAACACTGTAAAAGACAATATAAAAACACCATAGGGAAAGCATGTAAAGGCATCACAATTACTTGCACAATAATCATCAAATAAAAAATAGGCATTTAAAAAATATTTTATTTTATCATATGTTGGAATAGCCATGCATATGCCAATATGAAAAGCCATGCTGCAACATGCATAAAGCAATTAAAGACACACTACCTGATTAAACTGATCTTAAATAGCAACACAAAAACGTGAAACGTATGCCATATTAACCCTTCCTAAATCACAGAGGCTCTAATGTGGACCCTATAATAAATATATGATTGCATATACATCTCCCTCATCACATCTACATCGGGAAAACAAATAGTGGTTAAATTACACAGCCACATCACATATATCAAGTACCAGGGGAACATTTTAGTATTTGTTGTTCAGTCCTTCAGTCGTGTCCGACTCTCTGTGACCCTATGGACTGCAGCACATTTAGCTAGGTCTCTGCCTGTGCTGTTCCACAAGGTTTGCATGCCAAAGATACTGGAGTGGGTTGCCAGTTCATTCTCTAGTGTACTGTGATTTGTCTGACCTCTCTACTATCACCTGCCCACCTACAGTGACCCTACATGGTATAGCTCACAGCTCCATTTAGGTACACAAGCCCCTTCACCACCACCACATAGCAATCCACAAAGTCACCAGGGGAACATACACCACACTAATGTAAATTGATGAATAGCAAAACATAATGGGAGGTCACCAATGGGAATGGCTTTACATCTTGGCACATGGCCACCAGCAATGGCGTGGGATTCTTCAGGATGGGCGTAGCGGAGATAGAGGTGAGTTGGCTGATCCACGTGCTGCATCTGCAAAGCCTTCATGTGTTTTTGCGCCCCCTCCTGATGGGTTACAGTGGATTAGTGTGGTGTACAGTATGTTCCCCTGGTCCCCTTCAGCATTGCTAAGTGGTGGCCACTCTGGAAGGGCAGGTCATAGCAGAGAGGCCAGACAAATCATAATTCAATAGAGAAGGAACTGGCAACCCCCCATCAGTATCACCTGTCATATTGTAGCAGGCCCTCAGGGGAATGTTGATACTCCACAGTATCACTAATTGGACTTTGCATGTGTATTAACCCTTTATGTTGATTATATAGGACTATCGAATTGCCCGTCAAAAAATTACGGCAATAAAATTTGAAGGCTGGCAATGCTGTTTGCCACACAATGCAATGTTTTGCCCCCTCTGAGCTCCTTTGGCGCTCATTGCGAGCCTCTCCTCCCATCTACTTCACAGCTCATTAAAGGCCTCGGCAACTTGCAACTTGTTATGTGTCTCTTTCCACCATCTCCCCCCTGACCCTTCCCTGTGTCTTTCTCCTCTGTGTCTCTGCTGAATCTTTGCGTGGTGCCTGCCGTTAGTTTTATTTTCAAAGTCCTGCGTGCCTGCCATTGTTGGTGTGTTACTATCTTTGCAGTTGTGTATTAATTATATATTTTTTATAATAATTAATTAATTGATAAATTAATATACTTTACCTTTTTGAAATTAATATTCAGCAATCAATATCCTAACAATCTCTTTGAGTTGGCAGCAGAAATTGTACAGTTGGACTGTTTATCACCTGAGGAGGAAGTGTTAGAAATGTGCAAACTGAAGGTATACCGTATTGGTCCGAATATAAGCCGCACCAGCATATAAGCCGCACCCGTAAAGTTCAAGGGGAAAAAATAGAAAAAAGATAGTACTCAAATATAAGCCGCACCCGTAAAATTGGAGAGAAAAAGACTCTCAATGTGATCAGCCATTGCAAGAAATAGGCTTTCTAATTAGCACTGTAGCTTTTTTTGCAGGTTACAGGCTTTACAGGATGTTAGAATCACGAAAACCGTGAAACGCTATTCAATACCGCAGTCTAAAGCACAAAAATCGGCACCCTTAACTCGCAATCGAGCAAATCGGTCGCGAATATAAGCCGCACCCGTAACTCGCAAGCTCAAAAATAGGAAAAAAGGTGCGGCTTATATTCGGACCAATACGGTATATAGCCTGTGTGTGCGAGGCAAAACCATTTGATTAGGAAGGGAAAACCGCCACTTCAGATTTGTAATGTTGTTATTTGCAAGTTAGTGTTGTAAAATGGCCGCAATTGTCTAAGTCTTACCTGCCTCGCGAGCATTTTGCGTCTGTCATAATGGTATATTTTGAAAATTGTATGTGCCTGGTGGAGGGTTGCGTGCTACGGCATTGTTTTGCCTTTCATTTTTTTCTGCCGACATTATTTTTCTCGCTTAGCGGATTTCTAATCTTTAAAAATTGCCAAATATGCCTCTAATTAACTTAAAACCTCACTCACAGGCTCTCCCCCTGTGCTATGTGTGAGTTTGTAAGTTAATTTGAGACATATTTATGTTTTTTGGTTTGTTTTTCAATTTCTGCGGTTTGGCCGTTAAATTCGTATTTTTCCAAGATCGGATTTTTTCGCCCCCAAGATTCCATTGGTCGGATTTTTTTTATCTAAGTCCCGCGTTCCTCAACTGCTTTCAGCCTAAGTCCCGCGTGCCTCAACTACTTGCCTCGCTTTGGGGGGCTCACAGGAGCGCCTTTGGAGATCAGTTTAGCCTAAATCCAGTGTACTTCAATACCTCAACTGCCCGCCTTGCTTTGCTAGGCTTGCAGAAGCACCTTCAGCCCTCATTTCAGCCTTAGTCCCGCATGCTTCAATACCTCAACTGCTCGCTTTGCGAGGCGAGCAGGACAATGAGTGTCTTTGGCATGCTTCAATGCCTCAATGGCTAGCCTCGCTTTGCGAGGCTCGCAAGCATGATGACAATTCACAGTTTGACAACTATTATATATGATATATATTATTATATGATATCTATTGCTATTATGACTATTATTATTGTTATATGTATTGATCTATTGCATGGTAACTAGGGCTCATTAGGTTACATATATAGGAAGGTGACACAAATGTGGATGTCCCATAACCCCAACCAAAACACACTGACATGATTAGAATGGTATAACAAAGCTTTATTTTAAACACAGAGCACAATCAGAAATGGCCAAGACTGTGCCTTCATATCATGGGTGTGGTGTTGGTGGATCCCGGGAGAACAAGAGGCTTGTGGGAAAAAGGGGATACCTAAAGGGGGTAATGTCATAATCTAGAATAAGCATGATGCATAGCACCTACCAGGGTCACATGTAGTCACTACACCACTGAAATCGGAATCTGATTAAAAAAACGGATCATCAGAAATCCCTGAATTTAATTGAAAAAGCTATTAATGACCATGAGCATAGTAATCCAATCCAGTTACACACATACAGTGTGGTGACAAAAACAAAATCTGAGAAAAAGTGGTTAACCAAAAAAGGCGGAGGAGGATAAAACAAAAATCAACATACATGTACAGTACAGTACTAAATACTGTAACAATATACCAACTCACCTGATTACCATTTGCAAGCATTACTAACTATTAGCTAGGTCTCTGTATAATCAGCAATATGGGAAAATACCCATTAATACAGAGAGGACACAAAGGTCAGCAGCCAGATTCACAATTACTTAAATCAGACCAATTGATCTGTTCTCAGACCGATACTGAGGTCAGGATCACAAGCTTCACTAGTGCATATATTAATGCTGGCTGTCATTAACATGCCATTGAGAGATCTTGCAAATTCACTGCTATAGTGGTATTAGTCTACATTTAAGCTAACAGCAATCATGTCTTAGATATCTGGCTATATGATAGCTTTAAGATTGTGGGTGATTGGCGGAGATGCTGGCCCGGATACCACGAAGACACTCCAACTGCTGCCACATAACACTCCAACTGCTGCCTGGCCTGATCTTGGGGATTGAGGCCCCTGGGGCGTGGCCTGGTGAGGAGGTGTGTGAGCGAGGAGGGTCTGGGGCCCGGCTGGAGGGTTTTTCAGAATGGGCAGTGGTGTGGTTGGGCCCGGTGGTGGTGGTGGAAGCCAGTCTAGCGCACTGCTGTGGGGGAGAGGAGGTGGTGGCTGGCTGGTTTCCTCACTCCAGTTGGAGGGCCCTGGCGATACCCTCAGTCTCTGGAGGAGGGGGATAGTGCGGTCAAATCCCGGTGGTGTGGCCTATGGTCCAAATGCTGACCCCACCAGCAATATTACATCCTCCTCCACTGAACCAGGGCCCTCGGCTCTGCATCTCTCCTCCTCCTCCTGCGTCGGTTCCTGCTAGGCGGGAGCTTGCTTCTCCACTTCCTGCTCCGATGGAGCCGATAGCCCCGCCTCTGGCTCGCCACTGGACCCAGACCTCCTTGATACTGAAAGTGAGAAAAGAAAGGTATATGTCATTAGTATGATGAATAATATATTGTTTTGTGTGCATTCCTAACTATCTAACATCTAGGCTTGAACCTAGGGGGTAGGTAGGTAGGTAGTGTAGGTGTTAATAGGTTAGTGGCTTGTAACTCAGATTAGCTCTCATTTGCCAGATGTGATCTTTGGCTTGTGGTCTTGAACGTTTTTGGCTCCTAACGCTATCTTGATTCCGTCTGCGGTCTGTAATTGCATAGGCTGCAGTGGGCACACCAATACATGGACTATCTATTGGTTGATTACTGTTGTTGTGCCCAGGAATGACAGTGATTTGTCAGCTTCATGGATTTAATGACGTATCCATCTATCCCTTGTTAATTAATCTGAGCTGACATTTCAGTGTCCTTTTTGGTCATCATGTACATGTGTAGTGTGTGTGATGTACTTGTGGTGGCATGTTGGTGTATCTAAAGTTATGTAGAGATAGAAGAACACTTATAGTACCTATATATAAGGACGACTAATAAACAATGACACTTTATTTAAATGGTACAACAACGGCGTGATATAATTGTTAAAACTTAAATTAAGAAGTGGTCTGAAAAAAGAAAACATAGACCACTATCATCCTCCTACAGGGGAATGTATTGATGCAAGGAATATTTATTTAAATACTAGCGACTTGCCCGTCAAAAAATGACGGTCAATAAAAGAAAGTGTTGAAATGCTGTTTGCCACACAATGTGAGTGTACTGTGTGCCTCAACTATATAGACCCCTCTAACACACTAATGAACGCATGTAATAACACTATAAGTGCCATGAGGGTCATCCAGGACACTCATGACCCAAAGTGCAAGCACTACACCATTTTAACCCGGTCACTTATGGGGGTCTATCCAGACCCTCATAAGCCTCTATTTAACACCATCAGTCTAATAAGGGTATATGATGACCATTATGGGCCTGTTACAACCCAACATTAACCACATAAGTGCCATGACGGTCCTCTAGGACCATCATGACACTAAGTATAAACACTACACTGCCCTATACCCCCCCAATAAAACATTAAATATCAACTTAACACCCTCTACACTAACCTATTATCACCTACACTACCTACCTACCTACCCCATAATAACCCCCTTCCCACCACTGTAATTACAGAAATCAAAAAAACAAAATCTCATCAACAATCTACATTACATAAAATAAAAAAACCTAAAATCACCAAAAATAAAAAATGTACATTACAGAAAAAAAAAACCTAAGTCACAAAAAAAAAAAAAAAAGGAACATTACAGAAAATAAAAAAATACATTACAACCCCCCCCACACTACAGAAAAAAAAAATTGAGAATACACCAATTGTGAACCAATGAGAAAGGGATACACCCCAAAATCCCACGCTGATTGAATAACGCACCTGTCAATCTTTATTTGAACCAATCCGAAGGCTTTATTGGCATCAGCGAATCACAATGGGATACACCGCCTTCCCATTGGCTGTAATACTGATTGACATTGACAATAGCCAATGAGAAGGCGCAAATGCCTTCACCAATCAGTACATGGGGATGTTTTCCATTGTGATTGGCTATTGTCAGTGCAACCAATCAGAATGCGCAGATGCCTCTCACCCTGTGGGGGTGTATTCCATTGGGATTGGCTGAAGGAATCTGCGCCTTGTGATTGGTTTAAATAAAGATTGACAGGTGCATTATCCAATCAGAGTGGGATTTTAGGGTGTATCCCTTTCTGATTGGCTCACACATTGGCGCCTCCTGATTGGGTGAATTTGATAGGCAGCGTTTTCAACCAATCAGAAGGCGCCATTGCCTATTTTCTTCCGGAAAAGTCTCAGGGAGCCTCATTAGCGTCGGTGATGTCCGTGAGTGCGGATGTGAGTTCTTTGGGCGGGGCAGAAGAGGATGAGGCATTGCGGGGAGGTAAGTACAATGTAGATTATGTTTATTTTGTTTTTATGTTTATGTATGTGTACTAATGTTAGGTTTTTTTGACAGGTGCCGCGTCGGAGAAGAGTAAAAGAATAGGGACAGGACAAGCTGGAAAGGTGAGTAGAATATTTAGAATATTTAAAATGTTTATTTATTTACTGTAAATGTGTTGCACTAATTTTCTTTTCTTTTTTTCCCTAGGTAGCTGATCTGAATGGACATCTGCAAAGGTAAGTGGTCTTAATTATTTTATTTTAGCTTAGAAGTAGATTATTTCATAAATAGATAGCATTTATTCTATGTTAGCTAGGGGTATGTATTTTATATAGATAGCATAGCATGTATTGTATATTAGATTTTGGAATTTATTTAGATAGATTGGTGGATGTATATTAGATAGATAGGATGTACTGTATATTAGATAGATAATATTTATTGTATATTACATAGATTGTGTGATGTATATTATATAGATAGCATGTATATTAGATTATGGTATTTATTTAGATAGATTGGGGCATGTATATTAGATAAATCGGATGTATTGTATATTAGATAGGGATGTATTGTATTGTATTGTATTTAATTGTATTGTATTGTATTATATTGTATGTATTGTATTGTATGTATTATATGTATTTCCTTTTCAGATGTGTATTTTTTTTTTTTTGTAGTGGGGGGGGGGGGGTTGTTATGTGATTTTTTTATTTTCTGTAATGTTCCTTTTTTTTATTTTTTATGACTTAGGTTTTTTTATTTTCTGTAATGTAGATTTTTTATTTTTTGTCACTTTAGACTGGTGGGGGGTTATTAGGGGGTAGGTAGGTAGTGTAGGTAGGTAGTGTAGGTGTTAACAGGTTAGTGTAGAGGCTGTTTAGTTGATATTTAATGTTTTATTGGGGGGGTATAGTGCAGTGTAGTGTTTATACCGTCATGGGACCGTCATGGCACTTATGTGGTTAATGTTGGGTTGTAAAAGGCCCATATGGGACTGATGGGGTTAAATAGAGGCTTATGAGGGTCTGTATGGACCCCCATGAGTGACAGGGTTAATTAGCGGTTTATGGGGGTCTGTACTGACCCCCATGAGTGAGGGGCTTACCTAAGGGCTTATGGGGGGCTCTATTGACCCTCCTGAGTGACGGGGTTAATTACGGGTTTATGGGGGTCTGCATTGACCCCCATGAGTGAGGGGGTTAATGAAGTGCTTATGGGGGCCTGTATTGACCCTCATGAGTGACAGGGTTAATGAAGGGCTTATGGGGGTCTGTATTGACCCCCATGAGTGACAGGGTTAATGAAGGGCTCATGGGGTCTATATTGACCCCCATGAATGACGGGGTTAATTAGGGGTTTATAGGGGTCTGTATCGACCCCCATGAGTGACAGGGTTAATGAATGGCTTCTGGTGGTCTATATTGACCTCCATGAGTGACAGGGTTAATGAAGTGCTTATGGGGGCCTCTGTTGACCCCCATGAGTGACAGGGTTAATGAAGGGCTTATGGAGGTCTGTATTGACCCCAATGAGTGACAGGGTTAATGAAGGGCTTATGGGGGTCTATATTGACCCCCATGAGTGACAGGGTTAATTAGGGGTTTATGGGGGTCTGTATTGACCCCCATGAGCGAGGGGGTTAATTAAGTGCTTATGGGGGTCTGTATTGACCCCCATGAGTGACAGGGTTAATGAAGGACTTATGGGAGTCTATATTGACCCCCATGAGTGACAGGGTTAATTAATGGTTGATGGGGCTCTGTATAGAGCCCCATGAGTGATAGTGTATATATATATATATATTTTTTATAACAGGTCCTTTAAGGACCTTTACAGTCCTTTAAGGACCCATAACGCGGGAATTTAGAATTTTCATTGCAGCGGGGGTCCCTGAACGCGTGCGATCGCGTCCCCCACTGCGATGGTTAATGTGGGGTTAATGCAGGTCTCCGAGCTTATCTCGGATCCCGTGGGGTTAATGCGGGTTTCCGAGCTTATCTCAGATCCCTTCTTGTATGTGGCTGGGCTTTGAGCCTCGTTTTAGGTTTTTTTCGGACGACATTTTTTCTCTCACTTACGGGATTTTCGTGTGTCTGAACTCGGGAATTTGGACTTAAATGGAGGTGAAACTTCACTTTTAGAGGTCCTGGATGCCCCCCCCCCTTGCTATGGGTAAGCTTTTTATGTATTTTTTGTGAGTATTTGGTGTGTTTTGACTGTTTTTGGGTGCACGCGGTTCGGCCGTTACGGTTCTATTTTTTGTGAGTGTGGGTGTTTTTTTTGTTAAGGTTGGTTCCGAGGTCGTTTTTTTTTCTAAGTCGTTCGTGTGTGTGTGTGTGGCTGGGCAGTCCTGGGCTTTGAGCCTCGTTTTCGTTTTTTTCGGCGGCCATTTTTTCTCTTGCTTAGGGGATTTTCGTGTGCCTGAACTCGGGAATTTGGACTTAAATGGAGATGTAACTTCACTTTCAGAGGTCCTGGATGCCCCCACCTTGCTATGGGTAAGCTTTTTATGTATTTTTTGTGAGTATTTTTGTGTTTTGACTGTTTTTAGGTGCGCGCATTTCGGCCGATATAGCTGTATTTTTCGTGCGTGTGGGTGTTTGTTCAGTAAAGGTTGGTTCAGAGGACGTTTTTTTTCCTAAGTTGTGCGTGTGTTTTTAACCGCGTGTGAGGGGCCTTTGAGCCCCCACCACTTCGCAAATGCGGACAAACAAAGCCGACGTTGGAGCCTCCACCTTCCGCAAATCCTCGCCTCGAGTGACGACGATTTGTAGTTTGACAACTATTATATGTGATGCTGGTTATAATACTGGTCCCAGTGTATTTTAGGCTTTTCCATTAATAATGCCTTGTACACAGTGGAAGTAGGGATAAATTCCCTTATACTTATATCTATGTCTTCATTATAGTGCTTGTTCATAAGCCTCTATTGTACTGGGAAACAAAACACACCAGTCTAAATATATCTAGGCACCAATTTTGCCTCATCTTATTCCTTCATTAACCTGCTATATATAACTAAATGAGACTGTGAGAGGATTTAAGCTATGAAAATGCTCTATTTCCCCCACCTTTGGTGAGATCGTGATCAGTAAACCTAATCTAAACACTGGTCTGTATGTTGCCCAGTGAGTATATGCCATAAACAAGGCATTAGTAAACCTGATCTATTCTCCTCTCACCCTTTCTCATTGTTCCCCTGAAGGCCTGGATGTCGTTACGTCACTAAGACGCAACGCCCACTAAAATGACTGCCCTAGGCAGTGTTTCGCACTCCTGCTTCTACGGGAGCTGACACAGGTGTGCAGAGGGGAGGGTGCTTTATAGTGGGTGTCTATCAGTTTGTGCATGGTGTTAACTATTTGTTAGCCACATAGGTGTATGTTTATAATCAAAACAGATTGATGTGTGTCACAGTTAAGTTAATCCTTTCTGTCTTATCATTGATATCTTTATTACATACTGAATTGTAATGTCTAAAAGTATGTATTCATATTTATATTGCCTTAAATGATTAGACCATGATTATTATATAAGAGTTTAGTGAACATACGTATATATACCGTATATACTCGAGTATAAGCCGAGTTTTTCATCCCTTTTTTTAAGGCAAAAAAGGGCCCCCTCGGCTTATAGTCGAGTCACTCTCCCCCCGTGTCTCTCGAACCCCCCCGTCTCTCTACCCCCCGTATCTCTCTACCCCCCGTGTGTATCTAACCCACCGTGTGTCTCTAACCCCTCCGTGTGTCTCTCTATACCCCGTGTCTCTTTCCCTCCCCCCTCCTCAACCTAAACCCCCCCTCAACCCCCCTCCTCCACCAAAACCCCCCTTAAATACCTCCCCCCTCTCCCCTCACTTACCTGCTTGTGCTCTGGCCTCCGCTTTTTGATCTGGCGCCGGCATGCATGTGACGTCACATGTGCACCCGGTATATGCTAATGACGCGGCGCGCATGTGATGTCACATGCGTGCCGGCGTCGGGTCAAGGAGTGGAGGCGGGGGCGGAGGCAGAAGCACAAGCAGGTAAGTGCGGGGAGAGGGAGGGGTGTATTTAGGGGGGTTTAGGTGGAGGAGGGGGGTTGGGGTTGAGGGGGGTTTATGCTGAGGAAGGGGGTTGAGGAGGGGGGTTGAGGATGAGGATGAGGGGGTTGAGGAGGGGGGTTGAGGAGGGAGGTTGAGGAGGGGGTTGAGGATGAGGAGGGAAGTTGAGGATGAGGAGGAGGGGTTGAGGATGGGGGGGTTGAGGAGGGAGGTTGAGGAGGGGGTTGAGGATGAGGAGGGAGGTTGAGGAGGGGGTTGAGGATGAGGAGGGAGGTTGAGGAGGGAGGATGAGGAGGGAGGATGAGGAGGGAGGTTGAGGATGAGGAGGGAGGTTGAGGAGTGGGGTTGAGGAGGGTGATAAGGGAGGGGGAAGAGACACAGGGAAGTGAGAGGTTGGAAGAGACACAGGGAAGGGAGAGGGGAGAAGAGACACAGGGAAGGTAGAGGGGAGAAGAGACACAGGGAAAGGAGTGGGGAGAAGAGACATGGAGAGAGAGGTGGACACAGAGAGCACAAGAGGGACACAGGGGGCAGCACATTTCCCACCCTCTGCTTATACTCGAGTCACTCATTTTACCCAGTATTTTGTGGTAAAATTGGTGCCTCGGCTTATACTCGGGTCGGCTTATACTGGAGTATATACGGTATATATATATATATATATATATATATATATATATATATATATATATATATATATCTTTCTCTACATCTCCCTACATTGCAATATATGATATAGGGGGATATTTCATTAATTACACCTATATGAATAAATCTAGCATGTTATTATCCGCTCTGATTTATTAGTGTAAATAGAATTATACAACTTATTTTTAATTGGATGCCCCATAACCAAATTCTGTGTCTTAATTGGCATATGTCCTTTGACAACACAATCTTAGTCATTCTTTTGTATAATATAACAATATGAGTTTAATCATATATATTTTAATTATATCCTATATCATCAAAATGAACAATGGGCCCATTTTTCCTCTTTGATTACAAAAATACAGTGAAGTTAATTTTATCATTGAGCCCTTTAGGACTCATTGTGTCTAGTGATGTCGCGAACCTAACCTCAACCCCCCTCAACCACCCCCCTCAACTGGGTGCACCCGGTATATGCTAATGACGCGGCGCGCATGTGATGTCACATGCGTGCCGGCGTCGGGTCAAGGAGCGGAGGCGGGGGCGGAGGCCGAAGCTTAAGCAGGTAAGTGAGGGGAGAGGGGGGGGGTGTATTTAGGGGGGTTTAGGTGGAGGAGGGGGGTTTATGCTGAGCAGAGGGGGTGGGGTTGAGGCAGGTTGAGGGGGGAGGTTGAGGGGGGTTGAGGTTGAGGAGGTGGGTTGGGGTTGAGGGGGGTTTATGCTGAGGAAGGGGGTTGAGGAGGGGGGTTGAGGATGAGGATGAGGGGGTTGAGGAGGGGGTTTGAGGAGGGGGTTGAGTATGGGTATGGAGGTTGAGGAGGGGGTTGAGGATGAGGAGGGAGGTTGAGGATGAGGAGGAGGGGTTAAGGAGGGGGGTTGAGGAGAGAGGATGATGATGGGGGGTTGAGGAGAGAGGATGAGGATGGGGGGGTTGTTGAGGGAGGTTGAGGAGGGGGTTGAAGATGAGGAGGGAGGTTGAGGAGGGAGGATGAGGAGGGAGGTTGAGGATGAGGAGGGAGGTTGAGGATGAGGAGGGAGGTTGAGGAGTGGGGTTGAGGAGGGTGATAAGGGAGGGGGAAGAGACACAGGGAAGTGAGAGGTTGGAAGAGACACAGGGAAGGGAGAGGGGAGAAGAGACACAGGGAAGGTAGAGGGGAGAAGAGACACAGGGAAGGGAGAGGGGAGAAGAGACATGGAGAGAGAGGTGGACACAGAGAGCACAAGAGGGACACAGGGGGCAGCACATTTCCCACCCTCGGCTTATACTCGAGTCACTCATTTTACCCAGTATTTTGTGGTAAAATTGGTGCCTCGGCTTATACTCGGTCGGCTTATACTCGAGTATATACGGTATATATATATATATATATATATATATATATATATATATATATATATATATATATTTCTCTACATCTCCCTACATTGCAATATATGATATAGGGGGATATTTCATTAATTACACCTATATGAATAAATCTAGCATTTTATTATCCGCTCTGATTTATTAGTGTAAATAGAATTATACAACTTATTTTTAATTGGATGCCCCATAACCAAATTCTGTGTCTTAATTTGACATATGTCCTTTGACAACACAATCTTAGTCATTCTTTTGTATAATATAACAATATGAGTTTAATCATATATATTTTAATTATATCCTATATCATCAAAATGAACAATGGGCCCATTTTTCCTCTTTGATTACAAAAATACAGTGAAGTTAATTTTATCATTGAGCCCTTTAGGACTGATTGTGTCTAGTGATGTCGCAAACCTAAAATTTTCGGTTTGCGAACCGCGAACGCGAATCGCCGCAAATGTTCGCGAACCGGCGAACATCGGCGAACCGCCATAGACTTCAATGGGGAGGCGAGTTTTAAAACCCACAGGGACTCTTTCTGGCCACAATAGTGATGGGAAAGTTGTTTCAACGGGACTAACACCTGGACTGTGGCATGCCGGAGGGGGATCCATGGCAAAACTCCCATGGAAAATTACATAGTTGATGCAGAGTCTGGTTTTAAGCCATAAAGGGCATAAATTACCTAACATTCCTAAATTGTTTGGAGTAACGTGCTTTAGAACATCAGGTATGATGTTGTATCGATCAGGTAGTGTAAGGCTTAGGCCCTCTTCACACTGACAGACCAAACTCACCGTTTAACGCACCGCAAACAACCACAAACAGTCCATTTGCACAACCGCAAACTCCCCATTTGCACAAGGTTGGATACCAAGCTAGACATGTCCCGTTCCTTGTCCTCACTGATGTCATTGAAGGTCTCTTCCTCCACCCAGCCACCAAGGGTCCCCGAAAGGTGACAACAAGCCCCCTGCGACGCCTGCAGTGTTTGGTCTTCCACCTCCTCAAAGCCACCTTCCTCCTCTGACTCCTCTTCTTCAGACACCTCTCACTGCATTGCCTCTCTCTGCATTATTATAAGGTGTGTTAAGTAGTACTACTCTTATCAGTTTAATACTTGTTACGTCACCTATCAGGGGGCATGTATAAGGCCTGGATTTTTAGAACCGGGAGATGGAAAAAGATGCTTTGTTGGTCGTATCACTTCAATTTTGGGGCACGGCACGTGCAGTTAAAGGTGCCACCAGATAGGAGTGGCGTGTTTGTAAGTACTACTCTTATCAGTTTAATACTTGTTACGTCACCTATCAGGGGGCGTGTATAAGGCCTGGATTTTTAGAACCAGGAGATGGAAAAAGATGCTTTGTTGGTCGTATCACTTCAATTTTGGGGCACGGCACGTGCAGTCAAAGGTCCCACCAGATAGGAGTGGCGTGTTTGTAAGTACTACTCTTATCAGTTTAATACTTGTTACGTCACCTATCAGGGGGCGTGTATAAGGCCTGGATTTTTAGAACCAGGAGATGGAAAAAGATGCTTTGTTGGTCGTATCACTTCAATTTTGGGGCACGGCACGTGCAGTCAAAGGTGCCACCAGATAGGAGTGGCGTGTTTGTAAGTACTACTCTTATCAGTTTAATACTTGTTACGTCACCTGTCACAACCTACAATGATGATGGAGTATAGAGGATCCTAGTCCTCTTATCTCCTGTAGGTTTTAGACCTAAGATTTGGGTGACTCAGACCAATGGACCTTCCTTGCGGATGCAAGAGCATAAGTCCCAGCTTTTGGTAGTGTGCCTGGGAAAACCTGGAAGGGAGTCAGAAACGATCTCCTCTGCCAGCATATGCCCCTGGGTCAATAATACACCTGCACACAAAGTCTTGATGAAAATTATGAACCATGTTTTATTTTAGAACAGCATATTTAACCACATCACACAAGAATGGGGTAAGTGGCTACCGTTATCCAGCCCCAAATGACGTCTGGCCAATCATGAAGGGGAACTGTGTGTGAACCAATAGTCCCCTCCCAGGTCCGCCCACTAGGCGAGGCCAACTAATTAATTTGGGCTTTGAATGTCCAGGGGAAAGCATGTCTTTTACTCTCCTGTGCCCATGCTATGAAGGCTGAGAAGCCTTCAGGCCATCCCATTGCTTCTGGGTGCCTGCCTGTCTGCTCTCCAGCTGTGAGCTTCCCATTGTTAGTTCTATGCTGGATACTTAGCTAATGGGATTAACAGGCCTTTGGGAACAAAAGGAGGCTTGCCTGTATTCAACGTCTTCCCCTCTACAATATAATAACCTACTAATATAATAACATACATTCATATTTACAAATACAACACACAATATTTCACACACATACAACCAACACATCCCACCAGCTCCCTCACATGACACCCATTACAATGAGCCTAAACATGGAAGGGATGGGGATATGCTAAGGGGTAAACTTATAATACTTTATCCCCTAGACCACAAAATAACAATATAACCTTATAACAGTATAACAGGGTGTCTGGGAGCCCCAAACCCCCAGGTATCGTCTCTTGTGTCAACAGTCTGTGACAGACATCTGTCCAAGTCCCAGATGACTGCCAAGTGAGCCATGACATCACCTATCAGGGGGAGTGTATAAGGCCTGGATTTTTAGAACCGGGAGATGGAAAAAGATGCTTTGTTGGTCGTATCACTTCAATTTTGGGGCACGGCACGTGCAGTCAAAGGTGCCACCAGATAGGAGTGACGTGTTTGTAAGTACTACTCTTATCAGTTTAATACTTGTTACGTCACTTATCAGGGGGCGTGTATAAGGCCTGGATTTTTAGAACCAGGAGATGGAAAAAGATGCTTTGTTGGTCGTATCACTTCAATTTTGAGGCACGGCACGTGCAGTTAAAGGTGCCACCAGATAGGAGTGACGTGTTTGTAAGTACTACTCTTATCAGTTTAATACTTGTTACGTCAACTATCAGGGGGCGTGTATAAGGCCTGGATTTTTAGAACCAGGAGATGGAAAAAGATGCTTTGTTGGTCTAATCACTTCAATTTTGGGGCACAGCACGTGCAGTCAAAGGTGCCACCAGATAGGAGTGACGTGTTTGTAAGTACTACTCTTATCAGTTTAATACCTGTTACAGCACCTATCAGGGGGCGTGTATAAGGCCTGGATTTTTAGAACCAGGAGATGGAAAAAGATGCTTTGTTGGTCGATTCACTTCAATTTTGGGGCACGGCACGTGCAGTCAAAGGTGCCACCAGATAGGAGTGACGTGTTTGTAAGTACTACTCTTATCAGTTTAATACTTGTTACGTCAACTATCAGGGGGCGTGTATAAGGCCTGGATTTTTAGAACCAGGAGATGGAAAAAGATGCTTTGTTGGTCTAATCACTTCAATTTTGGTGCACAGCACGTGCAGTCAAAGGTGCCACCAGATAGGAGTGACATGTTTGTAAGTACTACTCTTATCAGTTTAATACCTGTTACAGCACCTATCAGGGGGCGTGTATAAGGCCCGGATTTTTAGAACCAGGAGATGGAAAAAGATGCTTTGTTGGTCGTATCACTTCAATTTTGGGGCACGGCAAGTGCAGTCAAAGGTGCCACCAGATAGGAGTGACGTGTTTGTAAGTACTACTCTTATCAGTTTAATACTTGTTACGTCACCTATCAGGGGGCGTGTATAAGGCCTGGATTTTTAGAACCAGGAGATGGAAAAAGATGCTTTGTTGGTCTAATCACTTCAATTTTGGTGCACAGCACGTGCAGTCAAAGGTGCCACCAGATAGGAGTGACGTGTTTGTAAGTACTACTCTTATCAGTTTAATACCTGTTACAGCACCTATCAGGGGGCGTGTATAAGGCCCGGATTTTTAGAACCAGGAGATGGAAAAAGATGCTTTGTTGATCGTATCACTTCAATTTTGGGGCACGGCACGTGCAGTCAAAGGTGCCACCAGATAGGAGTGACGTGTTTGTAAGTACTACTCTTATCAGTTTAATACTTGTTACGTCACCTATCAGGGGGCGTGTATAAGGCCTGGATTTTTAGAACCAGGAGATGGTAAAAGATGCTTTGTTGGTCGTATCACTTCAATTTTGGGGCACGGCACGTGCAGTCAAAGGTGCCACCAGATAGGAGTGACGTGTTTGTAAGTACTACTATTATCAGTTTAATACTTGTTACATCACCTATCAGAGGGCGTGTATAAGGCCCGGATTTTTAGAACCAGGAGATGGAAAAAGATGCTTTGTTGGTCGTATCACTTCAATTTTGGGGCACGGCACGTGCAATCAAAGGTGCCACAAGATAGGAGTGGCGTGTTTGTAAGTACTACTCTTATCAGTTTAATACTTGTTACGTCACCTATCAGGGGGCGTGTATAAGGCCTGGATTTTTAGAACCGGGAGATGGAAAAAGATGCTTTGTTGGTCGTATCACTTCAATTTTGGGGCACGGCACGTGCAGTCAAAGGTGCCACCAGATAGGAGTGACGTGTTTGTAAGTACTACTCTTATCAGTTTAATACTTGTTACGTCCCCTATCAGGGGGCGTGTATAAGGCCTGGATTTTTAGAACCGGGAGATGGAAAAAGATGCTTTGTTGGTCGTATCACTTTAATTTTGGGGCATGGCACGTGCAGTTAAAGGTGCCACCAGATAGTAGTGGCGTGTTTGTAAGTACTACTCTTATCAGTTTAATACTTGTTACGTCACCTATCAGGGGGCGTGTATAAGGCCTGGATTTTTAGAACCAGGAGATGGAAAAAGATGCTTTGTTGGTCGTATCACTTCCATTTTGGGGCACGGCACGTGCAGTCAAAGATGCCACCAGATAGGAGTGACGTGTTTGTAAGTACTACTCTAATCAGTTTAATACTTGTTACGTCACCTATCAGGGGGCGTGTACAAGGCCTGGATTTTTAGAACCAGGAGATGGAAAAAGATGCTTTGTTGGTCGTATCACTTCAATTTTGGGGCACGGCACGTGCAGTCAAAGGTGCCACCAGATAGGAGTGACGTGTTTGTAAGTACTACTCTAATCAGTTTAATACTTGTTACGTCACCTATCAGGGGGCGTGTATAAGGCCTGGATTTTTAGAACCAGGAGATGGAAAAAGATGCTTTGTTGGTCGTATCACTTCAATTTTGGGGCACGGCACGTGCAGTCAAAGATGCCACCAGATAGGAGTGACGTGTTTGTAAGTACTACTCTTATCAGTTTAATACTTGTTACGTCACCTATCAGGGGGCGTGTATAAGGCCTGGATTTTTAGAACCAGGAGATGGAAAAAGATGCTTTGTTGGTCGTATCACTTCAATTTTGAGGCACGGAACGTGCAGTCAAAGGTGCCACCAGATAGGAGTGACGTGTTTGTAAGTACTACTCTTATCAGTTTAATACTTGTTACGTCACCTATCAGGGGGCGTGTATAAGGCCTGGATTTTTAGAACCAGGAGATGGAAAAAGATGCTTTGTTGGTCGTATCACTTCAATTTTGGGGCACGGCACGTGCAGTCAAAGGTGCCACCAGATAGGAGTGACGTGTTTGTAAGTACTACTCTTATCAGTTTAATACTTGTTACGTCACCTATCAGGGGGCCTTTATAAGGCCCGGATTTTTAGAACCAGGAGATGGAAAAAGATGCTTTGTTGGTCGTATCACTTCAATTTTGGGGCACGGCACGTGCAATCAAAGGTGCCACAAGATAGGAGTGGCGTGTTTGTAAGTACTACTCTTATCAGTTTAATACTTGTTACGTCACCTATCAGGGGGCGTGTATAAGGCCTGGATTTTTAGAACCAGGAGATGGAAAAAGATGCTTTGTTGGTCGTTTCACTTCAATTTTGGGGCACTTTGTGACATTAGATTCTTCAGCTCAAACATGTCCTTTACAGGCACCTGACTATGGGCAGATGAGCAGGAACTGCTCAAGGCGAGAGATGGAGTGGCGGATGGTTGAGAGGGGGCAAGGAGGACAGCAGTGGTTGATGTGGCTTATGATGCTGCACCAGGAGGAGGATGGCGGCTTTGAGTTTGTGTGCTGCTTGTACTCATGTGTTGGTCTGGAGTCACCCAAACATTAGGTCTCACTGTAGAGGATAAGGGAACCAGGCTACTCTAGACCTCATTCATCATTACAGGTTTTGACAGATCGGTACTATGCGTCCAAGCTACTGTGACAACAGATATGAGTGGCACTGTGCACTTGCAGAAGTTGGTAGAGTAGACGCTGTAGGTCTGACACACACGCTTGCAGACAACTAACTGCTATGCAATCTATTACAGTAGAATTTTTGTTTTTGTTTTAAATGTACACTACTGTTACACCA
The DNA here is from genome assembly GCA_027410445.1 of Discoglossus pictus. NCBI lineage: Eukaryota > Metazoa > Chordata > Amphibia > Anura > Alytidae > Discoglossus > Discoglossus pictus. The sequence goes on from CM050167.1 coordinate 215,043,943, forward strand.
GATATGAGTGGTGTGTTAAGTAGTACTACTCCTATCAGTTTAATCCCTGTTATGTGCCTTTTTTTCTGGTTTGGTTGTTGAAGCCACAGTGCAGCACCAGAGGCCAGAAAAATTAGGCATGTACACATGCCTGAAAAATTAGGTATTGTTGATCTTGCAGCGAGCAGAGAAGAAAGTAGGCCTGATTCAACGCCCCATCCCTGCATATCCACACTCAGAGATTGAGGGGGCGACCCTTACAAGGCCACGGGCCGGAGATATAAAGGGGGGCCATCCCAAATAAGCACACAAGCGGGGACAAAGGTAGTGAAGGGGACATAGAGGCCCATGGACTGACGGTCGCCATCTTGGCAGGAAAAGGGCCCAGCAATTAAGCCAAACTGACCCAGCACAGGCAGCTACTTGAGTCAAACGCTGTACAATTACACCTTAATAAAGCTTAAACATGCAGCAGCAGGGATTCTAAACGGCCACACAGGGACAAGGAGGCTAACAGCCCCCACAGTCTCTGCACCACTCTTTTTAACAGATAACCCAAGGGGCTAACCAGGGACCTTGCCCACAAAAAAAAAGCAGAATTTTATTGGAGGAATTATTAGTGTCTTTACCCCCCAAGAGAGGACATAATATACGGTATCTTTAGACTACCTGATGGCCAAACCTCCTTTAGCCCCAATGCTATCCAAGAAACATTTCAAAACTTCGATCAGACCATACATTCATCCCAATCCCGCTGCAGCAGATCTGACATAGAGTCCTTCCTACTAAAGCAAGAAGTCCACAAAATACCTGTACCTCAATTGGACAGCTTGAACCTAGACATATCCCAAGAGGAAGTTAAATCTACAATCCAAGATCTTACATTTGGCAAGTCCCCAGGGCCAGACGGTTTTACTCATCTGTACTATAAGAAATTTGAGCCCTTGCTTACCCCCGCACCTAACATCTTTGTTTAACGCTATACTAAATGGAGAACCTATGCCCCCTTAATTGAATCAGGCCGACCTCATAGTCTTTCCAAAAGAGGGTAGGGACCCGAATCTCAAACTGTATTACAAGGCAGCGCAGCTGGCTTTCATTCCTCTGGCGCATTCTCCAAAACACATCAGCCGCTCTGGGTATTTATGGAAAATGTAAGCATGTCACCTTATACATGGGATACAGTAATATGGATTCCAGGCCTGTATACTTTTTTGAGAAACTTGAAAAACCCATTGATTAAGCACTCATTAAAAATATGGACGGACATGAACTGGACACAAAAACTGGACACTCGGGTATCAGATCTTACCCCTATCGTACCCAATCCCCACTTTAAGATACATCTTCCGGAAAGCTCTCTCAGTTGGTGGAAGTCTCAGAACCTACTAAGGGTTGGTCCATGGTGGCATGACGACAAAATAATGACCTTTGAGTGGGTGAGAGATAGATACAATTTACCCCTGGCTGAACACTATAATTTTTGCAGGATACATCATTTTATATATACGATAAGTGGTAGGGGAACCCCCCAAAGAAACACCTGGCTACTCAAAAAATGTAGGGATTCCCCCTTTCAGCCTGGTATTATTAGCCTCATGTATGAACTATTTAATGAAAACTCATGGGCAAACAAACCAGACTATACCAAAGCCTGGGAGAGGGATTTGGGCACCGAGTTGGCAGATAGCACATGGGATAAAAGTTGGCAAGGCTTAAGTAGGGGATCTTTAAATTATAGTCTGCTTGAGACTTCAATAAAGGTCCTACACAGGACATATATTACTCCTTTTAAGCTAATAAATGGGATCCAAAACGGAGCAGCTCATGTTTTAGGAACAATGGTAATGAGGCTACATTTATTTATGTCTGGTGGGAGTGTTCGGCAGTCATAAGACTATGGGAAGAAACATGCTTACTAGCTTCTAAAATGTTTAAGATTGACCTAATAAAATATTTTTGGAAAGAAAAAATACACATAGCTAGTAGTTGGAAAACCCCAAATTAAAACTTTCAGGAATTAATAAAAAAAATCAACTATTTACTGCTCAACGAGAGATTTAACCATGTAGTCTTGGATAGAACCACCCAGTTCCAGACAATTTGGGATCCCTGGATAACATCCCCATTTAGTGCCCCCCTAATATAATAAAACATTTGTTAATGGTTGAAGCGACTCGGGGGGAAGGACCGGAGTGGGGGAGCCCTGGAGGAGACCCTTCAGAAGCAACCGGGGGCAAAATCATCCGAGGAAAGGAGAGGTCGCCTACTGAAGCCTGCCCTAGGGTAACCCAAGGGCAATTGAGCAGGTTAGATATTGTAAATAATAAGCTACTGCTGGAGTGATGATCGATAATAGGACTTTACTATTGTCTGTTTTACCATGTCTTAGGTTTCTCTTAAAAATTGCAATCACAGTAAAAAAAAAGAAAATGTATTAACCAAAAAAGTAAAAAAAAGAAGGCCTAGCAACCTAATTTTAACAAAATGTCTTCATTGTAAATATGTATTTTTGCACAACTGTTGTGTTTTGCAAGACTATTCAATATGCTTTCTTTTCCATTACATGCCGTACGCCTTCTGGCATAAAAATTGAAATTCAAAAATTAGATATTGTTGCAGCCGCTGCTGTTGCAGCGGCCAGAAAAATTGACCTTTGTTCCCCAGGCAGAAAGTGCCATAAAACATTGCCTCTTCTTGAACCCTAGTTGGTGGCGGATAATTCACGCAAGTCATCCGGCATTCACAGATAACATACAGCAGCGTGTGGACCATTTATAGCCGAAGGCAGCTCATCTCATCAGGCCTTTTTCAGTCGAATGTATCGCCCAGTGTCAGTCCCTTCGGGATCCATCCCTCATTCATCTTTATAAAGGTGAGACAATCTAGACTTTTTTGCCCTAGGCGACTTCTCTTCTCGGTAACAAAACCTCCTGCTGCACTGAAGGTCCTTTCTGACAGGACACTTGAAGCGGGGCAGGCCAGAAGTTCAATTGCAAATTGGGATAGCTCAGGCCACAGGTCTAGCCTGCATACCCTGTAGTCAAGGGGTTCATCGCTCCTCAGAGTGTCGATATCTGCAGTTAAGGTGAGGTAGTCTGCTACCTGTCGGTCAAGTCGTTATCTGAGGGTGGATCCCGAAGGGCTGATGCGATGCGTAGGACTGAAAAAGGTCCGCATGTCCTCCATCAACAACACGTCTTTTAAACGTCCTATCCTTGCCGGCGTGGTCGTGGGAGGTGGATTACTTTCACCTCTTCCCCTGTTATATTGCCCTTGTGCTGTGACATCACCCTTATATGCTGTGTAAAGCATACTTGTTAATTTGTTTTGGACCTGCTGCATCCTTTCTGACTTGCGGTAATTTGGTAACAAATCAGGCACTTTCTGCTTATACCGGGGGTCTAGTAGCGTGCACACCCAGTACAGGTCGTTCCCCTTCAGCCTTTTTATAGGAGGGTCCTGCGTCAGGCACGACAGCATGAAAGACCCCATTTGCACAAGGTTGGATGCCGAGCTAGTCATGTCCCGTTCCTCGTCCTCAGTGATCTCGCTGAAGATATGTTCTTCCCCCCAGCCACGTACAACACCACGGGTACCAGATAGGTGACAACGAGCACCCTGGGATGCCTGTTGTGATTGGTCTTCCTCCTCCCCCTCAAAGCCACATTCCTCCTCTGACTCCTCTTCCTCACAATGCTCTTCCAGCGTTGCCGCAGGTCCAGCAAGCGATGCTGATAAGGCTGTTTCTGGTGGTGATGGTGACCACAACTCTTCCTCTTCCTCGTCACGCTCATCTACGGCCTGATCCATCACTCTTCGCAGGGCACGCTCCAGGAATAAAACAAATGGTATGATGTCGCTGATGGTGCCTTCGGTGCGACTGACAAGGTTTGTCACCTCCTCAAAAGGACGCATGAGCCTACAGGCATTGCGCATGAGCGTCCAGTAACGTGGCAAAAAAATCCCCAGCTCCGCAGAGGCTGTCCTAGAACCCCGGTCATACAAATACTCGTTAATGGCTTTTTCTTGTTGGAGCAGGCGGTCGAACATTAGGAGTGTTGAATTCCAACGTGTGGGGCTGTCACAAATCAAGCGCCTCACTGGCATGTTGTTTCGACGCTGGATATCTGAAAAGTGCGCCATGGCCGTGTAGGAACGCCTGAAATGGCCACACACCTTTCTGGCCTGCTTCAGGACGTCCTGTAAGCCTGGATACTTATGGACAAAGCGTTGTACGATCAGATTACACACATGTGCCATGCACGGCACATGCGTCAACTTGCCCAAATTCAATGTCGCCAACAAATTTCTTCCGTTGTCACAAACCACTTTGCCAATCTCTAGTTGGTGCGGAGTCAGCCATTGATCCACCTGTGCGTTCAGGGCGGACAGGAGTGCTGGCCCGGTGTGACTCTCTGCTTTGAGGCAAGTCAACCCGCATGACACTGCCGTATCCGGGATGTGGAATAGTATCTGAGGAGCTGGGGGGGTGCCGTTGACGTGGAGCAAGACGCAGCAGCAGAAGAGGACTCAGCTGAGGAGGTTATGGAAGAGGATGGAGTAGGAGGAGTAGAGGAGGTGGCAGCAGGCCTGCCTGCAAGTCGTGGCGGTGTCACCAACTCCTCTGCAGAGCCACGCATTTCATGCTTGGCAGGCATCAGCAGGTTTGCCCAATGCGCAGTGTAGGTGATATACCTGCCCTGACCATGCTGCAGACCAGGTATCAGTGGTCAGATGGACCCTTGCCCCAACACTGTGTGCCAGAGATGCCATTACTTCCTGTTGCACAATTGAGTACAGGTTGGGGATTGCCTTTTGGGCAAAGAAATTTCGGCCGGGTACCTTCCACTGCGGTATCCCAATCGCTAAAAACTTTTTGAACGCCTCAGACTCCACCAGCTTGTATGGTAAAAGCTGGCGGGCCAAGAGTTCAGACAAGCCAGCTGTCAGACGCCGGGCAAGGGGGTGACTTTGTGGCATTGGTTTCTTACGCTCAAACATGCCCTTGACAGACACCTGACTGTGGGGAGATGAGCAGGAACAGCAAGAGGCGAGAGACGGAGTGGTGGAGAGTTGAGAGGGGACAAGGAGGACAGCAGTGGTTGATGTGGATGAAGATGCTGGACCAGGAGGAGGATGGCGGCTTTGAGTTTGTGTGCTGCTTGTACTCATGTGTTGATCCCATTGGCGTTTCTGATGTGACATCATGTGCCTTTGCAAAGCAGTTGTACCTAGGTGGGTGTTGGACTTCCCACGACTCAGTTTCTTTTGGCACAGGTTGCAAATGGCATCGCTGTTGTCAGAGGCAGACACACACAAAAAAATGCCACACTGCTGAGCTCGGCGGTGACGGCATTCTGGTGGTGGCAAAAGCATGCGTTGATTGGCGTGCTGTCTGGCTGACCCCGGGTGCTGATGCATGCTGTCTGACTGTGCCACTAGCTCATTGCGATGACCTCCCTCTACTTCCAACTCGTCTCCTCCTCCTCTCTGTCTCCCCATCTGAACTTTCCCCCTGTTCTTCTTCTCTTCTAGCAGGCATCCACGTGACATCCACGGACGCATCGTCATCATCATCACCCTCACTTGTATATGACAACTGAACAAAGGAAGCAGCAGCGGGTACATCATCATCATCACATCGTACGTACATGTGTGTAATGCTGCCTGACTGAGACATATCCCTGTTATCTACATTCTCTGGCAATAATGGTTGCGCATCACTCATTTCTTCAAACTGATGTGTAAATAACTCTTCTGACTGATCAATTGAATTGGCTGTGGTACTAGTGTTGGTGGTGGCGGCAGGCGGGTGAGTGGTAACTTGAGAGGTGCCCGTAGCTAAGCTGGAGGAGGATGGTGCGTCAATGTTCCAAGCGGAAGCTGTAGAAGATTGGGTGTCCTGTGTTAGCCAGTCAACTACGTCCTCTGAACTTTTCAAGTTCAGGGTAACTGGCCTCTGAACACTGGACATTATTGTAGGGCCAAAGGAAATCACAGCACCACGACCACGACGGCCTCTGCGGGGTGTCCTGCCTCTGCCTGTGATTTTTTTTTAAATGTGGACTGTTGGTACCCCAACTAGACTGGATTGGTTGAACTTGGCACAGTACTTGTAAGCAAGACACACACTATGGGTAGCGGTCAAGCAAATGAACTTTGATTGACGGTTATGCAAATGCACTTAGATTTAAGAAAATAAAAGTTTGTTTTTTTTAAATGTGGACTGTTGGTACCCCAAATAGATTGGATTGGTTGAACTCGGCACAGTACTTGTAAGCAAGACACACACTATGGGGAGCGGTCAAGCAAATGAACTTTGATTGACGGTCAGACAAATGCACTTAGATTTAAGAAAATGAAAGTTTGGGTTTTTTAAATGTGGACTGTTGGTACCCCAACTAGACTGGATTGGTTGAACTTGGCACAGTACTTGTAAGCAAGACACACACTATGGGTAGCGGTCAAGCAAATGAACTTTGATTGACGGTTATGCAAATGCACTTAGATTTAAGAAAATAAAAGTTTTTTTTTTTTAAATGTGGACTGTTGGTACCCCAACTAGACTGGATTGGTTGAACTTGGCACAGTACTTGTAAGCAAGACATACACTATGGGTAGCGGTAAAGCAAATTAACTTTGATTGACGGTCAGGCAAATGCACTTAGATTTAAGAAAATAAAAGTTTGGGTTTTTTAAATGTGGACTGTTGGTACCCCAAATAGATTGGATTGGTTGAACTTGGCACAGTACTTGTAAGCAAGACACACACTATGGGTAGCGGTCAAGCAAATGAACTTTGATTGACGGTCAGGCAAATGCACTTAGATTTAAGAAAATAAAAGTTTGGTTTTTTTAAATGTGGACTGTTGGTACCCCAAATAGATTGGATTGGTTGAACTTGGCACAGTACTTGTAAGCAAGACACACACTATGGGTAGCGGTCAAGCAAATGAACTTTGATTGACGGTCAGGCAAATGCACTTAGATTTAAGAAAATAAAAGTTTGGGTTTTTTAAATGTGGACTGTTGGTACCCCAACTAGACTGGATTGGTTGAACTTGGCACAGTACTTTTAAGCAAGACACACACTATGGGTAGTGGTCAAGCAAATTAACTTTGATTGACGGTCAGGCAAATGCACTTAGATTTAAGAAAATAAAAGTTTGGGTTTTTTAAATGTGGACTGTTGGTACCCCAAATAGATTGGATTGGTTGAACTTGGCACAGTACTTGTAAGCAAGACACACTATGGGTAACGGTCAAGCAAATTAACTTTGATTGACGGTCAGGCAAATGCACTTAGATTTAAGAAAATAAAAGTTTGGGTTTTTTAAATGTGGACTGTTGGTACCCCAAATAGATTGGATTGGTTGAACTTGGCACAGTACTTGTAAGCAAGACACACTATGGGTAACGGTCAAGCAAATTAACTTTGATTGACGGTCAGACAAATGCACTTAGATTTAAGAAAATAAAAGTTGGGTTTTTTAAATGTGGACTGTTGGTATCCCAACTAGACTGGATTGGTTGAACTTGGCACAGTACTTGTAAGCAAGACACAGACTATGGGTAGCGGTCAAGCAAATTAACTTTGATTGACGGTCAGGCAAATGCACTTAGATTTAAGAAAATAAAAGTTTTTTTTTTTTTAAAGTAGACAACTAGTAAACAATATTATATTGTATGCGTTGTACTGACACACACACTTGCAAGCAGGGGCTAGCAGGGAGACAGGCAAAAGAAATTAGATTACACAGAAAAAAACAAAGAAAAAAAAATGATGTTATAGCCCTAAAAAAGGGCTTTTTTGGGTGCTGTGTTTACAGCAGAGATCTGATGAGTCCTTCAGCACTGCAGTGGACACTGAATAAACTTGCCTAGCTATTGATTTTCCTATTCAATCAGCATCACCTACACTCTACCTTCTCTCTGTAAGACTGCAAGTTAGTTAAGATTAATTTAAAATGGCTGCTGTCCATGAGGTAGATGGCTCTGGAAGGGAGTGTATGCTGCTGATTGGCTGGAATGTGTCTGCTGACTGTGACATGCAGGGTCAAAGTTTGCTCAATGATAAAGTATTGGGGGCGGGTCAAATCTCGCATATGTTCGCTGTTCGCCGCGAACGCGAACATGCTATGTTCGCCGGGAACAATCCGCTGGCGAACTATTCGCGACATCTCTAACTAACAGCCTCATTAAATTAGAAAAACATCCTAACGAGGTTTGAACGTTAGGTCTGCGAGCTGAAAATAGGACAGTTTACCAACGATATAAAATTAGACCTGAGGCTAGCAGCGTATGAGCTTGCAGTACGGCCGTTCCACGATGTCCGAGTCAAACTGACAGGAGAAGTGAAAAGTCTGCGAGATGATGTTGCAGGATTCATACCTCATCACTTGGCATGGGGGGCCAATTGGGACCTCTGCGGCAGTTCTAAACATAAGCCCTGCCTTGGGGGATACTCCAAGTACCCCCCTGGCACCTAAAATGAACCCCCCATATGCTGGGGGTCCCCATTGGGACCCCCGAAGTGTCCCCACATGAATCTCTTGCAGCAAGGGTCCCTGATCGGGAACCCGCTGCATTTAAAATGTGAAATTTCATGCCTCGCAGGTTCTTAAAGGACGGTAAAGGTCCTGAAAGAACCTACGCTAAAATAAAATATAAACCCCTGCCACAAGGGTACTATAAGTACCCCCAGGCAACTAAAATTAACCCCATCACTTATGGGGCTCCATACAGAGCCCTATGAGCCCATAATAACCCCTATGAGTCATAGGGCTCTATATAGAGCCCCATGAGCCCTTAATTAACCCTATAACTCATGGGGCTCTATGCAGAGCCCCATGAGCCCATTTAACCCTGTCACTTATGGGGCTCTATTCAGAGCCCCATGAGCCCTTAATTAACCCTATAACTCATGGGGCTCTATACAGAGCCCCATGAGCCCTTAATTAACCCTATAACTCATGCAGCTCTATCCATAGCCCCATGAGCCCATAATTAAATCTATACAGACCCTTATGGGACATTAATTAACCCCATTAGGCAAATAGGGGTCTATATAGACCCATATAGGACAATTAATACTGACTCCCTGAAGTCTCTAGTGCTTTGCACCTAATTGTTAATTAATTTATTTTTATTATTATGGGACTTTTAAAAATGAAAAAATTGCCGCTACTTCAGTGAGTTAAAATTGATAATAGAGGATATGTTTGATACTGAAATTATGAGCTGCAAGGAAATTATAATGTCAGATTATCTCACATTTATACTGCTTACAAGAAAAGCATCATTATGGCATATAATCCAGATTTTCAATATATCATATTCACAGACATTGTGACCATATTTTAAAGATAATCCTCATATGTGCAGAAACTGCTAATCACAGGATTATATGGTTAGCATTTTTAAATAATCCACGTCAGTATCAAAAAACATAACTTCAACTAATATAAACAAAAAAAGGGATGATTTTTTTTAAAAAACAGAGATGGAAGGAGAGGTTTAAGGAAGAAGGAGAACAAAACAATAAATAACTAATTGCTGCATAAGCAGTTCCACAGCACAATATGCCCTATATTTAAATAAATTGATACAGGCAAACCCAATGCTTATCAGACTTCTGCTAGTAAATTTATTAAGGACTGGATTGAGATAGTGAACAAATGCTCGCATGATCTCATGAACCTAATACTTGCACAAGAACAAGATAATTTAAAAAAGATTAATACAAAGGTATCTACATTTCATGCTGACTTTGATAAATATAAAGAATTAAAAGAATATGAAGATTTAAGCACCAAGTTGAATAACAACTTGGATAAGTTTAAACGTGAATTGGTCACAAGGAAACAAAAAAGTACACTAGAGACACTATGGATTATCAACAAGGCAGAATATACTATATGCTTGAAATCTAACGATACTGATATTAGCTCATCGGATGTGGAGCATTCGGACAGGGATGATCCAATCAGAGAAGAGCCTCCATTGTCCCAAGCTGCCTCTACAGTACATATGCTTTCGTTTGCGGAGCAGGGCAAGAAGATCTCACACTCAGCAAGTAACGATGGATAATTTTTTAGAACAGGGGCGTGATCAAGAAGGTGAGTATGGACAAAGATTGCGCCAAAGAAAGAACCGTCATTGAATCATGGCTATATATCTAAAAAAAATAAAGTAGAAAGTAGAGTATAAGACATTTTACAATCTAACTTGAGTGGCAACACTTAGCAGAGCATCCTATGTGCAGCTAATCTAGGCCTCTTTTAATAATAACTCTAAAGCAACCAGAAACTACATTTATCCGGCATCTACCAATCCCCATGGATTCCGGATAACTGAGAGTCTACTGTATATATATATATATATATATATATATATATATATATATATATATATATATATATATATATATATATATATTACTTTTTAAATAACTGGTTCACATCAATTTTAAATATATATAGCTATAATAATAAAACTAGTTTGCATATGTAAAAGTTAGAGTGTGCTGTTGTGTGGTCATTGTGTTTTATAAAATATTTTAAACCAATACTTTCCATTTTTCCTTTTTAAAGTACCAAATATATTTATTCAGTGGAGGGGCAGTATAAATATAATTATAATATATATATATATATATATATATATATATATATATATATATATATATATATTTATTTACTTTTATTTGCATTATTTCAGGCTCCAATTGTTTATTACGTTTTGTTTTCCTTAACATGCTTAATTTGTATAATTATTTACTGTGACCTTTGTTCAGTCCTTCAGTGGTGTCCAACTCTTGGTGACCATATGGAAGTGGCATGCCAGGTACATCTGTTGTGTTTCTGGCTGTGCTTACCCATATAAGAAGCAGAAGACATCTATTAGCATAGAACATCTAATAAGCATATCAATATTGCACAGCATGGAAGATTATACACAGGTCAGAGTCTGGGGGCTTCCACTGCACAGCATGGAAGATTATACACAGGTCAGAGTCTGTGGGCTTCGACTGCACAGCATGGAAGATTATACACAGGTCAGAGTCTGGGGGCTTTCACTGCACAGCATGGAAGATTATACACAGGTCAGAGTCTGGGGGCTTCCACTGCACAGCATGGAAGATTATACGCGTTGCCTCTGTCTGCGTTATTATAAGGTGTGTACTGTTAAGTAGTACTATTCCTAACGGTTTTATCCCTGTTACGTCCACTATCAGGGGACGTGTATATGGCATGGATTTTTGGAAGCGGGAGATGGAAAAAGATGCTTGGTCGGTCCTCCCACTTCAAATTTGGGGCACTGTGCGTGCAATCTAAGGTGCCACCAGATATGAGTGTCACTGTGCACTGGCAAAAGTTGGCAGAGTAGATGCAATAGGCTTCACACACACGCCTGTAGGCAGGCAATTGCTATTCAATCTATTACAGTCAAAAAAGTGTTGTTTTATGTCACTGAGCACAATATAAGCTGTGAGCCTGACACAGGCAGGCAACTGAAATTAGATTACAGGAAAAAAATGGTTGTTTTCAATGTATGTTACACCACCAGGTATGAGTAGTGAAAATAAGCACAATATAAGCTGTTAGTTGTTAGCCTGTCACACACACACGCTGGCCGGCAGGCATAGATTACACAAAATTTTTTTATAAAATAAAATAAATGATGTTCAAAGTTTCCTCAATGATAAAGTATAGGGGGCGACCCGAAAGCTCATGTGTTCGCCGTTCGCGGAGGACGCGAACATGCGAAAATCGCCGCGAATAGTTCTCCGGCGAACTGTTCGGGACATCACTAATAGTTATTCTTATTTTACTGGCCATATATTTTCCCGTCTCCCAAAAAGTGATGCGTTTGTTGAAACCACCAATTTTGATTATCAATTTGTAATTGGGTAATTTTATTTATTAGAGTTTTTACATGAATTATTTCTTGCATAGTTTCTTTTTTATGATCTATTTTATTTTTGTTTAAGAGCTGATCCAACAAAATGTATAGCTCTCTCTGTGATTTAACTCTCTCTTTCTTCATCTGAGCAGACTTAGATATCATAATTCCTCGAATATAAGATTTATTTGCACACCATAATACAGCAGGGCAGGAAACTGATTCTTTATTCAAGTCAAAGAATAACTGTATTTCTTTATTTATCTTTTTAATTTGATCTTGATCTTTAAGTAGATTATTATCCATTTTCCATTGGCTTCTATTTGTATCTCTTTTCTTATCTAATAAAGAAATGCTTAACATTGAATGATCAGACCATGAAGAGGCTTGGATTATATTCAGACTTTGAGAACCCATCAAAAAATAGTCTATCCTAGTATAGGAAGAGTGATGATTGGAGTAAAAAGTATAATCTCTTTGTTGGGGGTGGAATATTCTCCATACATCAAATAATCCATTCTCTAAGGTTATTTCTTCTATTTTTAAATCATTTTTGAATATAATTGATACTCCTCTAGCTTTAGAGGAGTATGTAGAATATATATTGTCCATATAAAGTTTATTCTTCGGATTGTAAGATGTACTCTCCCTCCAATGTGTCTCCTGTAGGCAAATCATGTCTGCTTTTAGTTTAACATAACTTTCCATAGCTGTTTTCCTCTTAAATGGCATATTTAAACCCTTGGCGTTATGAGTAACTATTTTAAGTGTCACCCAGATGGTAATTTGTTTTGATTATTCCCTTTTTCTTCTTTATATAGAAACCATACTGACTCATACCTAGTCCATTCATGCTGTACAACATACTTCTTCTTACTCTCCTTGAGAGCTTTCTTGATGTTATCTTTTGAGCTCTCTTTTAACAGAGCTATTAAGTTGTTTTCCGAAAATGTTAGGTAATTCTGGGGAGATCAAAATAACTTGAACTCCCTGTTGGGGGGATAGACGCTTTCCGTCTTAGCTATCCATAAAGTAAATTTCTAATGAGAATTTGTTTAATAATTAAAATTTTCCCAAATTCTCTCTCTTTAACCCTTTTAATTTTGCTACTTAATTAACCTTTTCTTCATTTTAATTTATTTTATTATTTTTTCTCACCTTTCTACTTTTCTTTTTTATCTATTTTATCCCCTTATTTCAGGCATTCTATTTTCTTGTTTACCTATCTTTTTCGGATGTAATATGAAAGTATAAAATTTAAAGTGCTTGTTGTAGTCTAATATTAAATATTTAAAGGTGCCTACCTTCTTATAATATAGTGCAAATATAACCAATTCCCAATTTTCTAGGTTTTTAAATATCCTGTATAATGTTAAAGTGTGAAACCTAGATCTTCAAATCTTATTCTATGTTTCAAGTTATTTGTATTATTTTGATTCTTTCGCTTTCCTAATAAATTATTTTTTTAAACCATCATATGCAATTCACACATTTTTTTTCTCTGCTGCATTCTATCTTAACTTGTGGTTAGTGCAAAATTGTCAATATCTCGATCTCAAATTATATTTCCCTATCTAATTTATTAGTACCAATTTGCCGGAAATCTATTCATATTTAAAACTCTGTATATAGAAGGTATTAGTTTTCATTTTTTAGTACACGCCTTTATATGTTTTTTTTTTCCATTTTACTTCCTTTATATCTCCCCATGAAGAGATAAAAAAAGGAAAAAAATATTCATTCCATAAAAAGGTGAAAAGGAGAGAGGGAAGACAAGAAAACTCTATATTAAATTAAATCCTATTCTATGCAGAATCTGTTATATTCTCTATAAGTTCCAGTAGATTTAATTTAAATGTGCTTTATGGCTTTCTATCTATAGAAGCGTAGTCAGCCAAGACAGATATGATTTTACAAAAGCTGGCCATTAAATGTTCAATAATCAATCAATGTCTCTATATGTAGTCCTTCACTTTCTTTTCCTAGCGTTCTGCAGAGGTAGATCCTTTATTTCCTTGCTTCTTGGATTCGGTAAGATTTCAACTTGGATTTTACAGTTTGCCAACAACTCCAATCCTTCTTTTACTGAATTTATTCTGTGCCACTTGGATTGCCTCTGAATCATCAGTCCTGACGGCTGTCTCCATTTCTAATTAATGTTGTTTTCCCTTAGGGACATAGTAATATTTCTATATTCTTTTCTCTTCAACAAAATGTTTGGAGAGATATCCAAAAATATTTTAATATTTTCATATGGTGGATCTAATGTTTTCTTTTGATAACTTGCATTTATTACAACATCCTTAAATGATAGCAGACGAAGTCTAACAATGGTGTCTCTTGGAGTAGAGTTTTCTATGTTCAGTGGTAGAGGGAGTCTGTGACATATATCTATAATTTTGTCCTCCATTTTTAATAGAGTGTTCAGGCTCTTAAAAAGGGTAGTAATGTAGTTATCCAGATCATCTTTGGAAATTGTCTCAGAAATCCCTCTCAACCTTAAGTTGTGTCTTCTGGATCGATTCTCTAGATTTGTCTGCTTGTTATTTGTTTCTGCCACTTTAGCTTCTAGAGATTTTGTATAAGAAATTAAAGTAACATGATCTCTTATTAATTTATCAAATGTATTTTTTATTTCATCGATCTTTTCATGAGTCTGGATTAAAGCCTTAGTATTTTCTATGATCTGTTGTTTTAGATCTTCTGTTATTTTTTTGTTGAAACTCCTCAAAAAGATATTTAGTTTTAGATAATCTTACTTGTTCTTCTTGTTGTAAACTGGCATCCCATTCAACCCACTTGTCACTTGAAAATGATTCTGATTGAGATGAAATTGGGGACGTCTCATTTCTTTTGGGGGGGGAGTTTTGTTTGTCTTTGTGTAGGGCCTTTCTTTTCTCTGTTTTTAGTTCTACATATTGACGTATCTTTTTCAAAAACTGTAGATAAATCTGCAGCAATAAATATATCTAAGACTTTATCCACTTTCTAAGGCTTGCTTCGCAGCTTACCCAATAACAATTTCTATCTTTGATTATTATCAAGAGATATACAGTATCTTTAAGTCAACCGGACTCTGTATTTCTCTTATATTGCTTTCAAACTTTATTGCTTTATCAGTGTTTATTTTACTCCGATATGTCTTCTATGTTATAAATGTATGCTTAATTAACTTTTATTCCATAAGTCATAGACTATTAGTTTAGTAAATATAACTTAAGTCCTTTGGGTCTTATGGACTGTGATGTTATAAATATTCAGCATAAATCCAATTTGTCCAATATAGATTCATTAGGTCTCAAAAACTGTGGTATTTTCAGCATAAATCCAACAGATCTTATAAGTTGTAATTTTATTAATATATGGCCTCCATCCAATAGATCTCATAAGCTTTGATATTATCCTTATACCGCATATATCCAATTAGTCTTATAGACTGTGATATTATAGATGCTCAGCATAAATCTAGTAGATCGTATAGGATTATGTTGTTATAATTAATCAATCTAGATACCAATAGTCTTATGGATTGTAGTTTGTAAGTTTTCAATATGACTCCAATGGGTCTTATATACTTGTATTATTATAGATGTTCTGCATAAATACCGTATACTTTATATACTGAGATAGTATAGCTATTTAGACTTGTCAGTTTATATCCCATAGGCCTTTTAAGCTGTAGTATTGTTCCAGTTGGTCTTGTAAACTATGATATTATCAGTATTCAGCGTAAATCAGAAAGGTCTTCCAATTTGCAATTTTATAAATGTTCAGCATATATCTAATAAGTCTTATAGACTATAATAATGTTGATGTTCCACAAAAGAAACCCATTTGTGTTGAAGGCTAGGATATTATAGGTGTTCTGCATATGTCCAGTCTATCTTGTGGACTATAGCCTATGGTATTATGGGTGTTCATCAAAGTCTCAATAGTTCTTATAGATTCTGATGACGGTTCTGCATAAGTCCAGTAGGTATATAGACTTTGGTATTATAGATGTTCAGCATAAACCAGTAAGTCTTTTAGACTGTGATGCTATAAATATTCAGCAGAAATTCAGCAGAAATCCATTAATCCTATGGGCCTAATAAGCCTGTTATTTCTTATTTCTGTCCATATTTTCTCTATACATCACCAAAAATCTCCACTGGGGGTAATGAGTGGTGAGGCCTTTAATATAATACCTCTTTAAATATGGGAAAGCAATAAAACCAGTTTAATCCTTCTTAGTAAGCTCCCACTTCAAGCTCTTGGGGTTAGAATTCTTTTACTCAATCCAAAAAAGCTGTAATGTCTGTAAGTTAAATACATTCTACTCACAGTTTACTGGTATCTCATTAACCCTCAGGTGTTAAACTGTCTTTCCTTCAGCTTTATCTGATGTCCTTGATCCACGCTGTCTGAATACCATTGCTGGATATTTCAGATTTATTTACTTCAGGTCCTTTATCCACGTTGTCTGAATACCATTGCTGGATATTTCATATTGCTGGATAGATTTACTTCAAGTCTTTTCCTGGATTTTATGCAGAAAATACAGCAGGCTTGGAAAGCTTAAAAAAATGTTTTAGTAATTCTGGGGTTGATTCTGTTTTCAATTCTCCCGGGGACACCCCTCCAGATCCAATAATTCAGCTACACTGCTTCATATCGCCTCGCAGCAAACATCTTGGAGTCTCTCACACTCCAGTGTGGCCACTGTTATGGGTGTTCTCACGTTCCAGCGTGGTTGCTGTTATGGCTGCTCTCAAGCTCCAGCATGGCTGCTTTTATGGCTGCTCTAGAAACTTCAGCATCTCTGCGTCTCCCCCCTCGACCTGCAAGCTAAGTCACGCAGCTACTGTGCATTTCTGGTCCAGCCCCCTTTTTCCCCATTATCTGTATTAACACATTAAGTTACCAGGATCAATATAACACGGAAATTAAACATGAAATAAAGTATTTTTTGGACCGATTTGCGAGCTTGAGAATGATGTGCCATTAATTCTAAGACCTAACATCACTTTGCCTGTTAATAAAAGTTCACATTTGTGTGTGTATATGTGCATTTAAAGTGCTACGGATTGGACTTTACCTCCCCCTGCGGGTCCTATCTAGCACTCATTGGCTTCTTGGCTCCATTTGTGGGTTACAGGCTTGAACGCCAGTGAATTCATTGCAACATAATAGCGCAACTTGACCATAACAGTTACAGGCATAAAAGAACAAAGGATTCTCCCATCCCGTAGGTTTTTCTCACCCCTACTCCACAAGTCTTTAGCAGGTTGCTTTATGAGGCCAATTTAATAGCCCTAAGTCTTGCAGGCTTCATTACAAACTATGGTTTTACACGTTAGGGGAATAAGAAACAAATCTGTTGGAAATAATAAACTCTTTTGCCTAAAAATACTGTATTTAAACAAATTGAATATATCAACTCTGGGATCTAAATTGCAGCAAGACCTTCAGCCCTAAAAATTCAGGGCCCTATTAAATTAGAGCTGCATAAATAATAGTTGAAAACGCAAGGCCTACGTAGTTGAAAAATGAGACCATTTACGACGCTATTAAATTCCAAGTGCTGCGAGATACTAGCAATGGATGCGATTTCATACACGTTAGGATTTGCGAATGAGGGACGCTATCTCGGATAACTTTGATTTCCGTGGCCGCGCGTATCAATTAATCAATGATGGTTTGCGCAGGAAAAGAGCGCGAAATACGTGATACGTAACACTTAACCAGAGGGCAGTATTAAAAGGGAGCCAAAACAGAAAATAATTGACTGTGCTGGAGCTTTTGCAAGTAGACACACAGGTCTAGGCGTTGGTGGGTTTTTTGTGAGCAAGGAGAGTGAGCGAGAAAGAAGAGGGCATTGTAAGTTTTGATCTTTTGACCTATCAGATAATTTAACCCTTTGTTTACAACACACATAATTACTGATATCACATAATTCACACACATAGATTAATACGTACACATAGCTACACCTAGTGGTAGGCCACTGCACACCTACACCCCCCCTCCCCCAAGACCTACACCCCCCCATACAATTACTGAACTACACATAAGGAGAGTGAGGAGAACATCTGAGGAGAGGAGGAGGATGAGGAGGAGAGGACGATGAGGAGTAGAGGAAGAGGAGGAGGGCGAGGAGGGCGAGGAGGAGGAGGAGGAGGGAGAGGAGGAGGAGGAGGAGAGCAAGGAGGAGAGCAGGGGGGGAGGGAAGTGACCCCAGAGGTAGGAATACCAGCTAAAGGGGCAGAGGGTCAGGGGCCTGATCCCTTGGTGGGAGGTGGTGGGGATGAGGGAGCGGCCCCAGGAAGAGAAGAGGAAGAGCAGGCACCGTCCGTAGGGCAACGGGTTGTGGAAAGGCCCAGGGCCCCCAATTATAGCCTAGAGGAGATCCAGGTTCTCCTGAGGGAAATCTGTGCCCGCCAGGGGATCATATGTGGTGGGAGAGACATCAATGCCAGCCAGAGGCAGCAGGCCTGGTCCCAAATTGGCAGAGCTGTGTCGGCAGTAGGGGTCACCCATAGGGACCGGAGTTCAGTGCGTCATAAGTTTGATGATTTAAAGATGTTTGTCAAAAGGAAGATGGCCAAGGAGGCAGCAGCAGCGCGTAGGACTGGTGGTGGGCCCGCGGTCCCTGTTGTATATAAGGAATGGGAGAGGACTGTGATGCGCTTTATCCCTTCTGAATCTGTGGTGGGCATACCAGGCCAGATGGACACAGATCGCCCTAACACCCTGCAACGTGAGTATCATATCACACACATGGTTGTATGAGATTGTGAGGGGATGGGCTGTCCAAAAGCCTGCAGATAACATGCTGTATGTATGTATAAATAGGCTGTTGTAAATAATGAGCTGTATCCCTCTAGAACAGGGGTGGGTAAGGAGGGCCACATACATGCCTGCCTTTCAAGATATCATGCTGTTTGTATGTATGTATGTATAAATAGGCTTGTGTTCTGGCTGTTGTATATAATGAGCTGTATCCCTCTAGAACAGGGGTGGGTAAGGAGGGCCACATACATGCTGGGCTTTCAAGATATCCTTTCTGGGCACAGGTGAGTCAATCAGGGTGACTGAAAAGGCGATTGGCTCACCTGTGTGGCCCTCCAGGACCGAACCTGCCCACCCTTGCTCAAGAATTATATGGCCTCCTACACCCCTGCCCACACCCAGGGATAATTCACATACAATAGCACTGTACGCCCTAAAGATATATGGGGCGACAATAACCATTTTAGTCCTGGTAGCAAACCTATGATGTTCATTATTTGTATCCCTGATATGTCAATTTCTAATTATATCTAGATTGATTGCAATAGAGCAGGGTGTCCAAAGTCAAACATGCTGGATTTCCTTTATGTGCACAGATGTCAATTAGACTTAATGACTTGGAAAATATTCTCAGCTGGGTGCAGCATGGCTATCCACAAATGCAGGCCTGACTTTGGCCTCCACTGCGATAGAGTAAAAATCTGGCTGTGCGGCACATGTGGATACAGACTCTGTAGCACTGCATGTGTGTCATATACTGTCCTAACCTGGCCCATGTCTCAGCTGCATATTAATAACC
Organism: Discoglossus pictus; assembly: GCA_027410445.1. Classification (NCBI taxonomy): domain Eukaryota; kingdom Metazoa; phylum Chordata; class Amphibia; order Anura; family Alytidae; genus Discoglossus; species Discoglossus pictus. The sequence goes on from CM050167.1 coordinate 215,063,399, forward strand.
ATTGCTGGAAACTTGTCAGATTGGTCAATCTCACACACTGCACAGCAGATCCAGCAGAGCACGTGTCTGATGCACATGCAGTACACATTCAGATGAGCCATGATCCACAATGCTCATTTTGCAGCCCGTGGCTCATCTGTGTAACACAAGCACCACAGTCACTCACAGGTGACCATGATGTCAATGATATGTAAAGGCATAGCTGTCAAATGTGTCTGGCAACCAACTGAAATATATGTTTATTCCATTGCAGTATCCACAGGTTCAGAAGAGGAGGAGGCAGGAGTGCCTGAAGAGGGCCAGGACATTCAGTAGTGCCCGGGACCATCCACATCACTGGCTCATGAGGAGTGGGAAGTGATACCTGGGCCCTCAACATCTAGCCAGCCATCATCCTCTGCTGCCCCCTAACATGAAACACCTGGCCACCTCAGGGCCTGCACCAGCCACCCTATGCTGTGCCTCCCTCAGCGGCTCCACCCTCAGCGGCTCCACCCTCATCCTGGGCTCCACCCTCATCCTGGGCTCCACCCTCACCCTGGGCTCCACCCTCACCCTGGGCTCCACCCTCCGTCTGGGCTCCACCCTGGGAAGCAGGAGGAAGTGCTCCGCCCGCGGCGGCAGGAGGAAGTGCTCCGTCCGCGGTGGCAGGAGGAAGTGCTCCGGCAGGAGGAAGTGCTCCGCCCGCGGCGGCAGGAGAAAGTGCTCTGGCAGGAGGAAGTGCTCCGACCGCGGAGTCGCCGGACGCAGCCGCAGAGTCTCCATCTCCATCTGCAAGACAAACACCTCCAGACCCTCTGCCACCGGTCTATGCACAATTGTGCGATATAATGGCGCACTTTCGCCAAGAGGACCAGGCCCAACAGCAGAGAGCAGATCGCATGCTCCAAATAAGTGAGAGGTAGTTAAGCATAAGCAGTGCCATCATGGCTGGCAACCGGGTAATACAGGCAACCACCCAAGGTATATATGCTGAGATGATGAGGCACAACTGAAGGATGGAGAGATATGAGGAACGCGCGAGTAAAGAGAGAGGCGCGTTATTGCGTCAACTCCGACGCCAGCCCATACCTCTCCAGCCTTCGGTTGTACAACCGCAACCTGAGATGTCTGCCTCCTCATCTCAGACATCACCGACCCATGATCCCCAGCCACCTACTGTAGTGGCACCCCCTGCTCCCACACCACGTCGTGGAAGAGGGAGACGGTCCGCGGGCACAGACGGTGGGGGCCCGGTAACTCGGAGTAGGAGGTGTTAGGACCATCCGAGAAGGCCTCCTGATCACTCCTCACAGAATACTGATTGTTATAGATGTTGACATACTATTGTCTGGCTAAAGAGTGTGTACATGTCTGGTTATGTTTAACATTTCAACAATTGATGTTCAATGTGGATTGATCTTGAGATTAAATGCTGTATTTAATCATAATATTGTTATGATTGATACGTTGTTTTTGTCTTTGTAGGGGTTAATAGCCAAATCTCACAACTATGAAGACATTTTCTTCATCTTCGAGCAGTACAATACCATCATGTGAGTAAACACTCAACCCAGTTCCCAACGGGCATTCTATCAGTGTTATTCACCACTGGAGATGGCTCGGAAATGCAATATATGACTACATATCCTTTCACTGAGGAACATGACTGTGTGATTTTCCATTATAATGATCAGTGTCCCGGCTGTAGAGTTGCACAGTCCCATTACTATCTGCTAATCCAAACCAGCAATTCCACATAAGTTTTTGTAGCATTCCATCCCGTTGACATTATGAAATTGGATTCATTTATTTCATGTCATCCAAACCAAACTGCCAATTTCCTTGGTTTGACATCATGATCAATGTGCATGTGTTTAGGGGTAATGTGAACAGTGTAATCTGTCTGGCCTTGGTACCACTCATATAGAAGTGAGATGTGATATCAGCATGGCACAACTATTCCATGTAGATAGTGATAGTACATTTTGCTGAAGGATTGTGTTCACAGTGAAGCATGCCTTGTCGTATTCCACATCCTTAGCATATTTCTGGAAGGCTGACTGAACAGGATAGAATCAATATGGTTATTACTGCTCGGAGATGATGTTCATGTTAGTTGGTTTATAGTAGTGTCAAGAGTAAAAACAATGTACTATAATAACAGCTTATGATTGTTCTAACACCTCCTCTCTCTGTTTTCCAGATTCCCATCATCTATTGACCAATCATCAGTAATGTATATGAACACACTGTGTGTGGAATCGCTTAGTATCACATGATCCATGTTTTATAGTGTCTGTTTATTCTGGCAACCATATGGTTGTTGTATGCACATTAATAGTTATGTTGATTAAATGTCGTGTTATATGCTGTTGGTTACTAAGGGGTCCTGACCACATGTGACCCTAGTAGATGCTATGCATTACCCTCATGATGTTGTCTGTTTCCTCTTCAGATGTCCTCAGATTTGCCACAGCCCCTTGCCATACTAGGATGTATTCACACCACACACATGATATTAATGCACAGTCTTGTCCATTTCTATTTGTGCTCTGTGTATGAAATAAAGTATGATTATGTTATACTGTTATCACTGTTTCTGTGTGTTTGTACCAAATCATGCTTTCTAGTTGACAGAATACAGATAGAATGAAGTGTCATTGTTCAATACATATATCTGTGTGTGTTTACAGAGATACATATGCTACATTAATCTGTACCTTGCCAATATAGATGTAGGTGCCAGCCCGAGGGGCGTGAAATCCGAAATCATGTCTATAGACATTCAGGGTTGTATATAATGACTTGAAGGGCTCAACTTGAATGATATGAATCTACATTCATGATTATGTAGTAATGTAAACGCAGATTGAACAGAATAGTTACACCCCTAACTGATGGTGATGAGCACATCTGACTTTCAGGGTAATGTACTTGTTACATGGTAAATATCCAGGATTACACAAACATTGAGTGAAAAAACAGGTTTAATTGTTCACAAAGCCACACAGTGACAAATAACCACAGGCCTGCTCAGTGTCATGGTGGAGGTGGGTAGGATACAGAGTTCCAGTAACACACGGAAATAGGGACAGAATGCAGGCAGGGTGGATGACATTGGTATAGATGATCAGTTGAGGGGGGATATACAGTGCATCATCCAACATGAGGCAATATCAGTTATATCATTAAATATATCAGGATAACATTCAATATTCAAACCCAACAATACAGAAGGAGATATGCTCATGGGGAGAATTAATCTGTAGTCTTGTGTGTGCGCGCAACACACACTCCTATGCAACTGCAGAAGTGGAAGTGCTCAGTCAATGTTAGAACCCCCATAGGTCATGTCATTTGAAATGGCACTATGAGAGAAAACTCTACATACCTAAGTTTGGACACTGAGATGGGAACCTGACCAGGACCATATCAGTGTGTTCAAACTAATTTCATGTGTTAGCAGAACTCACATCAAGCATGGATGTACAGCCCTACTCATTCTTCTGCTTATGTAGATCCCTTGCTGGATTCTAGTGCAGGTTATCTGTCCTTGCTGGACACCGTTACATATCCTTCCCCTCAGCTCAACACCATGTAGTTGAGCTACATGCGCCGAGAGGCAGTGGACCATAGATAGGGCATCCGCATTACCGTGTTTCTTTCCGGCTCGATGTTCCACTGTAAATCTGAATCATTGTAATGAAAGAAACCATCTAGTCACTCTGCTGTTTTTCTCTCTGTTAAGATGCATCCATCTTAATGGGGCATGGTCCGTAACCAGCTTGAATGATCTACCCAGCATATAATATCTCAGAGCCTCGCAAGCCCACTTGATAGCCAGGCATTCTTTTTCGACCACTGAATATCTCTGTTCTCTTGGCGACAGTTTCCTGCTGAGGTATAGCACCGGATGTTCCTCGGCCTCTTTCTCTTGTGTTAGTACAGCCCCTAATCCAATCGCAGAAGCATCCGTCTGTAGGATAAAAAGTTTTTGGAAATTCGGAGCCACCAATACCGGTTCCTGACACAAGACCACTTTTAGGTCTTCAAATGCCTTTTCTGCTTCCGGATTCCATTTTACTGTATCTGGGGCTCTTTGGTTAAATCAGTTAAAGGAGCCGCAATGGTGGCAAAACTGGGAATAAACCTTCGGTAGTACCCAACTATACCCAGAGAGGCTCGCACCTGTCTCTTCCTTAAAGGTCGTGGCCATTCTCTTATAGCATCCACTTTATTTAACTGAGGTTTGATCAGTCCTCTTCCCACCATATATCCAAGATATTTAATCTCTTCCAGCCCAAGTGCGCATTTTGCCGGATTTGATGTTAGACCCGCTCTTCCCAGGGACCCCAAGACCTTTTTCACTTTATTTAAGTGAGAATCCCAATCCGTGGTATGAATTACAATATCGTCCAAATAAGCAGTTGCATATTCGGAATGTGGTCTTAAAAGTTTGTCCATGAGTCGTTGAAATGTAGCCGGAGCTCCATGCAGACCGAAAGGTAGAACTTTATACTGGAACAGACCATTAGGAGTACAAAAAGCAGTTTTTTCTCTTGCTGATCTTGTCAGAGGGACCTGCCAATATCCTTTTGTCAGATCTAATGTAGACATAAATCTTGCAGTTCCTACTCTATCAATTAATTCATCCACTCTGGGAATAGGATAGGCATCAAATTGGGAGATTTCATTCAACTTTCGAAAGTCGCTGCAAAAACGAATTGTCCCATCAGGTTTAGGAATTAAGACAATTGGGCTACACCATTCAGTGCTAGACTCTTCAATAACCCCTAAGTCAAGCATTTTTTTACTTCTGTTTTTACTTCCTCCCTCTTGGCCTCTGGAATCCAGTACGGTCTGCTTCTTATAATTACTCCAGGCTTTGTGATAATATCATGGTAAATCACCTTTGTGTGGCCTGGATTTTCAGAAAATACATCTGTATTTCGCAGAATCATTTTCCTTACTTTCTCCTTTTGCTGTGGTGACAATTCAGTCGAGATTTGTACTTTGGGAAGTGTTACTTCCATTGGGTACAGCTTCTTTTTCACGCCAAACTTTTAATAAATTCACATGATAAATCTGCTCCTTTTTTCGTTTATCCGGCTGTTTGATTTTATAATTTACTTCACCTACAGCTTCTATGATTTCATTTAGCCAGGAGCTTGCTTTCAGCCGTTGGAACCAGTACCATAATCCTATCGCCAGGTTGGAATTTCCTGACCTGGGCATCTCGATTGTAATACGTTTTCTGGTGTTGCTGTGCTTGTTCCATATGTGCTTTAACGAGTGGGGCGATCTGAGAGATTCCATTTCTCAGGGTCTGCACATACTCCACAATATTTTTTCCTTGGACTTTTTGGTCTTCCCAGGTTTCTCGTAGAATATCGAGTATTCCCCTTGGATGACATCCATATAAAAGCTGAAATGGGGTAAACCCTGTAGAGGCCTGGGGTACTTCATGTACTGCAAATAACAGAAACGGCAATAAAAGGTCCCAGTTTTTTCCATCTTTGTCCATCACTTTTTGTATCATTCTTTTTAGCGTTCTATTAAATCTTTCCATTAATCCATCGGTCTGAGGGTGATATATTGACGTTCTTAATGCTTTTACTTGTAATTGTTGGCACAGGTCCTTCATCAGTCTTGAAACAAACGGTGTTCCCTGATCCGTTAATATCTCTTTTGGTATTCCAACTCTTGAGAAAAGAAGTAGCATTTATTTTGCAATACTCTTAGAGTTAGCGGATCTTAGTGGCACGGCTTCAGGGTATCTTGTAGCGTAGTCCAATATGACTAAATTCTACTGATGTCCTCGAGCTGTTCTTTCCAGTGGTCCTACGAGGTCCATCGCTATTCTCTCAAACGGTTCGTCTATAATCGGAAGATCAGAAGCGGTATCAAAGGAGCTTTTAACTGAGGATTTGAACTTGATAGCTGGCATTCTGGGCAAGACTGACAATACCGGCGCACTTCTTCGTATACTCCAGGCCAGTAGAATCTCTTCATTACCCGGTTTAAAGTTTTCTCCACTCCCAGATGTGCTCCAAAAAGATGACTGTGAGCCATTTCTAATACCTTTTTTCTGTAGCCTTGAGGAACCAGTAATTGCTCTGTAACGTCTTCTCCTATTTTGACCACACAATATAGAAGATCTCTTTTCAACACAAAGTGGGGAAATGGAGATTTTCTCGTCCCTGTACTATTTTGCCGTTTACCTTGACCACTTCTCTTCTGATATTTTGTAGGAGAGGATCATTTGCTTGGTCTCTCCCAAAATGTTTTTCTTCCTGGAGTACGTTCTGTTCTTCTTCTCTCTCTGTTTGCTCTAGAGGTGTCATCTCTGCATCAGAAGAAGATTCTTCTAAATTTGCTGTCTCCTCAGGTATGGTCTGTGAAGCTACCAGAGCTTCTTCTCTGACTAGTTTCTTTTTTATTTCTGTTCCCCTTTTCTTCTCTTTTTCGTCTTTGTTTTCGAGATTTCTGAACTTTTTCCCGGCTGGAGAAAAGTTTGTTATCCTCAAATGGGAAGATATGTAATATAGATTCAGGACTCGTTCTCTGGCTTTCTGTATAGAGCAGTTTCTCAAAATGTGGGAAGTTTCTACCCAAAACCGCTGCATATGGTAGATAGGGTTCTACCGGGGCTGTTACTAGGGCTTTTAAGCCCTTGACCTCAATCCATGTGTTTTTTGTTGGGTAGTTCATTACTGTCCCATGAACACAGGTAATGCCCATGCTTTTTCCTAATCTCCTATTATCTAGAACTACTGCTCTTCGGGATAACAGGGTAACTGCGCTACCGGAATCAATCAGCCCCTTTCCTTTCTGACCATTTATCATTACTTCTAAAAAGAAATGGATGTCGCAGCTCAGTCATTCCGACTAAATTAACTACGTCACAGTGGATTGCAGAGTCTCCAAGATTGCACTGCATTGGCTCATCCCGATTAGGGCATTTGGCTGCCATATGCCCCATTTTTCCACACTGGAAACACTTCACCGTATGGAAGTAGTCATTCCTTCTCTCCTCCTTCTTTCTCTTGTCAGTTCCATAAACATCTCGAGGTTCTCTTCTATAGTTTCCTGTGGCCCTATACTCTTAGATTTAGCGGATCTTAGTGGCACGGCTTCAGGGTATCTTGTAGCGTAGTCCAATATGACTAAATTCTACTGATGTCCTCGAGCTGTTCTTTCCAGTGGTCCTACAAGGTCCATCGCTATTCTCTCAAACGGTTCGTCTATAATTGGAAGCAGTATCAAAGGAGCTTTTAACTGAGGATTTGGACTTGATAGCTGGCATTCTGGGCAAGACTGACAATACCGGCGCACTTCTTCGTATACTCCAGGCCAGTAGAATCTCTTCATTACCCGGTTCAAAGTTTTCTCCACTCCTAGATGTGCTCCAAAAAGATGACTGTGAGCCATTTCTAATACCTTTTTTCTGTAGCCTTGAGGAACCAGTAATTGCTCTGTAACGTCTTCTCCTATTTTGACCACACGATATAGAAGATCTCTTTTCAACACAAAGTGGGGACCTTGGAGATTTTCTCGTCCCTATACTATTTCGCCGTTTACCTTGACCACTTCTCTTCTGATATTTTGTAGGAGAGGATCATTTGCTTGGTCTCTCCCAAAATGTTTTTCTTCCTGGAGTACGTTCTGTTCTTCTTCTCTCTCTGTTTGCTCTAGAGGTGTCATCTCTGCATCAAAAGAAGATTCTTCTAAATTTGCTGTCTCCTCAGGTATGGTCTGTGAAGCTACCAGAGCTTCTTCTCTGACTAGTTTCTTTTTTATTTCTGTTCCCCTTTTCTTCTCTTTTCGTCTTTGTTTTCGAGATTTCTGAACTTTTTTCCGGCTGGAGAAAAGTTTGTTATCCTCAAACGGGAAGATATGTAATATAGATTCAGGACTCGTTCTCTGGCTTTCTTTATAGAGCAGTTTCTCAAAATGTGGGAAGTTTCTACCCAAAACCGCTGCATATGGTAGATAGGGTTCTACCGGGGCTGTTACTAGGTCTTTTAAGCCCTTGACCTCAATCCATGTGTTTTTTGTTGGGTAGTTCATTACTGTCCCAAGAACACAGGTAATGCCCATGCTTTTTCCTAAACTCCTATTATCTAGGGCTACTGCTCTTCGGGATAACAGGGTAACTGCGCTACCGGAATCAATCAGCCCCTTTCCTTTCTGACCATTTATCATTACTTCTAAAAAGAAATGGATGTCGCAGCTCAGTCATTCCGACTAAATTAACTACGTCACAGTGGATTGCAGAGTCTCCAAGATTGCACTGCATTGGCTCATCCCGATTAGGGCATTTGGCTGCCATATGCCCCATTTCTCCACACTGGAAACACTTCACCGTATGGAAGTAGTCATTCCTTCTCTCCTCCTTCTTTCTCTTGTCAGTTCCATAAACATCTTGAGGTTCTCTTCTAGTTTCCCGTGGCCCCTTCGGTAGGCCGATTTTTATGGATAACCCATGTTTCCAGGTTTTTGATCTCTCCATAGATGAGTCTGCTGAGATGCTTTTTACAGCTTGATGGCGCTCCACTTGGGCCACTAATTCATCCAGAGACTGTGATTCGTATTGTCCTACCCACTCTCTCATACCTGGAGGCAATCTTCTCCAGTAGTGGTCCAGGACTATTTTCTCCACAATTCTCTCTGGGGAGTTACTCTCTGGGCATAGCCATTTGCGTGTGAGATGCAGGAGAACAAATATTTGGGCTCTTGGTGGTTGGTCCCCGCGGTATTTCCATGTATGGAACCTTTGGGCCCGGACAGCTGGGTTTAACCCTATCCTGGCTAAAATCTCTGCCTTTAAATATTTAAAATCCGCCGCTTGTTCTGCTGGTAGATCATAATAAGCTCTTTGCGCTACTCCTATCAGAAATGGGGCCAGTATTCCTGCCCACTGAGTTTGTGGCCAGGCTTCCCGCATTGCAGTCCTTTCAAAGGCCAGCAGGTAGGTTTCCAAATCATCTTCTTTACTCATTTTATGTATGTGGTGACTTGCTTGCAGTCCCATCACTGGTTCTCTTGTTCCTGCAGTAGCAAGTTGTTTGGATTGATGTAATATCTCTTATAAATTGGCTTGTGTCATCTGATTTGCAAGTAATCTGTTAAATTCCTGCTGTTGTCTGTTTGTTTTCTTGCTTGCAGTAAGGCCTTTATTACCTCTTCCATTTTTACTGTGGGTGGTCTTTTGGTACAAAGACACGGATCCCACTCCTGACACCAGTGTAACAAGGTACCCTTTTCTGGACTGTAAATGGTAGAGACTTCTGGGCTCTTTTTATATATTTTATTGAGTAGTTACAAAAACACAAATTAAATAGCTTATAGTCAGCAAAATAAACGCTACCTTATAGCGCCAGCTTGTGGCCCGGATACAGATAGTCTCTTACAGTATCCGTAGTCTTGTATATGTGGTGTAGTGTCACCTTGTGGCCAGGTTACGAATAGTCTCTTATATAGTGCCAGCCTGTGGCCTTTCCACGTCTTCACTTAAGCAACCTTGGATGAAGCATAGGGCCCGCCCTTCTCTCCCATATGCTTCACCCCAGGGACCCTTTGATATTGCAATAGGAACACTGCAATTTAACAGGACAAGCACTCAGCCTCTTCCCTGGGGTATAATAATTTAAGAAAAGGTTTCTGACCTTATGGTAAATGGAGTGTCCGTCTCCTCACTAGCTTCAGTCTGCCATGCAGCTTTCTCCAGTCAGGTAACTCAGCAGTGTCCCACAGGTACTTAATAAGGATTTCTTTGCAGATCCAGCAAGACCTTTTACTTGCAGCTCCAGAAAAACAGCACTCCAGCATTCAGTATTGCAGCTTCTCCAAAACAGCTCTCTCTGCTCAAGGTTTCTTCCAGGCTCCTTATCTCCTGTGAACTTAGCTAGCCCCCTCTCTGCTCACACCGCAGCCTTTTAAATCCTCCTGACTTAGATCTGGCTTGATTAGGCCGCAGCACACACGCTCCCCTTCTGTTCAAGCATGGATGTACAGCCCTACTCATTCTTCTGCTTATGTAGATCCCTTGCTGGATTCTAGAGCAGGTTATCTGTCCTTGCTGGACACTGTTACAGTACATATAAATCTATGTAGAGGATGTGATATCACACCCGATGCAACGCATGATGACTGACATATGAACATACATGATGCAATGTGACAATAGCATAGTCCTGCAACGTGGGAATGCTCCTCATTCCTTGTTCTGACCGTGGAAAGGGACTCATCTTTGCGATCTGAAACATACAAGCAATATGTCAATATTTACATTGCACATGATCCCGGAGCGCTTACTTCATCACATATTGTACCAATATATGTTGCTCATTTCATACATACGTCTTCACTGTTCTTTCCCTACATATGAAACAAGCTACTCATCTGGCTAATGATGTAGGAATATCACATAGATTACACATTAATGCATCTTTGGAGAGCCAAATGTGGTGTTTTACCTTGGACGCAGTCCCAAGCTCATCCACGAGGTGATTTGTTCTACCAGGACACGTGCGTTGTGGATCGTCATTAGTTATCACCGCTTACCTATCTGATGTATTCTGGAAAGAGATAGGCCGATATTAATAAAGTGATTGATGTGTTATTTGTGTCCTTCAGCATACGTGGCCATATTATTACACAAATACTCACTATGTAGTTCACATTGATGTAGCAGTTCTATTGCTGTTCATGTTTTTCCATGTCTAGGTTGTTGAAAGAAGAGTTGACACACAACAGCAGCTCTGTAAGGTTAATATGATGTGAGGATTACAGTCACAAATTAGACAAAGTATGTGTACTATTCGTATTGGATATCTCTTATTAATAAGAAGTCATTGCCGGTTAGTAAGTTATGCCATGTTGCTACAGGGTGAAAAAATCTGGATTTCGGCATGGTCTCATATAAACAAGTCTAAAAGGCTGTGTCTGGATATATTTCAGTAGTAGTCAGTTCTCCAGCCAATCAGCAGCAGCCACCATGTTGGGTTTGGCTGGTGATCCATATTTGATCCTACTGAATAAACTCTAATCACGAGGAAATAACCAGAGGACTCTGTTTTGTGTTATCGTGACTGGTTCTTGATCTCCAAAGTATGTGTGTATGGTATTTATCTACGACATATTGATCCCATTTCATGTGGTTTGGCAGGATCATACAATGTGAACAATACTGGTCCGTAGTGTTTGTAAGTAACTTTAAAAAGGGATTGGGTATATTTTTACATTAAAAAACAAGCAGGCATTAGGGGCTATCCTGGATAAATATAGAGGGAGTATTGATCCAGGGATGAATATGATCACCGGTATCTGGGGTCAGGAAGGAATGTTATATTTTTCTTCCCTGTGTAGACAATTGGCAAAGTTTCACTTTTTTTTTCTGTTTGCCTTCCTCTGGATCAATTAACAATAAATCTGCGTATTGCAGATCATAGATCTATAGAGGTTGAACTTGATGGACTAAAGTCTTTTTTCAATCTAAATTACTATGTAACAATGTAACGTGGGGCATATATACATTGACATAGTGGGATATATAATCCATTCATATTATCTATACCATTGATGTTTAGAACCGTCAGTACTGAAGATGTGTATGGGAATGTGTTCTTACTTACCTGTAACTGATCATGTGGCTTGTTCCAGTGTACAAACATCGACAAGGTCAGGAAACTCTCCTCTACTGTGGACTGGTTGGAATTCTGTATGACAAGGGCGATGGATCAAGGTGGATTTGGGAGTTAGGCATAATCCAGATACATTAGACTGTATTCCATGCATATTGGGTATGTACTTACATGTGAAGTACTCACGAATGAGGCGGGTCCGTTGTTGTGACCCATGCAGATTATCCACTTCAGGGGGAGGTAAAGGCATTTCCTCCCCATGTAGTGGAGCCGCATCAATGTCCCCCAGACAGTTGACTTAGTACTGCTATATTGTGCAGACAGCAGCAGGCAACGATGATGCGACAAACTTTCTGGGGCTTGTATTGTAGAGCACCCCCAGTGGAATGTAAACATCTGAAGTGCATCTTTAGTACACCAAAAGTGCGCTCAATTACATTCCGGCAGGTTTTATGTGCAGCATTATACTGCACCTCTGCCCGAGTCTGGGGATTGCTCCCAGGGGTCAACAACCACGGCAAACACCCATATCCTGCATCACCTGATGGAAACAAAGTGTGACATGTTGATATGAATAGGATGTTGTGATGTTTGACAAAGCATATGCCCAAATATCGTCATCATGACCTATTAACACATCCCTGTGGCTAATACACAGTTAAAGATATATGTAAGGGAGATGGATCATGGATGTATCTGATAGAGGATAATTAGTAGTCTATTCTATATGAAGCTTCAGTTCAATTTCAATGTGATTTCCACAAATGTCAAATCCAGATGGTCACACCCGCAGGATGCTTACATGAGGTGGAGATACAAGGGAAATACAACAGGGTACATAGTGCGACCCTTCTGGTAGAGAGCACAGGAAGTCACTGTTGCAGTTCTTGTACCGAGCACATGCCAGAAGTTTGAGGTGAAGTGTGATCGTGTATTATTGTGAATGTAAATGTGATGCTAATTCAGGTGGAATTTCCCAGGGGCGTACACGATCAAACGCAAATGCCAAAAGACCTTGGAGATTTTGATAACTTCAAGGTAAGCAAATTCATGTTTATTCAGTGATATATTCATGCAAGAAAAAGTTTTCCAAACACTATTAATTATCCTCTATCAGATGAATTCGGAAGCCATCTCACTTACATAGCCCTTACAATAACACACAACACGTTATGTAGGCTAGAGATGTCCATGTCACAGGATACAAGGGAATGCATCAGAACATATACCTAATGATTAATCAATTGTGGTTTTTGTCATATGTTGTTGTGAACTGCATACTGTTTGGCCAAGCTAACACAGGGTTATGGCCAGCATTGAGCTATTATGTTCTGGGTTTGGTAGTATTACTCCGTAATGCACATGTGAACATCAGAGCAATAGAGGGAAACATGATGTACCGTATGTGTTATTGTATCCAGTCATAGTAAGATATGGTTGACTGCCATTACTAATATGTACTCACTCAGTAGCCATCCGGATGGAAATCTGCCTGACTCAAATATGTCACATATGCCGGATGCACGCAGGATATAGGCGTCGTGAGCACTTCCCGGGAAGCCTACATACACACCTTGTATGCGCATGTTCGCATCGCAAACAACCTGTACATTGATTGAATGATAACGCTTACGATTTCTGTACAGCGCTTCTTGCTCTCTAGGAGGTATCAGTGCCACATATGTACAATCAATAGCACCGAGCACATTGGGAACACCTCCTAATTGGAAGAAATCGAACTTCACCTTCGAGATCTCTTCAGCAGTGTTAGGGCAACTGATGTATCTTGCAGCTTTCCGACCAATAGCACGGAGGAATGCACTCAGACAATTGGAGAGGCTTGGCTGAGACATTCCTCCGGCTATGCTGAGGGTGTTCTGAAAGCTACCAGAGGCAAGGAGGTGTATTGCAACTAACATCCGTGTCAATCCTGGTATGGAGGCTCAAGGTCCGCTCTCAGAACCTAATAGAGCTCCACAAGACTGGCACGGGTCAGCCGAAAACGCTCATACACCTCCCCATCAGTTAACCCCTCTAATGTGAGTCTCTCCCTGTTCACATTGAGTGCCCTTCGCCTCCTCACAGGCTCCTAGACAGGCTCCTGGACAGGCTCCCCCCCTTCTGCCTGAGCCACCACATCCTGTACTTCTCCCCCCAACAGCTGATAACCGACATCATTGTCAGCCTCCCTGTCTGCAGGTGGCCCTATATCCCTCTGTCCCTGTGCTACTGGAGCTCTCTCTCCTCCCTGATCCACCCCCACGATACTAGGCATGGCCTGTGGTAATTCCCTTGCCTGGCTTGGTTCTGCCCTAGCATGGATCACATCACAACTCACACCCTCATTCACTCCCAGACACTCCTCTCTGCCACTCCCCATCACCCCCTCAATCACACACCTTGCTTCCGGGTCTTCATACTGTGCTATGTGGTACGCACAAAAGCATCTCAACCTCATGCGCCCACTCAGACTGTCCAGCATCCCTCTCACATGATCATCCATGCTGTTTCAGACATGCTGATGAATTGTTGGGGATGGGGTTATATAGCTTGTTGATTACATTACCTGGTATTAGGTAATTGCCATTGGTCACCTGTGGATCTTTACGTGGCATTCCAGCTGATGATTTTACGTCAAGAAGCCTCTCAGCCAATTACATACGCACTTGGCCGCATGTAATTTGCTGTCCCAACACGGGCTGCCAAGTGCGTATGTAATTGGCTGAGAGTCCCTACACGGGCCGCCCAGTGCTTATGTAATTGGCTGAGAGTCCCAACACGGGCCGCCCAGTGCTTATGTAATTGGCTGAGAGTCCCAACACGGGCCGCCCAGTGCTTATGTAATTGGCTGAGAGTCCCAACACGGGCCGCCAAGTGAGTATGTAATTGGCTGAGAGGCTTTTGGCGGGCCAACGCAGCAATGGCAATGGCACAAAAACCCGCCAAAAGCCTCTCAGCCAATTACATACGCACTTAGCGGCCTGACACTATAAGTGCGTATGTAATTGGCGGAGTCTGTTGGCGCACTCGCCAATCACGTACGAGCTAAGAATTTGATTGACAGTAGGAGCTTATAAATGTGATTGACACAAACCCATGCGTTGACTGTGTTGTAAGAGCCATTGGAGTTAGCACGCAGTTCCAGGAGAAGGTGGGAGAGAGTTTGAGTTGGGAGATTAGTAGTTTGGAGAGAGGTAGATTACTTTTTTGTCTTGTTTCTTGTTTACTTCCTAAGTACTTACATTTAAGAAATACACATATTTACAGATTTCACATATTTGCAAGGCACATAGATTAAATTACACACATAGAGACATATATATAGTTAGAACACACACACCACACACCCATCCCCCCCACCACACCCCATCCCCCAACACTTATTAAATACACATAGCACACACATATTTTCTTTCCAACAGACATTCCAGTAATACTTTTATTTCTTTATCGTTATTTTGATTTGTAGGCGCACTATTTTTGATTGTTTTGTATTTTATCACTAGCATATTTACACGTAAGAGTTACACATATTTACACATTACACATATTTGCCTGACACATAGATTAAAGACACATAGAGACATACATAGCGTTAGGACACACACCCCCCCCCCCCCCAACCTTTGCACCGCATCCCCCAACAATTATTGAAAACACATAGAACATACACTTTTTTTTCATCACCTATATAACAGTTATACTTATTTTGAGTTATCCTTATTTATTTATAATTTGAGCATGGAGGGAGGAGATAGGTGGAGAGAGGAGGAGAGGAGCGGAGAGTGAGGAGAGTGAGGAGAGTGGAGTGGAGGGTGGAGGAGAGGTGGAAGATTGGTCCCCGGAGGGGGTGGAGGAGTGGTCCCCAGGGGGGGGGGGAGTGGTCCCCAGAGGAGGAGGAGGAGTGGTCCCCGGGGGGGGGGAAGAGGAGTGGTCCCCAGAGGGGGAGGGGGAGCGGTCCCCAGAGGGGGGGGGGAGGAGGAGGAGGGAGACATAGGCACTACTAGAGCAGGGACAGAGGGGAAGGGGCCTGATCCAAGGGGGCAGGATAGTTTGGGGAAGGGACAGGCCTCAGGAAAAGTTCAGGGAGGCCAGGGTCCCCGAGCACAGTTGAGAGAGCAAGGGGCTATTGGCAAGCGCAGGGGCAGGGCCCGTAATTATACGCCCCGGGAGAATATGGTCCTCCTGGGTGCGATCCGTGACCGGCCCGTCATCCTTGTTGCAAGGGAAGCGAAGCCTGGGCCTAAGGCTCAGGCTTGGAAGGAGGTAGTGGAATTGATGAAGGAGGTGTCCACGGTGCCTAGGGGCTTGAGGTCATTAAAGCACCGATATGTGGATATCAGGGCCACGGTGAAGAGGAAGATGGCCAGAGAAGCAGAGAAACCCAGTGTGGCCTATAAGGAGTGGGAGAGGATCGCAAGGGACCTTCTGAGACAATCGCCCACAGCTGGAGCTTTATCCCCGATGGCCCAGCAGGACCCAGCCTCCAGTTCAGGTAAATATCACATACACCAACATGCCACCACATGTACATCACACACACTACACATGTACATGGTGACCAACAAGGACACTGACATGTCAGCTCCATGGAATTAACAAGGGATAGATGGAAGTGTCATTAAATCCATGAAGTTGACAAATCACTGTCATTCCTGGCCACCCCAAGAGTAATCAAGCAATACAGTCCATGTACTGGTGTGCCCAATTCAGCCTATGCAGTTACAGACCGCAGAAAAAATACAGACAGCGTTAAGAGCCAGGAGAGGTCAAGACAAAAAAACAAAGAATACATCAAATCTAGCTAATCTGAGTTGCAATTAGGAGAATCGTCCATGTTCAGGCCTAGATGTCAGATAATTAGGAGTGAAAACATATCAATGTATTAATCAGCTTACTAATGACATGTACCTTTCTTTTCTCTATTTCAGCATCCAGTAGGAGGTCTGGGTCCAGTGATGAGCCAGGAGCGGGGCCGTCAGCCCCCACCCCAGTAGGAGACCGCTAAGTGGGAGGAGGCTACAGGCTCATCGGAGGGCCCTGGCTCATCGGAGGGGGAGCTTGTGGTAGTTGACAGCCCACTGTACAGAGCCCAACTGTCCCCCTCCTCCAAAGACTTGCCATCTCGCCGGGGCCCTCACAAGTGGTGGACTATTCCACAGCTCCTCCATCCCCACACACTGAGTCACCAACATCACAGCCCCTGTCTCCAGCCGGGTCCCAGATCCTCCCCACTCTCTCCCCGCCATCTTCCCACCCCGCCCTGCCAGCAGAACCCCAGCCCCCACCACCAGCGACCGAGGCTGCGCTGCCGGAGTTGTTGGCCCTCGTGAGGAGGATGGCTGCCGACATCTCCGGCATGAAACGCAGCCTGGACAGGCGCTTTAGGGAGGAGAGGAGGCATCATCGGATGATGGAGCAGCACATGGTCAGGCTTCTGGAAACGGGGCAGGTCACCAGCCAACAGCAGTCTGGCCCCTCCTCTCCTTCCACCATGCCTCCGCCACCACCACTACCCGTGGTGCCACTACCTCCTCCAGCTCCCCTACCACCAAAGGGTAGACGGCGTCCGGTCACGGATGATGCAGGTCCTGTGCAGAGGAGGACCTAGGGGCTGTGGACATAATTGTGCCTTCTCAACAGCACTCCTCAGTGACAATCTATTGGTCACAATGCTGACCTAATCTAGCCTGGCTACAGAGTCTTGGATCTTTGCCTATGTGATGGTGATATTTTGTATGCAGATGGCTACCTCCCATCACATGGTCCATGATCCTCTTCTCTGTTGAACATGCCACCAATTGATGGTCACTGGGGAATGCTGTTGGGAAGGGATGCTGCAGTCCCCTTTTTTTTAGGCCCTTAGGTTTTAGGTTTTCTCTTTGTTTTTCTTTCCATTTTGTTTTGTTTTAGGCACAATTCAGGTCCATCAAAGGCATCTCCTGCATCTGCAAGCATTGTGGAGGAATTATATGAGGCGTAAGGTTTTCCCAGTGCCTCTCAGGTAGACATTACTTCAATGACAGCCCCCTCCTTAACATTCAGCGCCCACAATCTTAAAGCTATCATATTGCCAGATATCTCAGACATGATTATTGTTAGCTGAAATGTAGACTAATACCGCTATGGCGCTGGACTTGCAAAATCTCACAATGGCATGTTAATGAAAGCCAGCATTGATATATGCACTAATAAAGCATGTGATCCTGACCTCAATATCGGTCTGAGAACAGATCGTTGGGTCTGATGTAAGAAACAGTGAATGTGGCTGCTGACCTTTGTGTCCTGTCCATATTAATGGGTATTTGCCCATATTACTCATTATCCAGAGACCTAGCTAATAGTAATGCTTGCAGATGGGAATCAGGTGAGTTGGTATATTGGTACAGTATTTAGCACTTTACTGTAGATGCATTGTCATTAGTTTTTTCTATCCTCCTCCGCCTTTTGTTTTTTTTGACCATTTATTTTTGTGGGCAATTTCGCACACCACACTGTATGTGTGAAACTGGATTGGATTACACAGTCCAGAGGTTGAATCATTTGTTCCATTGAGGAGATCCAGACAAGTTGTAAGTGCCGTGCACTCTAAAGGTTTCTTCAGTTAAATGGTGTGGTTTGTAAAGATCCTTTTCCTCATCATATTCCGGTTGCAGCGGTGTACTGACTGCATGTGACCCTGGTAGGTGCTATGCATCATGCTTATTCTAGACTATTAGATTGAGCCCTGTAGGTATCCCCTTTGTTTTATCTAGCCCCTTGCTCTCTCGGGACCCACCCACACCACACCCATGATATTAATGCACACTGCTGATTGTGGTCTGTGTCCAAAAATAAAGTTTTGTTATACAGTTATGTGAATGCACAGTCTTGACCACTGCTGATTGTGGTCTGTGTCCAAAAATAAAGCTGTGTTATACTGTTCTCACCATGTTGGTGTGTTTTCAATGGTTGGGGTTATGGGACATCCACATGCATCACATTAGTGCCACATTACTATAGCTGTAAACTAATGAGCACTAGTTAACCTGCAATAGATCCATACATACTAAGAGGAATAATAGTCCTAATAGCATTAGATATCATATAATACATCTAATAGATCTACAATCTAGGCATAATAAAGGGTTAATGCACAGGCCAAGTCCAATTTGCGATACTGTGGAGTAGGAACATTTCCCTGAGGGCCTAACAGGATAATGATAGGTGATACTGCAGTGGCTTGTCAGTTCCTTCTCCAGTGATTTGGGATTTGTCCGTCCACTCTGCTTTCACCCGCACTACCCCAACATCAATTAGCAATCAAAACTAAGGTAAATTGATGAATAGCAGAACATAATGGGAGGTCACCAAATGGAAATGAATGGACATCTTGGCACATGGCCACCAGCAATGGCGTGGGACTTCCTTGGATAAGAGTAGTGCCGATTACCCCTGATGGAGGTGAGTTGGCTGGTGGTCAATGTGCCTCTGCAAACCCTCTGTGTGTGTTTGCTGCCCTTCCTGATGGGTTACTGTGGGGTATGTTCCCATGGTCACCTTGTGGTTTGATAAGTGATGGGGCTTGGAAGCTATGAGCTATACCCTTAAGGGCCATTGTGGGTGGGAGAGTGAAAGCAGAGTGGACGGCCAAATCCCAAACCACTGGAGAAGGAACTGACAATGCACTCGAGTATCACCAGCATACGAACCTTGTAAGAAAGCAGTGACAGAGGGTCACAGAAAGTCAGACACGACCGAAAGACTGAACAGGACATATTCACATGCTCCCTGTGTACTTAATATACGTCATGTGGCAGTGTAATGTGCCCCATATTTGTGTTCCCAAATGTAGATGTGATGAGCAACATGTATACAAAATAACAGGGTTAATATGGCATTATTTTGATGTCTTTGTGTTTTTATGTAATCAGGTAGTGTGTCTTTAATTGCTTTATGTAAGCTGCAGCATGGCTTTTCATTCCAAATGTAACAACTAATTGGTTGTATAATGCATTTGCTTTGGTGGGGGGAGGGGATTGTGCAATCAATTGTAATGGCCTTCCATGCTTTCGCTCTGTTAAACTGTCACTTTTACAGTTTAAGTTGTCTGTACGTAATGCGTAAACCATTTTGCTGGTGTATTTTGTGCACATAGCGATTTTGCGAGATACGAGCGTCTACGCAAAGAATTCTTGTCCGCTACTTACTACATAGCGCTTTTCGGAGGTAAATCTCGGAAAATGAGTCCGAAATTACGCAAGTCAATCGCCATTCAATCGCAAGTCAATCGCAAGTCGAATCGTAGTATGCTACGATGCACATTTGCGAGATACGATTCCATACGCAGCTCGAATTTAATAGGGTCCTCAGTGTGCAGCACTAATTACATTCCAGCTTTTGGGAATAATTTGTGGTGATACTTACTGCACATAAAACACTACCATTTGCAAATTGTCCGCCTTATTCAATTGCTTAGTTTTTCAGATCCGAAGTCGCAAATGGAAATCGCAGCCAATTTTGCTATTTAATTGCCTCCATTTTGCAACCTCAGATCGGGTTCTGAGTGACGGCCCTGCAAAAATGGGCAAAGTACCCCCACCGGCACCTAAAAAGAACCCCACCAATGCTGGGGGTACCAATCGGGACCCCCACAATATCCCTACATTAACCCCTGCGGTGGGGGTCACGATCGGAACCCTCAGTACATTTAAAATTCTTATTTCTGGACTTGCGGGTCCTTAAACGACTGTAAAGGTCTTTAAAGGACCCGCACTAAATACAAATTAACCATTTCACTCACTGGGGCTCTATACAGAGCCCCATCAGCCCCTACTTAACCCTGTCACTCATGGGGCTCTATACAGAGCAGCATGAGTCCCTAATTAACCCCGTCACTTATGGGGTCTATACAGACCCCCATAAGCCTCTATTTAACCCCATCACTCATGGAGCTCTATACAGAGCCCCATGAGCCCCTAATTAACCCTGTCACACATGGGGCTCTATACAGAGCCCCATGAGCCGTTAATTAACCCTATCACTCATGGGACTCAATACAGAGCACCATGAGCCCCTAATGATTGGCTGATGGACGTTTCAATCTTTTTTTAAACAATCAAAAGGCACTATTGCATTTAGCGAATCAGAATGGGATACACCCCACAGGGTATATCCCATTGTGATTGGCTAAAGGCACCTGTGCCTTCTGATAGGATGCAAGCTGACAGGACATCGCGGAAAAGTAAGTTTAATATTTAGAATGTTTATTTTATCATGCTGTGTTTTTTTTTTTTTTTACTAATTTTCTTTTTCTTTTTTTCCTAGGGGTGCGACCTTAGGCAGGAACACCATCGTCACTGAAGGGACATCTGTCAAAGGAAAGTTGCCTTATTTATTCTATTTTAGGTTAGATTTATGGTTTTTATTGTATTTAGATAGGGTTTAATGTATGTAGATAGGGTTTAATGTATTTAGATAGGGTGTAATGTATATATAATAGGGGTTAATGTATGTAGTTAGGTTAATTCTGTATGTAGATAGGGGGATATTTGAACTGTATTTATTGATGTTCTGTAGTGTTATGTTTATTTGGGCATGTATTTTCTTTTTAGGTAATTCTTTTTTCATTTTCTGTAGTGGTGGGGTGTTTTTATTTTTTGTAAATTAAGTTTTATTATTTTTTGTAAATAGTTTTTTTTTTAAATTTCAGTAATGTGTTTTTTTATTTTATGTAGTGTTCTTTATTCATTTTCTATAGTGTTCTTTTTTATTTTATACTAGCGACTTGCCCGTCAAAAAATGACGGTCAATAAAAGAAAGTGTTGAAATGCTGTTTGCCACACAATGTGAGTGTACTGTGTGCCTCAACTATATAGACCCTTCTAACACACTAATGAACGCATGTAATAACACTATAAGTGCCATGAGGGTCATCCAGGACTGTCATGACCCAAAGTGTAAGCACTACACCATTTTAACCCGGTCACTTATGGGGGTCTATTCAGACCCTCATAAGCCTCTATTTAGTCCCATAAGGGTATATTATGACCATTATGGGCCTGTTACAACCCAACATTAACCATATAAGTGCCATGATGTTCCTCAAGGACCATCATGACACTAAGTATAAACACTACACTGCACTATACCCCCCCAATAAAACATTAAATATCAACTAAATACCCTCTACACTAAACTATTAACACCTACACTATATACCTACCTACCCCCTAATAACCCCCTCCCCACCACTGTATTTACAGAAATCAAAAAAACTAAAGTCATCAAAAATCAAAAATCTACATTACATAAAATAAAAACACATAAAATCACCAAAAATAAAAAATGTACATTACAGAAAAAAAAAAAAACTTTACAACCCCCCCACTACAGAAAAAAAAATTACACACCTGAAAATGATATACACATAATACATACAATACAATACAATTAAATACAATACAATACAATTAAATACAATACAATACACCCCTATCAAATATACATCCCCCTATCTAATATACATCCCCTTATCTAATATACATAACCCTATCTAATATACATCCCCCTATCTAATATACAATACTATCTATCTAATATACATCCCTCTATCTAATATACAATACTATCTATCTAATATACATCCCCCTAACTATCTAATATACAATAAATACTATCTATGTACTATACATCCTCCTATCTCTCTAATATACAATACATGCTATCTCTATATAGCAACCCTAATTCTAAGCTAAAATAAAATAATTAAGACCACTTACCTTTGAGGTGTTTCTTCAGATCACTAACCTAGGGTAAAAAAGATTTTAAAAATGACTACAACACGTTTAGATAAAATAAATAAACATTCTAAACATTTTAAATATTCTACTCACCTTTCCAGCATGTCATGTCCTCCATCTTTGCTTCTCCGGTGCAGCCCCTGTAAAAAAAAAGCATTACATTAGCACTAGTGATGTCCCGAACAGTTCGCCGGAGAAATATTCTCGGCGATTTTCGCATGTTCGCGTTCGCAACGAACGGCGAACACATGCGCTGTTCGGTCAGCCTCCTATTCTTTATGATTGAGGAAACTTATACCCTGCACCTTACAGTCAGCAGACACATTCCAGCCAATCATCAGCATACACTCCCTTCCAGGGCCTTCCATCTGAAGGACAGACTCCATTTTAGAATCATTCTAAAGCTACATTCGTTGAGAGAGGACATATATTCTACCTGCTGCTGATTTAATAGGGAAATAGATAGCCAGGCTGTGTATTTAGCTTTCACTACACACCTGAAGGACTCATTTGATATCTGCTGCAAGGACAGCAACCCAAAAAGCCCTTTTTGGGCTAGAACATCATTTATTTTATTTTATTATTTTTTTCTGTGTAATCTAATTGCATATGCCTGCCTGTGTGTGAGGCCTATTGCATCTACTCTGCCAACTTTTGCCAGTGCACAGTGACACTCATATCTGGTGCAACCGTAGTGTACAGTGACATAAAACAATCCTTTTTTTTCTGTAATCGATTGAATGTCAGTTGCCTGCCTACAGGCGTGTGCGTGAGGCCTATTGCATCTACTCTGCCAACTTTTGCCAGTGCACAGTGACACTCATATCTGGTGCAACCATAGTGTACAGTGACATAAAACAACCCTTTTTTTTCTGTAATCGATTGAATATCAGTTGCCTGCCTACAGGCGTGTGTGTGAGGCCTATTGCATCTACTCTGCCAACTTTTGCCAGTGCACAGTGACACTCATATCTGGTGCAACCGTAGTGTACAGTGACATAAAACAATCCTTTTTTTTCTGTAATCGATTGAATGTCAGTTGCCTGCCTACAGGCGTGTGTGTGAGGCCTATTGCATCTACTCTGCCAACTTTTGCCAGTGCACAGTGACACTCATATCTGGTGCAACCATAGTGTACAGTGACATAAAACAACCCTTTTTTTTCTGTAATCGATTGAATATCAGTTGCCTGCCTACAGGCGTGTGTGTGAGGCCTATTGCATCTACTCTGCCAACTTTTGCCAGTGCACAGTGACACTCATATCTGGTGCAACCATAGTGTACAGTGACATAAAACAACCCTTTTTTTTCTGTAATCGATTGAATGTCAGTTGCCTGCCTACAGGCGTGTGTGTGAGGCCTATTGCATCTACTCTGCCAACTTTTGCCAGTGCACAGTGACACTCATATCTGGTGCAACCATAGTGTACAGTGACATAAAACAACCCTTTTTTTTCTGTAATCGATTGAATATCAGTTGCCTGCCTACAGGCGTGTGTGTGAGGCCTATTGCATCTACTCTGCCAACTTTTGCCAGTGCACAGTGACACTCATATCTGGTGCAACCGTAGTGTACAGTGACATAAAACAATCCTTTTTTTTCTGTAATCGATTGAATATCAGTTGCCTGCCTACAGGCGTGTGTGTGAGGCCTATTGCATCTACTCTGCCAACTTTTGCCAGTGCACAGTGACACTCATATCTGGTACAACCATAGTGTACAGTGACATAAAACAACCCTTTTTTTTCTGTAATCGATTGAATATCAGTTGCCTGCCTACAGGCGTGTGTGTGAGGCCTATTGCATCTACTCTGCCAACTTTTGCCAGTGCACAGTGACACTCATATCTGGTGCAACCTTAGTGTACAGTGACATAAAACAACCCTTTTTTGACTTAATCGATTGAATAACAGTTGCCTGCCTACAGGCGTGTGTGTGAGGCCTGTTGCATCTACTCTTCCAACTTTTGCCAGTGCAGAGTGACACTCATATCTGGTGGCACCTTAGATTGCATACGCAGTGCCCCAAATTTGAAGTGGGAGGACCGACCAAGCATCTTTTTCCATCTCCCTGTTCCAAAAATCCATGCCATATACACGTCCCCTGATAGGTGACGTAACAGGTATTAAACTGATAGGAATGAATAGTACAACTTAATACACCACTCCTATCTGGTGGCACATTACATTGCATATGCAGTGCCCCAAATTCGAAGTAGGAGGTCCGACCAAGCATCTTTTTCCATCTCCCTGTTCCAA
Organism: Discoglossus pictus; assembly: GCA_027410445.1. Taxonomy (NCBI): domain Eukaryota; kingdom Metazoa; phylum Chordata; class Amphibia; order Anura; family Alytidae; genus Discoglossus; species Discoglossus pictus. The sequence continues at coordinate 215,088,066 of CM050167.1, forward strand.
AAATCCATGCCCTATACACGTCCCCTAATAGTGGACGTAACAGGGATTACACCGATAAGAATAGTACTACTTAACAGTACACACCTTATAATAACGCAGACAGAGGCAACGCAGAGAGAGGAGTCTGAAGAAGAGAAGTCAGAGGAGGAAGGTGGCTTTGAGGAGGTGGAAGACCAAACACAGCAGGCGTCCCAGGGGGCTTGTTGTCACCTTTCGGGGACCCTTGGTGGCTGGGTGGAGGAAGAGACCTTCAATGACATCAGTGAGGACAAGGAACGGGACATGGCTAGCTTGGTATCCAACCTTATGCAAATGGGGAGTTTGCGGTTGTGCAAAGGGACTGTTTGCGGTTGTTTGCAGGGGCATTAAACGGGGAGATTGGTTTGTTACTGTGAAGCGGGTGTAACCCTTACACTACCTGATCGATACAACATCATACCTGATGTTTTAAAGCCTGTTATTCCAAACAATTTAGGAATGTTAGGTGATTTATGCCCTTTATGGCTTAAAACCAGACTCTGCATCAACTATGTAATTTTCCGTGGGAGTTTTTCCATGGATCCTCCTCCGGCATGCCACAGTCCAGGTGTTAGTCCCCTTGAAACAACTTTCCCATCACTATTGTGGCCAGAAAGAGTCCCTGTGGGTTTTGAAATTCGCCTGCCCATTGAAGTTTATGGCGGTTCGCCGATGTTCGTCCGTTCACAAACATTTGATGAAATTCGCGTACGCGGTTCGCGAACCGAAAATTTTATGTTTGCGACATCACTAATTAGCACACATACATAAACATAAAACCAAGTAAAATCAACACAATCTACATTGTACTTACCTCCCTGCGATGTCTCTGGCCTCCTCGTGTTGTGCCCCGCATGGGCCCTGGAAGCATCCGCGCTATTTAAAAAAAAAAAAAAAAAACAACAACACACATCTGCCCTGGCGGATGTCCCCGACGCTAATGAGCTTCCTACGGAGTGTTCCAGAATAAAATTTGGCAATGGTGGCTTCTGATTGGCTAAAAACGCTGTCTATTACATTCAGCCAATGAGAAGATGCCAATTGTGAACCAGAGAGAAAGGGATACATCCCAAAATCCCACGCTGATTGGATAACGCACCTGTCAATCTTTATTTGAACCAATCCAAAGGCTTTATTGCCATCAGCGAATCATAATGGGATACACCCCCACGCAGTGATTAGCTGAAGACATCTGCGCCTTCCCATTTGCTGTAATACTGATTGACATTTACAATAGCCAATGAGAAGGTGCAAATGCCTTCACCAATCAGTACATGGGGGTGTATTCCATTGTGATTGGCTATTGTCAGTGCAACCAATCAAAATGTGCAGATGCCTCCAGCCAATCACCCTTTGGGGGTGTATTATATTGTGATTTGCTGAAGGCATCTGCGCCTTGTGATTGGTTTAAATAAAGATTGACAGGTGCATTATCCAATCAGAGTGGGATTTTAGGGTGTATCCCTTTCTGATTGGCTCACACATTGGCGCTTCCTGACTGAGTGAATTTGATAGACAGCGTTTTCAACCAATCAGAAGGCGCCATTGCCTATTTTCTTCTGGAAAAGTCTCCGGGAGCCTCATTAGCGTCAGGGATGTCCGTGAGTGCAGATGTGAGTTCTTTTTTTTTTTTAGAGCGCGGTCCCAGGGCGGGGCAGAAGAGGAGGAGGCCGGAGAGATCGCGGGCAGGTAAGTACAATGTAGATTGTGTTTATTTTATTCTGTTTTTATGTTTATGTATGTGTATTAACGTTATTTTTTTTAACAGGTGCCGCGCCGCATTTTTTAATCACTACTTATTCTGGATATTTCATGTATCAGTGCATCTGGTTTTTAAATTGACAATAAAATGCTCTTTTTGTTTCTGATCCTTTAGAATACAGATATTAGTTTAGTGTGTCAAATACTGTTATGTCTACCCCCAATGGTTACCACTAGTTTATCAGTGTACTTTTTACTTTTTTCCCATATGGACCATAGCTATACCATGAGTCTCATTCAGTTGAGAAATTGTAAGTTACTGGAGCACATAAAGGAGCTTTTAAAACTAATTTGCTAATTAATTGGTGTCTTTCTGTGAGCTGCAAACAGTCTACTAGTTATGGGCTGAAAATCCCTGTGGTTGTTACACCCGTAACTTACAACCCATGTAAGCCTTTGATCTTTCATGTCAGCAAGAGTTCGCTAAAATCACAAATTACTATTCAATTGCTACAATTCCGCAAGCCCGCAAATGTTTTCACACTCGTAAATGGCAAATGTCAAAGAAAATTCTATGGGTACCAGATGGGACCGGCAAAGGGGTTAAAGACACATCCGTTGCACTTTAAATGCAAATAAAAAAATCAGTACTGCACTGTAGATGATGGGGAAAGCGAAGTAAGACATTAGAATTAATTGCACAACAGTCTCAATCCCGCAAATCGAAAAGCAAAAATTATTTATTTTTATTTTTCATTTCGGGGTTATATCAATCTTGGGAATCAATGAGTTAGTATATATCAGGCCATACATATGGACTAGAACAGTATTCGCATTCATTTTTATTATTATGTATTTTGCAGATTTGCTAGACCGATCGCATATCAGACCTCTAAACGCTAATTGATTGACATGTAACTTCCATCTCATACTGCCGTAATGGTGACGGTCTCAATTTCTATTGGCTGTTCCTAAAAGGGTAGTTAAGGTCTTGCTTAATTAATCATGTTCACACCCTGAAATGTTACATACGATAGCATGGTTTACAGTTTCAGCTTTCGACCCGTAGCTTGCAGGCTTGTTCAATTGAATAGCATCGTAATTGTAGCAGGGTTCAAGCCCGCAGCAGCACGCAGACATATGACCTGTATACCATGAGATGAGGCCCTGCAATTGAATGAGACTCCATGTTTGTACAAATATTTACTTTGTTTAATTAATTTTCTTTATTGGAAACATTTCCACAAGAAGCCGTGTGATAAATATATCACCCCTTTGTATTTTTTCTTGTTACATTGCAAAAACATAAGACTCTATCATTTAAAACAATACTTTAAAAAATGCTACAAGTTCAGCAATTAGCTGTACCATTGCAGTCAGAGAGTAGGGGATACAGCCATGGCAAGACCCTCATTGTGCCAGTTAGGGCCGGTTGGGATGCATGTTCCATTGTTGTGGCAAAAGTCATACCCACAAACCACAATTTACTCTGAAACACAGTCATGATGCCAAAAAATAGAGTCTTCAGATATTTTTCTTATTGTCAGATTTTATTTATACAAAACGTGGGTCAGCAACAAAAAATATCCCAAATGGCTGCTGCTGACTGACTGAACACAAATATAAACAAAACATAGCCTTCTAGAAAAAATTACACATTCCCACCAACAGCCAATAAACAATCATTTATAGAAGGTGATCCAATAAAATATAAAACATGTGGTTAGCATGCATCAAGCATGCTTGGTACTTCACACTTGATGCTCAAAAAAACTCTTACTTGTTATTACTTGTTTTATTACTGAAATACATATTGTTTAGGCTAAATAATTGTTGACTATTTCCAGAACAATTTTTATTATGGGAAGAATGACTTGTTTGCAGTTATAGAATATGAAACAATGAATTATAAGTAAAAGGTATAATTAACTGCAATGGAATAAGTATTGTTTCAGAGCTAAAGTTCACAAGTGCTACAAAAGTGATGAATGCTATATATATACACACAAAAAATGTAAGCATATTTGTATTTCACCACAACACCATCCAACATTAAAGAGGAAATATGGAAGAGGACATTTATGGAAATATTTTCTCTCCTTCCCCTGGATAATTATTTTGAGGTGAAGGATAGAAAGAAGGACCTAAGAAGGAGGAGGATGAAAGGAAGAAGCATTATAGACACATCCCAAAGGCCTTTACTAATTGGCTGAGGCCTACATAATCATAGCGGGCAAATATGGGGAGAAGTGTCCAATGCTGTTCGGCTCTCTTTGGTATTTGGATGAGATAGAGAGCATTCATAAGACATATGGAGGCATGACCTGGTGGTCCTGTGATGAACAATTCCGCCCATGTCTTGCTGTTATCCCATCCAAGAGATGTATGGCTTTACAGGAAGTGGGAGCAAGACCCACTATCTTGATGACTTCCTATTGGTTGGTTCCTCATTGAAAGAAATTTAAGGTATAATGGAGGTAACACAGGAGTTTGGAATCCCTTTAGTAACCGATAAGTTGGAGGGTCCAGCTTTTATACTGATCTTTTTGGGCATCCAAATCGACTTGCTAAAGTTCCAGTGTTCATTACCCATAGAGAAGGTCGTGGATCTGCAATCTGTCTTTCGGATGGTTTGTGAAGCAAACAAGGTCACCCTAAAGGAAATACAATCTATGCTGGGAAAGCTACATTTTGCATGTACGAACATATCAATGGGTAGAATTTTCAGCAGAAAATTGTCTTTGTCTACGGTTGGAATTAAGCGACCCCATAATTTCAAAAGGATTACTGCATCTCTTAAGCAATACTTATTTATTTGATCTGCATTCCTGCAATACTTCAATGGCAAGTCTTTCTTCATGGCAAGGCAAGTTCTGAGTCAGGATATTGATCTGTACACAGATTCCACAGGTAGTGTTGGATTCAGAGCGTATTTGAAGGGGCAGTGGGGTGCAGCTAATTGGCCGGTACTATGGCACACTTTGATCAATAACTTGATCTTTCTTAAATTATTTCCCATCATTGTGGCAATCTACATTTGGGGTGACAACTTGAAGGACCAGCATGTCATATTCCATAGTGACAACATGGGCACTGTCCAAGCCATCAACAAACTGACATCCTCCTCATTGCCAGTTGTGCGCTTGCTTCGTAAGTTGGTACTGAGGTGTATGGAAAATAATATTTTATGTAGGGAAGTACATGTGCCTGGTAGGCTTAATGTTATCAATGATGCTTTGTCTAGAGGTCAGTGGCAACACTTTAGGAAGCTTGCACCGTGCGCCAGTGCGACTTCAACCCCATGTCCGGAACAGTTATGGGACCTAGGCAGTGCTTTGGATTAGTATCACCTGTCAATTTTAGTACCTATTGTATATTGCATATATGAAATTTATATATATATATATATATATATATATATATATATATATATACTAGCGAATTGCCCGTCAAAAAATGACGGCAATGAAATTGTAAGGTAGCTAATGCTGTTTGGTGTATAATAATGAAAGATGTAATACATTAATAAATCAATATGTAATGCTGTTTGGTGTGTAATAATGAAATATATAATACATTAATAAATGAATATACTTGACCTATTTTGAAGCATTGTGTTGAAGAGCTGTCAATGTGTTTTGAGGTTGCTGCAGCATTACTGGTGTGGAGCTTCTGTGTAAGCGTGCTGAATGTGTGCAGTGTAATACTGTGCGTGCGCGAGACGAAACCATTAGCGTAGTGGTGTACTTCCGCATTGGCGTAAAATGTCGGGTTATCTGTGGTATGCGTCTTTGCGGATTATCCGTCGGTGCTTCATGGTGTTTTTCGAGTTTCGTGTGGTGTTTTGCGAGTGTGTTGTGGTGTTTTACGTGTTGAGAGTACTGTAGCCTCGTTTTCGTTTTGTTCGTTGGCCATGTTTTCTCTCGCTTAGCAATTTTATTAGTGTCTAAAGTGTTTTATTTTTATTTAAATGAAGGTATAACTTGTTTTTTTGAGGTGCTGGATGGTTCCTCTTGCTGTAGGTAAGCGTTATATGTGTGTGTTGTGTGTATTTATTGTGTTTTAAATGTTTGTATGTCGGCGTGTTACGTCCGATGTTTGCGAGGTCGTAATGTCTGGTAACGTGTCTCGTATGGTGTTTGCGTGTGTAGCCTCATTTTCGTTTTGTTCGGGGGACATTTTTTCTCTCGCTTAACAAATTTTTTAGTGTCTAAACTCTTTTATTTTTAGTGAAATTAAGGTGTAAGTTGCATTCTTGAGGTCCTGGATGCTACCTCTTGCTGTAGGTAAGCTTTTTATGTATGTGCTGTGTGTATGTATTGTGTTTTGAATTTTGTAATGTTCGCGAGTTGCGTCCGAGTGTTGAAAGGCCGTAATGTGTGTTAACGTGTGTCATATGTTGTTTGCGTTGCTCGTAAAATTTAGCAAAGGCGCTGCATGCCAGCAACTGAGGCCCTCGCCCAGTGCCCTCGCTTTGCGAGGGCCTTGGCTCGCTGCACGAGCCAAGGCCCTCGCTACGTGAGGCCCGCGGCTCGCTACGCGAGCCCGCAAGCGTGAGCAACGGCCCATACGCTCACAACTATATATGTGATAAAAAAAAACACTTACAACACTTGGTCATAATTATGGCAGAAATAGTTGCAGGAGGTATTTCTATGATTGTAATTGAGATTTCTAAATAAATGTTGCAATTTACCCTTGTTGTTTTCCATCAGTTTAATAAAAAAACCTTTACAAATTAAATTAGTAATGTGTTCTAATGGTAATTTTATCCTCTCGCAGGGACATTTCCTCGGACTGCGTGGATCCTAGGACACTCATATGTGTATTGGGCGCGTAGAACAGCACTAGAGAAAGATGGAGATATGTAGGTTGGTTTTAAAAAAACTAAGTTGCTGGTTAAATGGTTTTGAATTTGTGGAATGAAGTGGGAGTGTGTCGTTAGGGAGGTAGTGCAGTATGCAAGGTTAGCGGGTCCCCCCTGATATCTTAATCATTCATGCAGGGGGTAATGATTTAGGGAGCATGCTGTTAAAGGCGCTCATTACACGAATTAAGTGGGATGTTGATAGGTTGCACACATTATTCCCTGATCTACATATTATATGGTCTTAAATTGCCACTTAAGCTGGTGCACCATCACACATTCCACCTGCTATCACATATAATGTTAGTCGTAATTGCGAGTTGTCGTCATGCAATCTTAAAAGTTACGGGCTTGTGAAGGCACTCATCGCAAGACCCAAAAGGTATGGGTTTGATGGGGGCTGCAATGAGCGGGGTCAGAGAGTGGGGAGAGGCTCACAAAGAGCACCAAAGGCGCTTATCAGGAGTCCCAAAAGTCATGGGTTGGGCGACGCCTGCAATAAACAGTGAAGCCGCTCATTTCAGGGCTCGCGATGAGCGACGAGACGGCTTATCACTAGGCCCGTAAAGTAGAGGGGGAGGCTTGCAATGAGCGACGAAGGTGCTCATTGCAAGGTGTGAGAGAGGCTCGCATTAAGCGAAGAAGGCGCTCATTGCGAGGCCTGCCATGAAGGCGCTCATTGTAAAGCCCGCAATTTAGAGGGGGGAGAACCTCAAATTGTGTGGCAAACAGCATTGCCAGGCTTCAAATTTTATTGTCGTCATTTTTGACGGACAAGTTGCTATTATTAAATAAATGCAGAAAGAAAGTCAATAAGACAATGTCTAGCCATATTAGAGGAATGGGTTGGACTTCACTACGCTACACTGATTTGGAAGGGGAGGATGCATTAGCATTTTATGAAAAGGATTGGGTCCACCTAAATAAATATGGATCAAATCTTATTATTTTGGCATTTAAAGAAACCATTTGTTTAGTGTTGGATGCTTTGGGACATTGTTAGTCTTAATTAATAGGTTTTAGTCACCACCGGATTATGTTATAGTTGCCACAGCTCTATGTTACATGGTTAAGATAATTTTTAGCTTAACACACTTAAAGGGCTGGGCCCCTCAGTCCCATAGATGGCAATTTGCGTGCTTAGCCGTAACTGCGCGTTACCTGCAAAATGGATCCTTTAGGAGCGTATCACCTGGACAAGTGGGTCCTATAGATGGCAAGGGATGCTTAGTTGTAACTGCGGGCTACCTGCACAATTCGGGTCCGAAAAGGGCAGAGTAAGCGATTATCCTGCATGCCACCGAATTAGATGGCTTGGAACGCATTTATCCATTAAGGGGGTGTTTCCTGGACAAACGCATGTATCCTTTAGGAGTGTGTTTCGTGGACGAACACATTTATCTATTAGGGGTGTGATTCCTGAAGGGGGGCGGGTGCATCGTGTTTGGTGCACCTGTGGCGGGGGTGCTCGTCCACAGTTGGTTAATGAGCTGCAAGGTGCACTAATTTTATTGTACTCCTGGGGCACGAGTCCCCCTGAGACTTTAAGTGTTGGTGGGCAGGCACCTCTTGTTATTTAATGTGTGTTATCACATATATAGTTGTGAGCGTACGAGTCGTTGCTCACGCTTGCGGGCTGCAGTTCGCCGCAAATGCGGGTCCTCGCGAAGCGAGGGCCCGCATTTGCGGTTGTCGAGGCTCAACGTCGGCTGTGTTAACACACACATACACACACACGACTTTTTTAACAGAATAAACCCAACCGCCCAGCCAACAAAAACCCAAGTCGTTGCTCACGCTTGCGGGCTCGCGTAGCGAGCCCGCAAGAACTGCGTCCCTCGCGAAGCGAGGGACGCAGTTCGCCGCAAATGCGGGTCCTCGCGAAGCGAGGGCCCGCATTTGCGGTTGTCGAGGCTCAACGTCGGCTGTGTTAACACACACATACACACACACGACTTTTTTAACAGAATAAACCCAACCGCCCAGCCAACAAAAACCCAACAACGTCCCCGCAAATGCGGATCCTCGCGAAGCGAGGGTCCGCATTTGCGGTGGTGGGAGCATCCCAACATCGGCTGTGTTAACACACACATACACACACACACAACTTCATAACAAAAAAAAAATCAAAGTCGCCTCACACCCGCTTACACCCAGACACACAGACGCAAGACTTAACAAAAAAACAGTAAAAAAGGCCCCTCACACGCTCTTAACACAGAAACAAATACACTGCGTCGTACACGTAAAAGCTAACTGCGTATATCGCAACAAAATACGGCCGCATCGGAAAAAAATACGGCCGCGAAAGACCCATTCCAACCGCCGCGCATCAAAACATCACAAACACAAGAAATAAACACAACGAACACATAAAAAGCTTACTTACAGCACGGGGGGGCATCCGGCACCTCCAAAAGTTCATTTACACGTCCATTTAAGTGAAAACAAACAGTTTAAACGACCGAAAATCGGCTAAGCGAGAGAAAAAATGGCCGCCGAACAAAACGAAAACGAGGCTCCAGACGTAACAAAACTACACTTACTCGCAACAAAATACGGCCGCATCGGAAAAAAATACGGCCGCGAAAGACCCATTCCAACCGCCGCGCATCAAAACATCACAAACACAAGAAATAAACACAACAAACACATAAAAAGCTTACTTACAGCACGGGGGGGGCATCCGGCACCTCCAAAAGTTCATTTACACGTTCATTTAAGTGAAAACAAACAGTTTAAACGACCGAAAATCGGCTAAGCGAGAGAAAAAATGGCCGCCGAACAAAACGAAAACGAGGCTCCAGACGTAACTACACTACACTTACTCGCAATAATGAAACACATACTATGCGGAACGGATCACACTCATATTAAACACCATTTTAAACACTACTACGCACAAAATGGCGGATGGAACGCAAATTGTAAGCTGGAACGCAAATAGCGCATGCGTATTACGTTCTAACGGTCTAACTTTCCAGAATGTTCTACAAGTTGATAAATACTGTCTATTTGAGAGAGAAAAATACATTTCTCCTCAGGTGATGAACAGAGTGACTTCGGAGATAACTGCTGCTCAAACTTGAGAAGATAATTCTTTCCTAATTTACTACTTTACATTGTGCAAATTACAACTGAGAGGTAAGCTATAATATATTACTTATTTTATTATCAAGACAGGACATCAAAAAAAATAAATAAAGAAGACAAAGAGGTTTATGTATACTGACATGTGACACGCACATATATGCGTATAATGTATACTGACAAGTGACACGCACATTTATGCGTATAATGTATACTGACAAGTGACACGCACATATATGCGTATAATGTATACTGACATGTGACACGCACATTTATGCGTATAATGTATACTGACAAGTGACACGCACATTTAGGAGTATAATGTATACTGACAAGTGACACGCACATTTATGTGTATAATGTATAGTGACAAGTGACACGCACATTTATGCGTATAATGTATACTGACAAGTGACACGCACATTTATGCGTATAATGTATAGTGACATGTCACATGCACATTTATGTGTATTGCCCCTGCAACAAACTAATTAAACAACTACATTTAAATTACATTACAAAAAAATAAGTTGGGACTATTAAAATACTATTAAAATATGAGTCATGCATACTGATATGTGACACGCACATATATGTGTATCATCTATAGTCACATGTCACACACACATTTATGTATGTTGGCCAAAAATAAAAATAAGGTTAATTTAACAATTAAAATATGATTCATGTATACTGATATGTCACACGCACACAAAAAAATTACTTTCAACTATGGAAATGTGCTTCATGTATGTGACATATGTGTGTAGCACCCACCAAAAAATAATGTTAATTCAAATTAATTACAGAAGTATAATTCAATGAAATTAATTTACTGCAATTCAATAGATCACCTAAAACTCAATCTTTCTACTTTTTTAAATATTCAAACAGACTCTGCATCAACAGCGTCTTTCAACAATTTGCACCGTACACTGTGAAGCACAATCCCTTTTAAAGAACACCAACAAAGAACAAGAGGTAAGATACAAAAATACTTTAAATGCTGAAAAGGCTATGGTTTGTTAAATACAAATAAAAAATTCTATAATTCACTATTTCACTTTATTTTTCAAACAGACACTACAAGAAGACCGGCGGATTAAGATTGGCAGGAGGGGACCCTCTGTCATTCCACACTTCAATCAAGGTAAAGTATTTAAGTATAAAAAAGAACCGAACCATGAGCCTTATTCAATTGTGAGTTGGCTAATTGAATAGGGCTTTATATAAGCACATAATAGGTCTTCACTAACTAAAAACTTCTGTCAAAAAATATTTTATGTGCTTATATAGAGCCCTATTCAATTGGTCAAAACGCAATTGATTCAGGACCTAAATATGTTTAATGGCCGAGGGCCTCATTCAAATGTGATTGTTTAACAATGTATAACCATTAGAAAAAACACTACATAAGTATAACAAAAGTGGTGCCCATCAAACAGGATTTACATTTACATTCTTATTTTAATGTTTAACAATCTATAAGCCTTAGAAAGAAGCCTAAATAAGCATACCAACATTGGTGCCCACCAAACAGGATTGTATGAAAACTCACACAAACACATAACAAACTACATTTAGATTCTTATTTAATGTTTAACAACCTATAAGCCTTAGAAAGAAGCCTAAATAAGCATACCAACATTGGTGCCCAACAATCAGGATTGTATGAAAACTCACATAAACACATAGCAAACTACATTTAGATTCTTATTTTATGTTTAACAACCTATTAGCATTACAAAACTACATTAATAAGCATACCAACAGTGGTGCGCATCAAACAGGATTGTATGAAAACTCACACAAACACATAGCAAACTACATTTAGATTCTTATTTAATGTTTAACAACCTATAAGCCTTAGAAAGAAGCCTAAATAAGCATACCAACATTGGTGCCCACCAAACAGGATTGTATGAAAACTCACACAAACACATAGCAAACTACATTTAGATGTTTATTTAATGTTTAACAACCTATAAGCCTTAGAAAGAAGCATAAATAAGCATACCAACATTGGTGCCCACCAAACAGGATTGTATGAAAACTCACACAAACACATAGCAAACTACATTTTGATTCTTATTTTATGTTTAACAACCTATTAGCATTACAAAACAACATTAATAAGCATACCATCAGCGGTGCGCATCAAACAGGATTGTATGAAAACTCACACAAACACATAGCAAACTACTTTTACATTCTTATTTTATGTTTAACAACCTATAAGCCTTAGAAAGAAGCCTAAATAAGCATACCAACAGTGGTGCGCACCAAACAGGATTGTATGAAAACTCACACAAACACATAGCAAACTACATTTAGATTCTTATTTAATGTTTAACAACCTATAAGCCTTAGAAAGAAGCCTAAATAAGCATACCAACATTGGTGCCCACCAAACAGGATTGTATGAAAACTCACACAAACACATAGCAAACTACATTTAGATGTTTATTTAATGTTTAACAACCTATAAGCCTTAGAAAGAAGCATAAATAAGCATACCAACATTGGTGCCCACCAAACAGGATTGTATGAAAACTCACACAAACACATAGCAAACTACATTTAGATTCTTATTTTATGTTTAACAACCTATTAGCATTACAAAACTACATTAATAAGCATACCAACAGTGGTGCGCATCAAACAGGATTGTATGAAAACTCAGACAAACACATAGCAAACTACATTTACATTCTTATTTAATGTTTAACAACCTATAAGCCTTAGAAAGAAGCCTAAATAAGCATACCAACATTGGTGCCCACCAAACAGGATTGTATGAAAACTCACACAAACACATAGCAAACTACATTTTGATTCTTATTTTATGTTTAACAACCTATTAGCATTACAAAACAACATTAATAAGCATACCATCAGCGGTGCGCATCAAACAGGATTGTATGAAAACTCACACAAACACATAGCAAACTACTTTTACATTCTTATTTTATGTTTAACAACCTATAAGCCTTAGAAAGAAGCCTAAATAAGCATACCAACAGTGGTGCGCACCAAACAGGATTGTATGAAAACTCACACAAACACATAGCAAACTACATTTAGATTCTTATTTAATGTTTAACAACCTATAAGCCTTACAAAGAAGCGTAAATAAGCATACCAACAGTGGTGCGCACCAAACAGGATTGTATGAAAACTCACACAAACACATAGCAAACTACTTTTACATTCTTATTTTATGTTTAACAACCTATAAGCCTTAGAAAGAAGCCTAAATAAGCATACCAACAGTGGTGCGCACCAAACAGGATTGTATGAAAACTCACACAAACACATACCAAAGTACATTTAGATACTTATTTTATGTTTAACAATCTATAAGCCTTAGAAAAAGGCCTAAATAAGCATACCAAAAGTGGTGGACACCAAACGGGATTCTAGAAAAACAAAGAAATAATGTCATTTTTTACTTCATACAAATACATTAAAATAATATTACATTTTCATTTTTATTTCATATCAGATACTGCGTCAAGAACATCGGACCAGGAGTTTCAACTGAGGACCACACCAGCGGACGAGGACTTTCAACAGAGGACCAGACCATTGGACGAGGACTTTCAACAGAGGACTACACCATCGGACGAGGACTTTCAACAGAGGACCAGACGATTGGACGAGGACTTTCAACACAGGACCAGACCATCAGACGAAGGCTTTCAACACAGGACCAACAAAGATTCTGCTTCAAATCAAACTTCAACCAAGGTACAGTATAACAAGTAAAAAAAGAGAAAAATTAATTAATATTCTTCTTTAATGTTTAACCACCTATAAGCCTTAGAAAATAGCCTACAGAAGCATACCAAAATTGTGGCGCACCAAAAAGGATTGTAGAAAAACACAGAAATAATGCCATTTTTTCATTCATACAAAGACATTCAAATAACATAACATTTTCATTTTTATTTTATAACAGATACTGCGTCAAGAACATCGGAACAGGAGTTGGAACTGAGGACCACACCAGAGGACGAGGACTTTCAACAGAGGACTACACCATCGGACGAGGACTTTCAACACAGGACCAGACCATCGGACGAAGGCTTTCAACACAGGACCAACAAAGAATTTTGCTTGAAATCAAACTTCAACCAAGGTACAGTATAAAAAGTAATATCTATCATCTATCTCTTATTTGTCTTTTAGGGCCAATAATCTTTAACAATAAATACAAACTTCAATGTAAACTTAAAAAATAAATTGGCATAGTCCAAAAAAGTCTAAAAACACAGAATCTATATAATTTGTCATTGTAACATTCCAGTCCTAAACCCTAATTTAATTGCCATTTGACAAATTGAATAGTGCTGTAAATAAGGACATAACATCTTTTTTAAAATACCTTTTTAGTTACTGAAACACTTGCTTTTGGATACATGTTTAATAAATAAAAATGTCTTTAAATAATTATCTCATGCCCTTATTTAGACTTTTATTCAATTGAACGCATTGAAATTGATTAACTATAAAATGTTAACACACTATTGATAACTATATGTCATGAAAAACAACTTAACATCTCAAAATAAACTAATGGTACATTATTTTATTTTAACAGATTAACATGGCTGATAATGAGAGTAAACAAGAAAAGAAAAGACGCCAAGCTAGAGAACGACGACAGAGAGCAGACAGCCAGCAGACACCGGAGAAGAAGGAAATTCGACGAGAAAAAGAACGCAAAAGAATTGCAAGCAAAAGACTGTCACTTGCAGAAATTAAAGATATGTCAAAAAAAACTACAAAGAAAATAAAGCATTTACAACCTGTTGCTCAAACATCAGATGACATTTTGCCAGAAAAAAGACAAGAGATACCAAAAAAAGCAACAAAGAAAACAAAGCATTTAGAACCGTTTCATGAAACATTAGATGACATTTTACCTCAAACAATACAACATATACCAAGAAAAGCAACGAAAAAAACAAAACATTTAGAACCTGTTGTTGAAACATTATATGAAATTTCACCTGATGAATATGAAAGGCAAAATCCTATATGCTTTGCAAATTGTCCTCTACTCAAGTCTTTAGCAGTAGAGGTTCATAGTTGTGGGGACATGACTACTCAATGTCAGTTTTGTGAGGCTTATTATTTTAAACAGGAGAGACCCAGAGATGGACAATTTATTAGTTGTTGTCAAAAAGGCAAGTTCAAACTTCCAGAAAGGAAAGAATTTCCAATTTATTTACAAAATATTATGACTGAACCTACTTTTCCAAACTACAAAAATTTTAAGACAAACATAAGATCCTACAATAGTGCCATATCCTTTGCATCCATGGGGGCAACATTAGCTGCTAATGTACCAGGACATGGTCCTTACTGTTTTAAAGTCCAAGGACAAATTTATCATCGCACTTCCCATTTACATCCAGAGGAAGGAAATAAAAGAAAATTCGCTCAACTATATGTCCTAGATACAATGGAAGCTGTTGACCAACGTATGCAGATGGAAGAAAATAAAAAATGCTTACCCACTGTTTTCATAGAGCTAAATAACATTATGGACAACAATCCCTACAGTAAAGCTTATAAAAAATTGGCAGAAGTAGAAAATGAACAACTACTTCATTCACAAACACATCAATTACCAATGCCGAAGGTTAATATGGTGCTTAAAAGAGACAGACATACTGATAAACGTCGTTATAACTTGCCAACAACAAATGAGGTTGCAATGGTGTTTCACAATGATGAAGGAGAACCACCATTTCAAAGAGACATACGAATATATCCTAGAAATGAGGACCAACCGTTTATTAATATGAGTATCTTAAGTCCAAATTTAGATCCAATGACATATCCCATCTTTTTCCCACACGGAGAAGCAGGTTGGCAACCGAAATTAACTCTTCCCAGTTACCCAAATGCTAAAGCCAGAATCCGAAATAATGTTTCTATGCTTGAATTTAAAGTAGCTCAAATTGCCATTCGCAATGTATTTAATCCAATTTTATGTGGTGGGAAACTAACACAACAATGGATTATTGATTCATATTTGCAAGTTGAGGCAAATAATTTAAACTTTATCAAATATCAACAAGATAAACTCCGTGTAGAACAATATTCTGGACTCATGGACTATGTTGCTGACGTGGCTACAAGCAGAGACATGACAGCTGGCAAAGCCATCATTTTACCATCTTCCTTTCAAGGATCTCCTCGGAATATGAGAGAAAGATACAATGATGCTATGGCTATTGTGACAAAATTTGGCAAACCCGATTTATTTGTGACATTTACATGTAATCCACAATGGCCAGAAATTACACTAAATCTACTTCTTGGACAAACTGCTTCAGATCGACCAGATTTAGTAGCCAGAGTTTTTAAGATTAAATTAAATGAATTAATACGTGACTTCACTATAAATCAGTTATTTGGCAAATGTCTTGCTTATGTATATACCATTGAATTTCAAAAAAGAGGCCTTCCACATGCACATCTTCTAATAATACTTCAAGAAAAAGATAAATTAGATACTTCAGACAAAGTGGATGCAGTTATTGTTGCTGAACTACCAGATCCAGAACTATATGGTAGACTATATGAGATTGTTACTCATCGCATGATTCATGGACCCTGTGGTGACCTTAATCCACAATCACCATGTATGGAAAATAATAAATGTTCCAAAGAATTTCCCAAAGATTATAGAGACAAAACCTATGCCAATTGTGATGGATATCCACTTTATAAAAGAAGAGAAGGAGATAGTGCCATTATTCGTGGGAAAAAAGTGGACAATAGATATGTAGTACCCTACAATCCACATTTACTCATGAAGTACAACGCCCACATCAACGTAGAAGCCTGCACTTCCATCAAATCCATTAAATATGTCTACAAATATATTTACAAAGGTTACGATGCAGCTACTGTAGTCGTCAAAAGTGCAGACAACCCTGAAAGTAGTGAGTTAGTACATGATGAACTTCCATCTCATGTAGATGCTCGCTATGTCAGTGCGCCAGAAGCTATGTGGCGGCTTTTAAAATTTGAAATGCATGATAGATCACATGCAGTATATAGGTTAGCAGTACATTTGCCACAACGACATTTAGTCTATTTCCATGCTGGAAATGAAATGAATGCATTGGCCCAAAGTGAAGATCGTCACACTACACTAACTGCATGGTTTGCATTAAATTCCACTGATGCTGAAGCAACACAATACTTATATATTGAAATTCCATATCACTATGTTTTTGTGAATGGATTATGGAGACCAAGAAAAACCAGAGGCAATAAAATTATTCCAAGAATTTACACAGTCAGTCCAAGAGATGTTGAACGTTTTTGCTTACGGATATTACTTTTAAATGTTCCTGGAGCACAAAGTTTTGAACACTTAAGAACTGTTAATGACATTGTATATGAATCCTTCCATTTAGCTGCAAGACATAGAAACTTACTCGCTGATGATACAGAGTGGGAAAGATGCTTAGAAGAAGCAGCACAATGTCAAATGCCACGACAGATGAGAGAACAATTTGCTTTTATTTGTATCTTCTCAAATGCTCCAAATGCATTAGCTTTGTGGGAGACTTTTAAAAGTAATATGGCTGAAGACTTTATGCGACGATACAATGAATCCATTGCACACTTAAAAGCGTTAATGGAAATCCAAGAAGTCTTTTTAACTCATGGATTAAGTTGTGCAAGTTTTAATTTGCCTGATCCAGGTCTTATAGATGACATTAACTTTGAAGACTATGACATTCAACTACAAGCAGAAAGAACAGAAGAAAGACTTGCAACTTTAAATACACTACAATTGCAAGCATTTCATGCCATTAAAAATGCTATAGATGATGACATGGTGACAGAGCGTTATTTCTATCTTGATGGACCTGGCGGATCAGGAAAAACATATTTGTACAATTTATTAATGAGTTCAGTACGAGCACAAGGAAAAATAGCAATGGCGTTTGCCACTACTGGAATTGCTGCACTTTTATTAGAAGGTGGAAGAACTGTTCATAGTGGATTTAAACTGCCAGTGCCTATTTTAGAAAATTCTGTGTCAGATATTCGCATGACATCCTTACAAGCAAAGAAATTGAAGAAATGTAAATTAATTATAATAGATGAGGCCACAATGATGTCATGCTATGCCCTCCAATGTATTGACCGTTTGCTTCGTGAAGTCATGGATAATATTTTTCCATTTGGTGGAAAGGTAATGTTGTTGGGTGGCGATTTTAGACAAACATTACCTGTTGTTGTACATGGAAATCGAACTGACATTATCGAAACATGTATAAAGTCAAGTACAGTATGGAAACATTTTACCCATCTTCAACTGCAACAAAATATGAGATCAGAAGGCCAAACTGATTTCAATGATTGGCTTATTAAAATTGGAGAAGGCAGAACAGAAAAAATACTAAATTTACCTGACGACACTGTAGAGATCCCACCTCATATGATTTGTCAACAAGATATTATATCGGCTATATTTGAAGGGAGCATAAATAACGAAGAATATTCCGAGCTTGCCAACCAAGTCATACTGACGTGTAAAAATAAAGATGCATTAATCCTCAATAATAAAATCTTAAAAAAAATTTATGCACCACAAAGAAATTATCACAGTGCTGATTCTGTACTTGCTGATGACAATGAAAGTCAGGCTAACTTTTCCACTGAATTCATAAACTCTTTAACTCCTTCTGGAATGCCACCACATATTTTGCAGCTAAAGAAAGGTGCAATTATCATGTTACTGCGAAATATGAATCCCAAAAAAGGCCTATGCAATGGCACAAGATTAATTGTTCAACAATTAAAGGACCATTTTATAGATGCTGAAATTTTAACTGGGACCCATAGAGGAGAGAGAGTTTTCATACCAAGAATAGATTTAGCACCAAGTGAAAGTAGTCTCCCTTTTATACTTCAAAGAAGACAATTTCCCATTATTATGGCATTTGCCATGACCATTAATAAATCACAAGGTCAAACTTTCAAATCTGTGGGTATTTTCTTGGAAGAACCAGTTTTTGCACATGGTCAATTGTACGTTGCGTTGTCAAGGTGCAAAAATCCACAGGCAATTAAAGTTTACATTGAAAACAATGAAAGTCAAGGTGATTTATTAGAAAAAGGACGTATTTTTACTAAAAACATTGTCTACTATGAAGTACTATAACTTTGAAGGATACTAATTAAAGGTGCCAAGATTTTTTAAAAGCATTGCAAAATACATAACAATTGGTTGTTTAATTCAGTCATAATTAATGGAAGTCATGTTTATGAATGATTCGCCTCACAAAATACTTGCCTTGCATTGTTAGTAAAAATTATGTTAAAATGTTAAGTCACTATGTTAATGTTTCTAATGTTACAAGTTTAAAAAATATATTTTGAAGTTATCTCATTCAACATATTACAAAGTGGATGTTAAGAGGTCAAGCACCTTTTAAGTCACAATGTAAATATTGTCTGTTATCTTAAGATTACTACCTACATTAATGTTTATCGCCAATTTATGTGCTCAGTAATAAATTAGTTTAATTACGTACGTTTTAAGAAGAGTTTGACTGTATGCCTTCCTCTACATTCAATGTATATTCAAGTTAACAATTATTGTGATAGAAATTGAATTTTAATACTGATTAATTTAAATGTCAATTGTTTTTACATTCAAATGTTAATACTTTTAATAAAAAATTACTTTACAAAATGTATTCACTATGTTCCTGTTTATAATGTTCAAAATTATACCAATGTTTTGTCAACTTCTAAACTTACATAAAAAATAAAGTTCAAGTTTAAAAATATATACTTTGATGGTTATTGCTTACATATATTTTAAACTTCATGTTAAAATTTGCAACGTTTAAAAAAGGCTTTTTACTTTTGGCTTTCCTATTCATTCAATGTATATTCAAGTTAACAATTCTTCAGATACTAATTACATTTTAAAAAACCATTACATCAACATTTTACAAAAATACACGTTCATATTAAAATACTTACAAGTGTCAAAAATATATGTTAATAAATAAACAACTTGACAAACATATACATAACATTGCCGTCATTTTTTGACGGGCAAGTCGCTAGTTGTTTATAATAAACAGAGCTGTTGCCTTTTTTACCCCATACCTTGTATCTAGTATTTATTGGCTTGGTTTAAAATATAAGGGTTTCAGTATTGACAATGCAGAGGTAAAAAAAAACACAGCTACAAAAAGTTAAAAGAAGGAGATTTTCACCTGGCTGGGATCTTTTGGAATTATTATTCCTAATTTTGATAGTTAGGGAGGGGTTGCTATATAACAATTATGTAACAGGGGCTAGCTTATATATACTACCTCACCTCCCTCCACCTAGTTAGTTGGGTCCAGATATCAGATTGCCATCCCTCCCTCCCAATAAATTAGGGTATTTTCCTGTTTATTTATATGTAGATAATAAAAAAAGAAAGACAACATGAATTGCTTGTTATGCTTATTTGTTTTATGCATATAAATAAAATATATATGAATATATATTTTTTTTAAATTACTATTAGGTGCAAAGTAAGAATTATTATTATTTTTATTATCGTTTATTTATAACGCGCCAACATATTCTGTAGCGCTGTACATAAGATATGTTCAAGACAAAGATACATACAAATTAACAAATAGCAAGGCAAGGAGGGCCCTGTCTTTGAGCCTCAAATCCATAGTGCTTTCCCTAAAGCACCTTGCGGGATTGAAACTCGCAGACTTACAACCTAAAGGTAGTGTGTGAGGAAAAGAAGGGAGAGAGAGGTGAGAGTGTGTTAGGGTGGAAGATGATACGCTTCTTTGAAGAGATGTGTTTTTAGAGAGGTTTTGAATGTTTTGAGGCTGGAGGATAATCTGGTGGAGCGAGGCAAGGAGTTCCAGAGAATAGGGGCAGCACGAGAAAAACCTAAAGGCGAGAGTGAGAGGAGGTGACAAGAGTTGTGTAAAGAAGAAGGTCATTAGCAGAGCGAAGAGGTGGTGGGGGAGTATTTGGAGATGAGACCAGAAATGTATGGGGGAGTGCTCTTGTTGAGGGCTTTGAAAGTTAGGGTCAGGATTTTAAATTTTATTCTGGAGGCTATGGGAAGCCAGTGGAGAGATTGACAGAGAGGTGATGACGACACTGAACATTGTGTACGGAGGATGAGTCTAGCAGAGGCATTCATAATGGATTGAAGTGGAGATAGTCTAGTGGAGGGTAGGCCAGCAAGAAGCGAGTTGCAGTAGTCCAGCCGAGAGATGATGAGAGCGTCTATAAGGATTTTAGTTGTGTCTTGTGTAAGAAAGTGGTGAATTCTGGAGATGTTTTTTAGATGGAGAAGACAAGATTTAGTTAGTGATTGTATGTGAGGGATGAAGGACAGGGCGGGGTCCAGTAGAACCCCAAGACAACGGGCTTGGTAGGAGGGGGTGATGATGTCATTATTGACAGTGAGAGAGATGTGAGGAATTGACACAGTGAGAGAGGGAGGGAAGATTAGGAGTTCAGTTTTAGACGTGTTGAGTTTGAGATGGTGGGTCAGGTCAGTATGTCAAGCATAAAGTCACCTCACTGGCCAGACTAGACCAGATGACCAGCACAAAGATATTCCTCCACCACATGGTGGACTGGAATGAACCAGTTTGGAGTAGCTTTACCACTCCCACGTGTAGAAGCCATTGTAATACCTTATGTGGCCACTTGGCTAATTCATCCACTATTCAGAGAAATTCAATCTCAGAATCAGTGAGAAAAAGCACAAATATGTAGCCTTTTGTGTATAAAACCTTTTATGCTGTAAACCATTCCTGATTAAATCTGATGCCAGGCAGTTTTAACAGGTCTTATACAGTTACGTCCTATCTGAAAGGCGGAGACATGTTTTGAACTTCTATTGAAAGATTTAAGGATTTCCCCTAAAACTGATCCTGCAGACTAACAGGTTCATTGTACCGGGGGTATTAATGCATGATATGGGAGAGAGTTGTTTTTATTAAAGTGGTATATGGTATGCACTGTAAACATGTTTTGTAGTTGTGTATATATTTATATGTGTGGACTATGTTACAAGAGAGACTGTGTTTGGATGTTTGCATAAGAGGTTCCCTGAGAAGATAACAGAATTCATCTGCCTTCTCTGAAACAATGGACTGATCACAATATTGAAGACCTCCTAGAGAGATAGGCACAAACGAATTTCAAGGTATAAACCAGAAGGGTTAGACCTGGAGGCACCTAGCCAAGAAGACCCATTGTGCTCATTTAGCTGAGCTGGTAATCAGAAACTCAATTACCAAGCAAAACTGTACTAACAAAGTTAGCACAAAATAGTTGCTCTTTTGTTCTAGGAGTAGTTGAGAGTTGATATACTTTGGGTTCATGATCCTGTTGCTGAGGAAGAAAGCTGTTTGGCAGTAAACAAATAGTAGTTGTGGTTTCTCAGTGAAGAAGTGTCCGTACATATAAGAACAAGAGGGTCAGAGGCAGAATCATGGTCCAAAGTCAGGTGCAGGCAGAAGAGGTTCCAGAACAGTAAAACAATCCAGTTAGTCCATTCACCAGAGAAGGAATTGTGTCATGCTCACAGAACTCATTTGCAGAACTTGCAGCTTTCTGTTTGTATTTATGACTCTGGTACCGATGAGCATGACATACAGAACAGAGGTTTAGCTGACGCTGTTCTGCCTCAGACTGGACAATAGTGCTAGAATCACACCTCCACAACCTGTACCTTGAAGTCACCAGCCAGGAGAGTCAAGGAATGCTGAGTATACTAAGGCTAAAGTCACAAGATGTTAGTAGCCTGGGTGTCCCTCCTTGGCTCTGAACCATCCATGGAAGACTGATGAAACTTGATGTTCATGATCATGGCACACATAGCAAGAGAACAGAAGACAAAATAGGAACTTGAGCAAGGATCCAAGCGGATCTTTAGTATCACTTTGAGCCTGTACAACACTGTTTACATAGAGAGGATGGTGGAGCCAAAGGCGAGAGTAAAGTCTATCCTGGTGCTATGTAGGGGGTCATGGAAATAAAGAATATTTTATTTTTATCTACAAAATTAATTATTGGCGCTATATAACATAACAATTCGTGCTCTTTTACGGTGGTTAGTTTATAAACTTTTAAATAAGCCTTAAATAGTATCTGCAAACTATGTTATACTTTCATGAAATAAGCAAAATTAATTGAGATCTGTAAAAATACAAAAACATTTTTTTCTTGTTAATGTAGACTGAGGAATGGTGAATTGCACTTGGATATCCACTTGGAGGAATCTTTGGAGCAACAGGTACATGAGAAGGTCCATTTGGAGACTTGTTATATTAAATCTTGGGTAAGGGACATGACACCATGACAAGGTCCGGTTCTTCAGTTGCCATATATGGTATTTCTGGGATGTTACTGACTGGACTTATACTAATCAGTACTGTGGAATATACTGTAGATGCAATTTTACCCTTGTGGTGCAGGACAGAACTGACGCCTTTGAGGAACTGCTGGTGAATCCAGATATCAATCTGAAAATGGCATATGCAGAAGTACTAATGGAAAGTGCAGATTGTCAGCAGCAACAATTAATTTACAATTTGGGACACATTGTGGCTTGTACTACAGTTTTTTGCCAGGGAATGACCTAGGCTCTCATCCAAGTAATATAGCATTGCCGGAGGGGACCGACCACAGTCCGCTCCGGCAATGCTATATTACTGTAGTGTACCTACACAGTCGTTGCTCCAAATGTGGGTGAGTGGCATACATGAAGATAAGCTACAGACCAAGAAGGTTTATTTCTGTTTCACAGCACAACTCTTGAGACATTGGTAGATTCACTGCAACACCATCCAGACATGGAAGGCAGGGCATGTGGCCCTTCACTCAGCAACATAGTCCTTCCTGTACTCCTGAAGTAGTATGATTCATTGGGACATAACCAAGGCACAGTTCTTACACCAGAATCTGAAATTGGGAGGCATGTGCCTCTCTTCCTAACAACCAGGACTCTCTGACCTAATTATCTTGAGCCAGACAAAACTAATTTCCATGCTTGAGACAAATACAAAAAAAGACTGGGACTCATGGCACTAGATCTACCTGGCAGCCGTTTCAATGTGGGTCTTGGTAAAGGTCTGTCCTATCTGAAAGGGGAATAAATGTCATATGCTATGCTCTTATTTTGTGCTATAATGGATGTACTGTAATATATATTTGCAGTTAATGTTAAAACATGTTTTATACATTAGTTGTGAATATATCCATCACCTTCTCTGAAACAATGGTTTAATCAAGGTATTGAAGATCTCCTGGAGACTTGAAGGCACCTAGCCAAGCAGGAGTCCTCTGCTGCTCACTTAGCTGGGCTGGTAATCAGAGACTAAATTATGTGCATTGTGTTAAAAGTTCACAAGGTTTGTGCATTCTCTGTTTATGTTTAATAACTTCTATTGTTTAAACCTGTGTAAAGTTCTCTGATGACTGTTCAATAAACAGCTAAGGAAGCTAGTGCAAAATGGTTGTCCTCTTGTTCCTGGAGGAAAAGTGAATTGGTATGCTGTGGGTTCCTGATCCCAATGACGAGGAAGAAATAATGGGGGAGAAGGTGCGGCTTAACCCCTGGAGTTCTGTAACAGAGTTTTACTTCACACTATTCGATAACAGCTTCCTCAGAAAGCCCAGGATTTTAATTATTACTTATATTTTCATTGATAGGGATTATTTTAAAATCAGAGATCAAACTGGAGATCTTTTTTATACTTTTTTACCCCAACAAGAATACAACTAAAACTTGAATATATGGAAAACAATATATAGTTTTCCATAGGTGGTCAGAAATATGCTAATATGAGTCATAGATAGAAAGATTCACAGACCAAAATATGTCTGGGTCTGTGTTACTAAAGTCCCAAAACACCCAGCACTCTAAGGGTTAAGGGCCATGACCATTACCGTGGATTCATTTTACAACTGACATACAGCTGTATATATTTCAGTGCACAGATTTTATACATTCAATAAATACATGGTACATTATAGATGTGTTTTTATAGCAGTATGTTTAAATTGCTTTTTTTACCATTGTCACTTTGTTTCCATTTTTATACCCTTATCACCAAACAAAAGATTAAAGAAAAAAAAATGATGTAAATTACCCCATGTGTCAGCATTCGTCACCTTTAAGATACACTACTGGGCAAAAATCTGGCTCATATTTTACCAAAGTGCTTTATGAATGGTGATAAACTGCTTACTTAGACGTCCAGCATCAACTCTTGGAATTAGAAGTGCTGACAACAGAAATCATTTATAGAAGTGATTGCCTTAGGCAAATCATGAAAATAAACAAAAACATGTTGTTAATAGAAGACTGTTCTGCATGCATTGCAAAGAGTAGCTCTCAGTCCATTAACAGATGTTTGAGAAGGCCAGAACAGAATAACATAATTTTCAGAACACAGTTTCAACAGTGTTTGAATATTTTAATGCTGGTAAACAAGAACATGTTAGCTATTATTAAAGGGGAGCTACAGAACAATGTTTTTTGTTGTCCATGGAATAAGCACTTAAATTTAAATATGTTTTAAGCTCATCCTAGTTTTGGCTAACAAAGAAGCTGGGCCCTAAAAGTTACTCCACATCAGTTTCTTCTCCTCCACATCAGATTTCTTTGCCAATTATTAAGAGTCTGTACCATATTAACTCTGGAAAAAAAGAAAGAAATAGATTTTATATATTTAATTCACTGAGTAGTATTATATAACAATATTTGGGAAAAAGTATTATGTACATAAGATTTTTGGTTCAAAAACAGGTCCCTTGATTTTCTATATGTTATTATTGTATTTGACTTTGCACTTAATCCCTTTATAGCGCTACATCATACATTTTCGGTAATAAGAAGAAGAAGATTTCCAAGAGTAAAGCACCATTCTTCAGTCTACATTAACAAGAAAACAAATGAATATTGTCTTTTTACAGCTCTAAACATCTTTTGCTTATTCCATGGTGGCATAAAATGATTTGCAGAGACTATTTAAAGAACCATTTACCTCACTGCAAGTGCTCTTCATGATGTGAAAGAGTATAGAATTGTATGTTAAAATATTACAAGAATAATATCTAAAGTTTTAAGTCTGTTTACATAACAAAGTGTAGCCTGCCTACTGGCAGTTTCATGATTAATAACGGTGAACAAACTGATTTATATAACAATTGCTACAAAAAGGAATACAGCCATGATTATATATAGAGTTAGCCAAACCAAATCTATTATAATTAACTAACATGCCAAAATTAATACTTAACCTTTATTAATATTTCTTGTAAAAAAAAGTTTTGGGAATAGGGAATTTCAGAACAATTTAAAAATATATCTGCCAGACAACATGAGTATACATATGCCCCCTTAGTATAAACATTTGCATGAGCAAAATAGCCTCAATACAAGTTTTTAGAGACATATGGGAAAACAGTATCCTACAATGTAAAAATTACCCTTCGTTGTTAGCCCTGTGAGAGGTGCCCATAAGGCTCGCACCTAGAGCCACATTCAATTTGAAGGCCGCATCAGACGGTATATAGGCAGTATGTCTGCGGGCCTGCTGCGGGCTTGCAATCTGCTACAAATCCCGTGCTATTCAATTGAACACGGGAGCAAATTATGGGCCGAGGCCTCAAGCCCGTAAACCCCTCCTGCGCCCCTAAGATGTTAATAGCCTGGAATAAAAGCGGTCCGCAGTTACAATCCACTCACGGTAATCTGGAGTGCAACGCAGGCCTCTCAGCCAATAGAAAGTGGTCTAGCCGAAGATGATTGACAGAGAAAGATTATAAAGTTGCATTCCACCCGCCCATACGTTGACTGTGTTGTAAATTCTGACAAAGTAGCACACAGGTCCCGGAGTTGGTGGTTTGTGCAGAGTGAGAAAGAGTAGGAGAGTTTTCAGAGCAGTATATAGCGGTTTTGTTATTTTATATTCCTCTTTTTACTATTTACACTTTGATTACACATATTTACAGATTACTCATAATACCAATACACATAAATACGCATAGAGCTAGTAGCTAGGTCACTCCATAAACACACCCCTCCCATCCCCCACACCCCATCCCCCACCAGTTATTAAATACATATAACACACAGATTTTTTTCCAGCATACATATACAGAAACACTTATTTTAATTTATCATTATATTATTTTGCGGATTGTAAGAGTGGAGAGGCAGGGAGGAGGAGAATAGGAGAGGTGAGGAGGTGAGAGAGAAGAGAGAGTTGGCCCTGGGGAGTGGTGGAGGAGAGGAGGAGTGGGGGAGGAGAGGAGGAGATGGAGGAGAGTGGCGGAGTAGTGGAGGAGGAGGAGAGTGGCGGACGAGGAGAGTGGTGGAGGAGTGGGGAGGTGGAGAGCGGAGTAGAGGAGAGTGGCAGAGGAGGGGAGGAGGTAGAAAATGGAGGAGAGTGGCGGGGAATGGAGGAGGTGGAGAGAGGAGGATAGGGGAGTGGAGAAGGTTGGTGGTAGCAGGGTGCTCATAGAAATAGGCACATCTAGTCCCTGGACAGAGGGCGAGGGGCATGATCCCAGAGGGTGTGGTAGTTCTGGGGAGGGAAAGGCCTCAGGCCAATTCGGGGAGCTAAGGATTCCCATCCAAAGTCAGGAGGGCAAGAGTCTAAAGGCAAGCACATGGCCCTGAACTATACGCACTAGGAGAATGTGGTCCTCCTTGATGCCATCCATGGTAGCAGCCGCAATAACAGCAGTGGGATGTGAGGTCTGTGAAGCCGCACTTTGATGACCTGAGGGCCAAGGTGAGGAGGATGATGATGACCAAGGAGGATAAACAAGCTGTGGCACCAAGTGTTGGCCCTGAGTGATTGTGCGATATAATGAGTGGGAGAGGGTGGCCAACTTCTCAGCCAGGTGCCCCCCACTTAAGCTTAAGCCTGGTAGCCCAACAGGATTCAGCCCCCATGTCAGGTGAATATCAAAAACCAACATGCCACCACATGTACATCACACACATATTACACATGTACATGATGACCAAAAAGGATATTGATATGTCAGCTCTATAAAATAAAGAAGTGATAGATGGATGCGGCAATAAATCCATAAAGCTGACAAATCAGTAATGCGTGGCACAACAACAGTAATCAATTGAGAGTCCCTGTATTGGTGTGCCCGCTGCAGCCTATGCAGTTACAGACCAAAGCTGGAATTAAGATAGTGTTAGGAGACAAGAACAATCAAAACGAAGAACCAAAGAATAGATCACATCTAGCAAATAATAGCTACTCATAGTTGCAATTAATTGAATCATCCAGGTTCAAGTCTAGATGTCAGATAGTTAAGAATGAACACAAAACAATGTATTATTCATCATACTAATATCATATACCTTTCTTTTCTCTCTTTCAGCATCAAGGAGGCCTGAGTCCAGTGGTGAGCCAGAGGCCCCAGTCCAGCAGTAACTGGGGCCGGGGGAAGAGGAAAGAAGTGGGCCTGTTTCGGAGGAGGATGGTCATCTGGGCAGTAAGGTCACCAGCAGGACCATCAGCTGCACTGGCATTTGACCCCACTGTCCCCCTCCTCCAGAGACTGAGCATCTCACCAGGGCCCTCCTACTGGAGGGACCAGCAGGGCTTGACCCCATCTCCTCCTCCCCTAACCAGTGCGGCAAACTGGCCACCACCACCAAGCCCAGCAACACCACCTGCATGGAGTGAGGCTCCAGCCGGGCCCCAGAACCTCCCCACTGGGTTAACACCACCACCGCCACCTCCTCCTCACCCAGCAACGGTCCACGGACTTTCATTCCACCACCAAGCCAGGCTGCTAAGGCAGAGATGCTGGCCATCATGCGGCAGCAAATGGAGTGTGTTCTGAGGATCCAAGCTAGCACCTCCGCCAATCATGCAGTGGTCATGCGCAGCCTGGCTGCTAAGGATGGGGGCGGACCAGAGCTCATTCCAAAACCTAAACATAGATGCCTTGAGCAGCAGTCTGGTCCTCAGCCCTGTCTCCTCCACCCCAGAGGCCTCCTCCGCACACCCGCAGCCCGGCCAATCCTCTCCTCCCCCCCATGTTTCCTCCAAGCCCACCGTCACCAGCAATACCACTGTTCATGCCGCTGCCTCTTGGGGGGATGCCTCCACCTCCCACCCGCCCCACACACACATCCATGGGGGATTGGGGCCCTGATGGTAGTTGGAGGAGGATGTAGAGGCTGCACATGTGTTTTGTGCCTTCTCAACAGCACTCCTCAGTGACAATCTATTGGTCCTAATGTTAACTTAATCTACTCTACAGAGTCTTGGATTTTGGCCTATGTGATGGTAATATTTTGTACTCAGATGGCTAGCTCCAATCACATGGTCCATGATTCCCTTCTCTGTGGACACAAAAGGTTCTGTGTAACATTTCACCATTTTATGGTAATGGAGGAATGCTGTTGAATAGAGATACAGCAGTCCCTATATGTTTTAAGGCTTTTTTTGCAGGTGTTACATTTTGGTTTTTTTTTGTTTTAGGTACAATTCAGGTCCATGAAGGTATCTTCTGCATCTGCAAGCATTGTGAAGGAAATATATTAAGTATACAATTTTGCCATTGCCTCTCAGGAAGTCATTCCTTCAATGACAGCCCCCCTTAAAATGTTGCTCCCACACTATTAAAGCTATCATATAGCCAGATATCTAAGACATGATTGTTGTTAGCTTAAATGGAGACTAATTCCGTTATGGCAGTGGACTTGCAAAGTCTCACAATGGCATGTTAATGATAGCCAGCATTAATATATGCACTAGTGAAGAATGTGATCCTGACCGCAATATCAGTCTCTGAAAAGATCCTTGGGTCTGATGTAAGTAACATTGAATCTGGCTGCTTGCCTTTGTGTCCTCTCCGTATTAATTGCTATTTTCCACTATTGCTGATATCATGAGTATCCTTTAACATGTGCTAACATCTGTATAGCTGATGGATGTGATATCAGTGTTGCTAAACAATATCGAATACACAAGGTTTGCATGGAAAACACAAATGGAATGTATGTGGAGGTCCCAAAACCCCAACCATTGAAAACACACTGACACAATGAGAACGGTATGACAAAGCTTTATTTCATACACAGAGCACACTCAGAAATGTACAAGACTGAGCATTAATATCATGGGTGTGGTGTGGGCGGATCCCATAAGGGCAAGCGGCTTGTTTTTGGCAAAAAGGGGATACCTAAAGGGGGTAATGTCATAGTCTAGAATAAGCATGATGAATAGCACCTATCAGGGTCACATGTATTCACTACACCACTGCAACCGGAATCTGATGAAAAAAAGGATCATCAGAAATCACTCCATTTCATTGAAGAAATAGTAATGTGCATGACACTTATAACTTGTCTATATCTGCTCATTATACCGACTGCATAATACAATAAAGGTTTCACATATACAATGTGTTCCCAAAACAAAAATCTGAAAATAAGTGGTTGTCACGACCTGCTTCTTCAGTGAGGCTTGACAAGAACCTAGTTCAAACCTACCCCACCAGGACTGTGTAGTTCTTACTACCTCTGGTACAGAAGATGGCCTCAGCATATCAGGAACACCATATAATCCCTTAGAATTAGGATTAATGCACAGAATGACACTTATACCTTGTATATGTAAGCACAGATATCACTGTATACCTGTATTATTTGGCACATTTTATACAATTTTCTGCACACAGGCTGGCCAATGAGTAAGCCCCATCCCTAAATAATAACCCTGTACCTCAGATCCTATCAGATCTTTAATCTCATTCTGTTGATTATATTTAGGTGGGCTGAATAAGTTATCACCAGATAACAACATTGTAACATAATAGGCTGGTGCATTAGCCTGCAGACTAGCTAATATGTTTCTTTACAATAATTCCTATAACATGAAACCCAATACATAAACCACCATACATACATTATAACAGTATAATCATATTTTAACCATAAGCACTAAGAATTACATAACCCTAACAATAAAAACAGGGTAACTCTGGCCAGTCAGGCCCAGGCCATAATGTAAAACAGTCCAGTTAGGCCCTGGACATGACATGTGGTCACAAAAAAGCAGCGGAGGAGGACAAAAAAAAGAAAAACATGCATGTACAGTACAGTGCTAAATACTGAAACTGTAACAATATATCAACTCACCTGATTTCCATCTGCAAGCATTACTGACCATTAGCAAGTTCTCAGGATATCTCACTGGCCATGACCATTAATAATGATGTGTTATCTCACAATAAATGCTTAGCTGTGACCAGCGTCAGTGGTCAAGGTGTACTATCACCTTCGCCATATGATATTGTTAATCAACATTGATATCACATCCATCAGCTATACAGGTGTTAGCACATGTTAAAGGATACTCAGGATATCAGCAATATGGGACAAATAGTCATTAATATGGAGAGGACACAAATGTTAGCAGCCAGATTCAATGTTACTTACATCAGAGCCAAGGATCTTTTTCTCAGACTGATATTGAGGTCAGGATCACATGCTTCACTAGTGCATATATCAATGCTGGCTGTCATTAACATGCCATTATGAGACTCTGCAAGTCCACAACCATAGCGGTATTAGTCTATATTTAAACTAACAACAATCATATCTTAGATATCTGGCTATATGATAGCTTTAGAATTGTGGGAGCTACATGTTAAGGGGGGCTGTCATTGAAGGAATGTCTACCTGAGAGGCACTGTGAAAACCTTAAATCTCAAACATTTCCTTCACAATGCTCGCAGATGCAGAATATGCCTTCATGGACCTGAAGAGTACCTAAGAAAGAACAAAACAAAACAAAAACAAACACCTACAAAATAAGGCCTTAAACATGATAGGAACTGCAGCATCTCTTCTCAACAGCATTCTTCAGTGACCATCAATTGGTGACATGTTCAACAGAATCCTATGTGTCCACAGAGAAGGGGATTATGGACCATGTGATGGGAGGTAGCCATCTGCTTACCAAACCTCACCATCACATAGGCCAATATCCAAGACTCTGTAGCCAGGCTAGATTAGGTTAGCATTGGGATCAATAGATTGTCACTGAGGAGTGCTGTTTTGAAGACAAAAAATATGTGCAGCCCCTAAATCCTCCTCCGCCTAGCACAGGGCCCCAATCCCACTTGAGTGGCTGCCATTTCACAGGTGCTGGGGCTAAGGGGGGGGGGGGGGGGCAGGGGGAGGCACCCACCCGTGAGACAGGGGCACAAGCAGTGGCGGATCTGGTGGGGGTGGTGGAGACATGGGATGAGGAGAGGAGAGGAAGGTGGTTCGTGGGGAAAGCCTCTGAGTGGATGAGGCGAGGCTGGGGACCCCATCCTGAGCAGCCCAGCAAGGTAGACCTCAGTCATGAGATGGTGCTCCTCTCTCTCCTCCTCGCCTCTCCTCCTCTCTCCTCCCTCAATTTCAATCCAAAAACTAAAATAAGGATAATAGAACATAAGTATCCATGTATATATTTGTTATGTAATGTTTTGTTTTATGTTTTATGTATAATTGCTAACTGTTGGGGGGGGGGGGGTATGTGTTGACCTGTCTCTAAGTGTATCTATGTGTGTTATTTACTCTCTTTAATAGGGGCCTTAATGTCTAGTTAACCTTTTACTCTCCTTTCAATTGCCTGCGAATCCCTTGTTCCTCACTTGTAATTGCTTCATCTTCTGTTCCATTAATCAAGGCGAAGAGGGCATTTGCAAGCTGTAACTTCTGCTCCAAAGGTTCACATATCCTAAATAAACATTCTAAAGATTAACAATTGGAAGTATACAGGAATTATGCAGAATTAAACATACTCGATGGTACATCATCTAAGACCAGAGCAATAGAGGCAATCAATGTTTTCCTATTCTTACATGTTTTATAGCTTTTTGCTTAAACGGATTATGTCACTTTCCTCTTCTGCCTCTTTTTCAGACTCTTTTGCTCAGTTTCTCCACATCATGTCTCTTCTGCTGGAGATTTACAGCCTTATTAAATTGCGATTCAGCAAATTTAAAAGGGCTCTATTTAGATAGATTTTACATAGCATATTTTTTACATAGCATATTTTTTTACAGAAGTTTTTAGTTAGTTTAGACCTTGCTTTTGGATAGAAGTTCACTGGCTAAAAACTTCTGTAAAAAAATATGTTATGTGCTTAAATAGAGCCCTTTTAAATTTGCAGAATCACAATTTAATAAGGCTGATAGTCCCTAACGCCCCAGTAATTTCCAAGCTACTGTCAGTCACAGCGCAGAAACAAAAAACAACATCTTATTTTATCACTTGTCACATACCTCCTGTTTATCCCTTTTCCTATGCCATCTGAAATGCTTGTTTCATTTGCAATAAGGAAATTGTATAGGGGACATACAGTAGAATCATATATCGGAGACTTGTCAATTTAACTTAATATTTGCAATAAACCTACATCTATTTGTGACCACTTTATTGCTACCTCCCTAAATCTGTTGACTATAATAGAAACTTGACTAACTCAGTCAGATAATGCCTCCCCCCGTCACTCTCATATGGTGGCTTTAACTTCAGTGACACCCCTAGAACTGTGGACAAGTAAGGTGGAGGTGTAAGCATATTACATTCTTCTCACTGCACATTTCACTGCATAACCCCGGTTCCTTTTCTCCAATCCTCATCTTTCAAAGTTCACACTATCTGCTTCTTCTCGCACATCTATCTTTGAGTTGCTGTGACCTATTGCATGCCCCCCCCCCCCCCCCTGCAGTTTTCTGGGGCTTTAAAAATATGCTTCTAGACTTCAAATCAGTTATTTTACTTTTATTACTGTTTAAAACATGCACTTGGAAATATACAACAGAAATCTTGGGAGTTCGATTTAGCTGACAGTAAAATTGACAGAACAGTAGAAAAACAAGAACATTTAACATAAGATACATTTTTCAGTACAATGAGATGCCAATTCAAGCAAGACTTGCAGATTTCACTTACTAGTGAATTTTATCACAGTTTACTGAGCTTGTCCCTCTTTCTACCTACTGAATAAATAGCAGAGCCTTAGGCAATTTGCCTTACTAAACCTTGACACCTTTATCCTCATTACTGCAAATAATCAATCATTTCCATCTTGCATTTCCTTGACATTTTACATTCTACAATAGATGTAGCATCATTCCACACTGCCACAAGCACCGTCAATCTGTGACATTTTACGGAAGCCGCATTAGACCGAGAATATGACTTTTGAAAGAGTTTCCAACAGTTGAAGTTCTTGTTCGGTTATACTGGCCTCTGAATAAGACATTAAAAAAACAAAAAAATGAAATAAGGCAAAATGTAGAGGAAAAAGCAAATGGCCTAAGTTCTTGTTGAAAACTTTGAGCCACATTCAATTCCAAGAGTGCAACTCGATCACAGTAGGCCGAATGTATGCAGGTGTGTTGCAGGCTCCCGTTCATCTCTGATTGCGATGCTATTCAATTGAACAAGGGCGTGC
Source organism: Discoglossus pictus (assembly GCA_027410445.1). Lineage (NCBI taxonomy): Eukaryota > Metazoa > Chordata > Amphibia > Anura > Alytidae > Discoglossus > Discoglossus pictus. Next base: position 215,122,275 of record CM050167.1, read on the forward strand.
ATTAGGGGCCGAAGTCTAAAGCCCGTAAATCCATCTCGCAGCCGCAAACTGTTAAGGGGATGGCAGAGATGCGATCGGCCATTACAATCCAATCGCAGTAATACGTAGAGCGACACAGGCCTCTCAGCCAATAGAAATTGGTCTAGCCACAGATGATTGACAGAGGGAGATTATAAATTTGTGTTCCCATGTGCTGACTGTGTTGTATTTTCTTTTGAATTAAGACGCAGGTCCCGGAGTTAGTGGTTTTTGAGAGTGAGAGAGAGAGCAGAATTTACTTCAGAGCAGTAATTTTCAGTTTTGTTCATTTATCTTCTATTATTTCATATTTTACACTTAATCCTTGAGTACACATATTTACAGATGACAAATATTTGCAATATGCATAATTTAAAGAACACATATAGAGACATATAGAGCTAGGTCACTCCATACAATCCCCCCACCCCCCACCCCCATCCCATCATATTCCCCACACTCTATCCCCCAACAGTTATTACATACATATAATACACACTTATTTTTTCCCTAAATATATTAACAGTTACACTTATTTTTATTTATAATTCTATTATTTTTGGGATTGAGATGGAGGGAGGAGAGAGGGGGGAAAGCACTGGAGAGGTGGGGAGGAGGAGAAGAGAGAGGAGAGAGAGGTGGCCATGGGGAGTAGTGTTGGAGAGGAGGAGAGGAGTGTTGGGGAGGAGGAGAAGTGTGTTGGGGAGGTGGAGAGGAGTGGTGGTGAGGAGGAGAGGATTGGAGAGGTGGAGGTGGGTGGTGTCAGGGTGGCCTGAGCAGCCAGCATATGTAAGAGAGGGAAAGACAGGAAGGGGTCTGATCCCAGGGGTTGGTTGTTAGGGGAGCGTCAGGCCTCAGGGACAGGTCAGGGAGGCAAGGATCCCCATCCACAGTCAGGAGGGCAAGAGGCTAAGGGCAAGCACAGGGCCCACAATTACACACACCGGGAGAATGCGGTCCTCCTTGGCGCTATACGTGGCCACCCTGTGATTCTTACAGGCGGAAGGAAATTTAGGCCAGGGCTCAGGAGTGGAAGGAGGTACCGGCTGAGGTGACAGCAGTAGGCACAGCGTCAAGTGATGTGAGGTCTGTCAAGCACTGGTTTGATGACATCAGGGCCAAAGTCAGGAGGATGATGGCTAAGGAGGACAAGAACCAGACTGTGAGTGGGAGAGGGTCACCAGGGGCCTTCTGAGCCAGATGCCTGCTGCTGGAGCTGCAGGCCTGGTGGCCCAGCAGGACCCAGCTTCGATGTCAGGTGAATATCACATACACCAACATGCCACCACATGTACAGTGCCTTGCAAAAGTATTCACCCAGCTAGACTTTTTACCTATTTTGTTACATTACAGTCTTAAATTCAATGTTTTGTTAATCTGAATCTTATGTGATGGAACAAAAGAAAACAATAGTCTAAGTTGGTGAAGTGAAATGAGAAAAATATATACATTAACCTATTTTTTAGAAATAGAAAACAGAAAATTGGCATGTGTATGTATTCACCCCCTTTGTTATGAAGCCCATAAAAAGCTCTGGTGCAACCAACTACCTTCAGAAGTCACATAATTAGTGAAATGATGTCCACCTGTGTAAAATCTAAGTGTCACATGATCTGTCATTGGTCTTTATGGTAGAGTGGCCAGAAGAAAGCCATTACTTTCAGCAAAAAACAAAATGGCACGTTTTGAGTTTGCGAAAAGGCATGTGAGAGACTCCCAAAATGTATGGAGGAAAATGGTCTGGTCTGATGAGACTAAAATTGAACTTTTCGGCCATCAAAGAAAATGCTATGTCTGGCACAAACCCAACACATAACATCACCCAAAGAACACCAAACCCACATTGAAACATGGTGGTGGCAGCATCATGCTGTGGGGATGCTTTTTAAAAGCCGGGACTGTGAAACTGGTCAGAGTTGAGGGAAAGATGGATGGTGCTAAATACAGAGATATTTTTGAGCAAAACCTATACCATTCTGTACGTGATTTGAGGCTAGGACGGAGGTTCACCTTCCAGCAGGACAATGACCCCAAACACACTGCTAAAGCAACACTTGAGTGGTTTAAGGGGAAACATGTAAATGTGTTGGAATGGCCTAGTCAAAGCCCAGAACTCAATCCAATAGAAAATCTGTGGTCAGACTTAATGATTGCTGTTCATAAGTGCAAACCATCCAAATTGAAGGAGCTGGAGTAGTTTTGCAGGTGGAATGGGAAAAAATCCCAGTGGTAAGATGTGGCAAGCTCATAGAGACTTATCAAAAGCGACTTGGAGCTGTGATTGCCGCAAAAGGTGGCTTTACAATGTATTGACTTTAGGGGGGTGAATAGTTATGCATATTGACTTTTTCTGTTATTTTGTCCTATTTGTTGTTTGTTTCACAAAAAAACATCTTCAAAGATGTGGGCATGTTCTGTAAATTAAATGATGCAAATCCTCAAACAATCCATGTTAATTCCAGGTTGTGTGGCAACAAAATATGAAAAATGCCAAGGGGGTGAATACTTTTGCAAGGCACTGTACATCTCACACACTTCACATGTACATGATGACCAACAAGGACACTGACATGTCAGCTCCATGGAATTAACAAGGGATAGATGGATGCATCATTAAATCCATTAAGCTGACAAATCACTGTCATTCCTGGACACAACAGTAATCAAGCAATAGAGATTCCATGTATTGGTGTGCCCACTGCAACCTATGCAGTTACAGACTGCAGCCAGAATCAAGATAGCGTTAGGAGACAAGAATGATCAAGACCAAGAGCCAAAGAATAGATCACATTTAGCAAAGGATAGCTAAACTGAGTTGCAATTAGGAGTATCATCCAGGTTCAAGCCTAGATGTCAGATAGTTAGGAATGCACATAAAACAATGTATTATTCATCATACTAATGACATATACCTCTCGTTTCTCTCTTTCATCATCAAGGCGGTCTGGGTCCAGTGGCGAGCCAGAGGCATGAGCGTCGGCTCCATCAGAGCGGGAAGTGGAGGATCTGGCACAGGGGGAGGAGGCAAGAAGAAAACCTGCTGGCCCAGGCTCAGAGGAGGAGGATGTCATATGGTTAGTGGGGTCATCATCAGGACCACCGGCAACACGACAATCAACTCCACTATCCCCCTCTTCCAAAGACTGAGCATATTGCCAGGGCCCTCCAACTGGAGCGATGATGCAAAGAACCAGTCACCACCTCCAACCCCCCACAGCAATGTGCTGGACTGGCCGCCACCAACACCATCAGGCCCAACCACACCACCGCCGACACTACAACTCCCTCCAGCTGGGCCCCAGGAGCCTCCCCACACCCATACCCCCACCTCCTCACCACACCACACCCATTGGACCTCCATTCCCAACATCAAACCTGGCTGCACAGGCTGAGATGCTGGCCCTTATGAATTAGCAGGTGGACTGTCTTCAGGGGATCCAGGCCAGCATCTCCCCCAATCATGCAGAGTTAATGCACAGCCTGTCAAGGCGCAATAGGGAGAGGAGCATCATCTAATGAGGATCAGGCACAGGGGGAGGAGGCAAGAATAAAACCTGCTGGCCCAGGCTCAGAGGAGGAGGATGTCATATGGTTAGTGGGGTCATCATCAGGACCACCGGCAACACGACAATCAACTCCACTATCCCCCTCTTCCAAAGACTGAGCATATTGCCAGGGCCCTCCAACTGGAGATATGATGCAAAGAACCAGTCACCACCTCCAACCCCCCACAGCAATGTGCTGGACTGGCCGCCACCAACACCATCAGGCCCAACCACACCACCGCCGACACTACAACTCCCTCCAGCTGGGCCCCAGGAGCCTCCCCACACCCATACCCCCACCTCCTCACCACACCACACCCATTGGACCTCCATTCCCAACATCAAACCTGGCTGCACAGGCTGAGATGCTGGCCCTTATGAATTAGCAGGTGGACTGTCTTCAGGGGATCCAGGCCAGCATCTCCCCCAATCATGCAGAGTTAATGCACAGCCTGTCAAGGCGCAATAGGGAGAGGAGCATCATCTAATGAGGATCAGGCACAGGGGGAGGAGGCAAGAATAAAACCTGCTGGCCCAGGCTCAGAGGAGGAGGATGTCATATGGTTAGTGGGGTCATCATCAGGACCACCGGCAACACGACAATCAACTCCACTATCCCCCTCTTCCAAAGACTGAGCATATTGCCAGGGCCCTCCAACTGGAGATATGATGCAAAGAACCAGTCACCACCTCCAACCCCCCACAGCAATGTGCTGGACTGGCCGCCACCAACACCATCAGGCCCAACCACACCACCGCCGACACTACAACTCCCTCCAGCTGGGCCCCAGGAGCCTCCCCACACCCATACCCCCACCTCCTCACCACACCACACCCATTGGACCTCCATTCCCAAATGCTTGCAGATGGGAATCAGTTGAGTTGGTATATTGTTACAGTTAAAGGACCACTTAATTGAGCACAGTTTGGACCACATCACAGGAAAGATCTCCTATAAACATGGTGAAAAACTTTTACATTTTTTGAAATCCGGGCTTTTTTCACTTAGATATGAAACCATGAAAATGTGTGCTTATTTGCCTGATTGCCAGCCCTTGGACTCTTACATTTAAAAGCCAGGGGGGTGCCGTCTCCCTCTCTGTTACTTGAACCAATCAGAATGCAGGGGTCTGTGTCCCATCCAGTACCAATGAGAAGCCTGCAATTGTAGCAAGTTTACTCCCCTTTTCCTCTACACACAGAGCTTGTGTGTGACAGGAGCAGCAGAAAGAGAGTGAGGCTGCATAGCTCATTGCAGTGATTGCGATCAGCGCCGATCAGGGTGATCAGAAGCGAGAAAAAAAATGGCGGCCAAAAAAATGTAACAGGATCAAAACAAGGCCGAAGGCAGTAACACTTAATCTAAGAAAATAACACTTAAGCCAAGGCAGTAATACTTATCCAAAGGCAGAAACACTCATCGCGATGTTCCTAAACTACACAGGGGGAGAGGCTCGTAATGAGTTCCAAAGGCCAAACGTGCACATCGCGGGACTCGCTGTGAACGCCGAGGGTGTCCAAGCGCAAGGCATATCAAGTACACAGGGGGAGAGGTTTGCAATGAACATCAAAGGTGCTCATTGCGAGAAACGCGATGAGCGCTGAAGGCGCTCATCGTGGGGCTCGCGATGAGCCCTGAAGGTGATCATTGCAAAGCAGAAAAGTTCCAAAAACGGCAATGAGCAGCAAAGCAGCTTATTGCGGGGCTTGCGATGAGCGGCAAAGGCGCTCATCGCCTGGCCTGTAAAGTAGATGGGGGAGTGGATTGCAATGAGTGCCAAAGGCACTCATTGCAAGCCACGTGTTGAGCGCCAAGGCGCTGAGCGCGGGTCTCGCGATTAGCGCCGAAGGTGCTCGGAAGGCCCATAGCGTCGCATTGTGTGGCAAACAGCATTGCCAGGCTTACAATTTTATACCCGCCATTTTGACAGGCAATTTCCTAGTCACATATAATAGTTGTCAAACTGGGAGATGTCACCACGCTTTGCCTTTAGGTGATAAGTGCCGAAGGTGCTTATTGCTGCGAGCCTCGCAGAGCGAGGCGAGCCGATAACGCGTAGCACGTGCTGTTAAGGCACTAAAACTCACAGCACAAAGGCGATGAGCGCCAAAGGTAGGCGAGCCGTTAACTCGTAGCACTTAGGCGAAGAATGCCCAAGGCGCGCATCACTGAGGGGAGCCATTAAGGCATAGCATGAGTTGTTAAGGCACTAAAACTCGCAAGACAAAGGCAATGAGCGCTGAAGGGGCTTTAAAAAAAATACGAGACAGTAAAAATACGAGGTTAATGGAAGAACAACGAAAATTCAAAAAACACACAAAAAAGAACAAAAACATCACCCACAGCCAGGACCTCTGGGAGTGAGGTGGAACACGAATTTAAGCCGATTTTGAGGACTTTCGCCACACAAAAATCGCCTAAGTGAGAAAAAAAATGGGCGCCCAAAAAAATGAAAATGAGGCTACACGACCCCGGACCAAGCAAAACACTGTCAAACACATAGCACTTTCACACAGGAACGTACAAACTATAAAATACGCTATAACACATGACGGAAAATGCTTGCGAGCCGCGTTACACATTAATAACATTAGGAATCTACAATGGAGCTTTACACAACTAAACCAACGGATTTCCCTCGCACACGCAGCCTATTTATAATGCACAGTTGGGACATTCATAACACTTTATCATCAGGGCACCAACATTGAAACTGGATATTGTATGCTGCCGGAAAATACAAACAGATTGTTAGCTCTTTAGGCTATTGATTGCTGGATTTATTAATTTACAAATAGGTAAGGTATATTAATTTATTCAAGAACTAACTAATTCATCATTAATTAACTAAATATAGATAAATATATATCTCTCCTTAGGATGAGTGCCGAAGGTCCTCAGAGTACAAAAAGTTTACATTGTGTATCAAACAGCATTCCCATGGCTTCAAATTGTATTGCCCTGTAATTTTTGACAGGCAGGTCGCTAGTATATAATAAATATAAATATATTAGTAAATTGCCTGTAAAAAAGGAAAGTGTGATATATGATCTGCTTTGTCTCTCTCTCTGTGCACCCTCTCCCTCCTTGTTGTCTCTTTCCCATGCCCTCCTTCCTCTCTCTCCCCCTCCCCTCCTCTCTCTCCCACTGCTCCCTCCCCTATGTCTCTCTCTCCCACTGCTCCCTCCCCTATGTCTCTCTCTCCCACCCTCTCCCACTGCCGTCCCTGTGTCTCTTTCCCCCCACGTCTCTCTTTCCCCCAATTCCCTCCCACTTCTCTTCCCTCCTGTGTTTTTCCCCTTCCCTCCCCTGTGTCTCTTCCCCCTCCCCTCCCCTGTGTCTCTTTCCACCTTTCCCTTCCCAGTGTCTTTTCCCCCTTCCATCCCCAGTGTCTCTCCCCCTTCCCCTCCCCAGTGTCTCCCCCTTGCCCTCCCCAGTGTTTCTCCCCCTTCCTTCCCCCTCCCCTCTGTCTCTCTCCCCTATGTCTCTCTTCCACCCTCTCCCACTGCCCTCCCAGTGTCTCTTTCCCCCCACATCTCTCTTCCCCCCATTCCCTCCACTGTGCCTCTTTCCTCTTCCCTCCCCTCCCTTGTGTCTCTTTGCCCCCTTCCCAGTGTCTGTTCCCCTCTTCATCTCTCCTCCCCAGTGTCTCCCCTTTCCTCTCCCCTCCCCAGTGTCTCTCCCCCCTTTCCTCACCAGTGTCTCTTTCCCCCATCCCTCTCCCCTCCTCAGTGTATCTTTCACCCTCCTCGCTCCTCCCAGTGTCTCCCCCTTTCCTCTCCCCTCCCCAGTGTCTCCCCCTTGCCCTCCCCAGTGTTTCTCCCCCTTCCTTCCCCCTCCCCTCTGTCTCTCTCCCCTATGTCTCTCTCCCACCCTCTCCCACTGCCCTCCCAGAGTCTCTTTCCCCCCACATCTCTCTTCCCCCCATTCCCTCCACTGTGCCTCTTTCCTCTTCCCTCCCCTCCCTTGTGTCTCTTTGCCCCCTTCCCAGTGTCTGTTCCCCTCTTCACTCCCCAGTGTCTCTCCCACCCTTCCCCTCCCAAGTGTCTCCCCCTTCCTCTCTCCTCCCCAGTGTCTCCTTATTCCTCTCCCCTCCCCATTGTCTCTCCCCCTTCCTCCCCCTCCCGTGTCTCTCTCCCACTCCTCCCTCCCGTATGTCTCTCTCTCTCCCACCCTCTCCCGCTGCCCTCCTTGTGTCTTCCCCCCCCCCCACATCTCTCTTCACCTCATTTCCTCCTGTTTTTCCCCCTTTCCTCCCTTGTGTCTCTCCCCCTTCCCTCCCCTCCCCTTTGTCTCCTTCCCCTTTCCCTTCCCAGTGTCTTTCCTCCTTCCCTCCCCAGTGTCCCTCCGCCCTTCCCCTCCCCAGTGTCTCCCCCTTCCTCTCTCCTCCCCAGTGTCTCCCTCTTCATCTCTCCTCCCCAGTGTCTCCCCTTTCCTCTCCCCTCCCCAGTGTCTCTCCCCCTTTCCTCACCAGTGTCTCTTTCCCCATCCCTCTCCCCTCCTCAGTGTATCTTACACCCTCCTCGCTCCTCCTAGTGTCTCCCCCTTTCCTCTCCCCTCCCCTCCCCAGTGTCTCCCCCTTGCCCTCCCCAGTGTTTCTCCCCCTTCCTTCCCCCTCCCCTCTGTCTCTCTCCCCTATGTCTCTCTCCCACCCTCTCCCACTGCCCTCCCAGAGCCTCTTTCCCCCCACATCTCTCTTCCCCCCATTCCCTCCACTGTGCCTATATCCTCTTCCCTCCCCTCCCTTGTGTCTCTTTGCCCCCTTCCCAGTGTCTGTTCCCCTCTTCACTCCCCAGTGTCTCTCCCACCCTTCCCCTCCCAAGTGTCTCCCCCTTCCTCTCTCCTCCCCAGTGTCTCCTTATTCCTCTCCCCTCCCCATTGTCTCTCCCCCTTCCTCCCCCTCCCGTGTCTCTCTCCCACTCCTCCCTCCCGTATGTCTCTCTCTCTCCCACCCTCTCCCGCTGCCCTCCTTGTGTCTTTCCCCCCCCACATCTCTCTTCACCTCATTTCCTCCTGTTTTTCCCCCTTTCCTCCCCTGTGTCTCTCCCCCTTCCCTCCCCTCCCCTTTGTCTCCTTCCCCTTTCCCTTCCCAGTGTCCCTCCGCCCTTCCCATCCCCAGTGTCTCCCCCTTCCTCTCTCCTCCCCAGTGTCTCCCTCTTCATCTCTCCTAACCAGTGTCTCCCCTTTCCTCTCCCCTCCCCAGTGTCTCTCCCCCTTTCCTCACCAGTGTCTCTTTCCCCCATCCCTCTCCCCTCCTCAGTGTATCTTTCACCCTCCTCGCTCCTCCCAGTGTCTCCCCCTTTCCTCTCCCCTCCCCAGTGTCTCTCCCCCTTCCCTCCCCTCCTCAGTGTCTTTTTCCCCCTTCCCTCCCCAGTGTCTCTTTCCCCCATTCCTCTCTCCTCCCCAGTGCCCCCCCCCCTTAGCCCCACCCAGTAGATTGGTACTTTGTAGCAGAGGATGTAGGTGGGAACTTGAAGGCACAGATAGGCAGCCCAAGTGTCTGCGCCTGTGTGGTATGCAGGGATCACCGGGCTGCATGAAGGGGGCGTGGTTTTGTGATGCCACATGTAACGTCATTGGGGGCGGGGCTTTCATGGCCATTTGGGAAAAGCTGTCACTCAACCAGCTCTTCCCATACCAGTGCATATTCAGTGCGGTACAGCTGTAATATGCTGTACCGCAAACACACCCACCTCATCTAGCTATGCATCAGAGGTGAGGAGGTGGAAGAATGTGCCTGAAGAAGACATTGAGAAGATAAGTATGTATTTTTTTGTTGCATTACATGTCTTAATGTTAATCCTCTTTTGCAGGTGGTATTATGCAGTCTATGGGACTTAAGTGGTCCTTTAAAGTATTTAGCACTGTATTGTACATGCATGTTGATTATCTTTCTGTATCCTCCGCTTTTTTTAGTTGACCCCTTTTTTTCAGATTTTTGTTTTGTCACCACATCGAATGTGTGAAACTGAATTGGATTACCAAGTCCAGAGGTTGAATCATCTGTTTCAATGAGCAGATCTAGACAAGTTGTAAGTGCTATGCACATTTATGATTTCTTCAATTAAATAGAGTGATTTCTGATGATCCTTTTTTCCATCAGATTCCGGTTGCAGTGATGTAGTGACCACATGTGACCCCGGTAGGTGCTATGCATCATGCTTATTCTAGACTATGACATTACCCCCTTTATGTATCCCATTTTTACCACAAGCCTCTTGCTCTCCCGGGATTCACCCACACCACACCCATGATATTAATGCATAGTCTTGACCATTTCTGTTTGGGCTCTGTGTATGAAATAAAGCTTTGTTATAGCGTTCTAATCGTGTCAGTGTGATTTCAATGCTTGGGGTTTTGGGAGATCCACATACATCACATATGGGCCACATTCCTATATATGTAAACTAATGAGCCCTAGTTACTATGCAATAGATCAATACATTTAACAATAATAATAGTCATATTAGCATTAGATATCATTTAATAACATATGCCATATATACTCATTATAAAGGGTTAACACACATGCAAATGTCCAATTATCAATATTGTGGAGTGTCAACATTCCCCTGAGGGCCTGATAGGGATATGACAGGTTATACTGGAGTGGGTTGCCAGTTCCTCTAGTGGATTGTGATTTGTCTGATCTCTCTGCTATAACGTGCCTACCTACAGTGGCCCTACATGGTATAGCTCACAGCTTCGGTCAGGCACACAAGCCCCTTCACCACCACCGCTTGGCAATCCAGAAGGGGACCAGGTGAACATACACCACACTAATGTAAATTGATGAATAGCAAAACATAATGGGAGGTCACCAAATGGGAATGAGTATACATCTTGGCACATGGACACCAACAAGGGTTTGGGACATTCCAAAATGGGTATAGCGGAGATTACTATTGATGGAGGCGAGTTGGCTGTTGATCCACGTGCCTCTGCACAGCATTCATGTATTTTTGTGGCCCCTCCTCTTTGGTTAGAGTAGATTAGTTTGGACAATATTTGAAGTAACCATTTCCCAGTCATCATGACATCAGATATACAGAAACACAAACCAATGAAATGATCATAAAAAATTACAAGGTCATGCATAATTGTTCACTCATTGCAGTACCCAGGAGGTCCAGGTCTCCCACAGAGCCACAGGTGTTGGCACCCCCTGTTGATGAGGGGAAACCAGAATATGCCGCCACCCCAGAGGATTCATGGCAAGAGGTGGAACTGGAGGCCCAAACTGGATCTGAGAGCCTGGGAAATCAACAGGATCTTGGGCTGCACTATGAACTCTGGGAGACAATGGTGGAGGAATGCAAGACAAGTCAGACACCTCCCAGACAGTTTGAGTCTCCACCCGGGCTCTCATCCAGGACTGCTTAGAAGTGCATGCCAGCACCTCCACTTACCACCATCTCCTGGACCCGAGAATCACCAGGCCCACCACCGCTCACCGCAAAAGCTCCTCAGCACCTCCCCACTCTGCCAGCACGGTGGATGCATCCTCCTTCAACAGATCTGCCTGGCACATCCCAGTACAGAAGTCAGCATCCACAACCCCAAATTGAACATAATCTGGATAACATTATGCAATTTATGTAGATGGAGGAGAACATGGTTTGAAACATCATGACTCACATGGCAAGCCAGCAGACATGCCTGAGAACAGACATTCACACATTGGGCTTCCAGCTCACATATTCAGAGAGCAGCCACAGGAGGACCTATAGGGAGATGAGGAGAGGTTCATGGCCAGGATGCAACGGTCTACAGAGTAGATGATTATGGCTTATGTGATAGCAATATTTTTAAACATCCTGCTATCCACAATCACATAGTCCATAATACTATTCTTTGTGGACATGTATGGTTATTTTTAACATTTCACCAATTAATGGTCAGTGAAGAATGCTCCAAGAAGAGGTGGTGCAGTCCCCTTTTGTATTTTATTATATCTGTTACTGATCAACATGATATTATTTTATTTTAGGCAAATCTCACACCCATCAATGCATTTTGATCATCTGAAAGCAGTGCAACCAAATAATGTAAGTAAACTATATATTTTTTTTTCATCGTTTCTGTGACCTCATAGATCCTAACACACCAGAGACATCTATATGCCCATGGTTTTGCTGATCCACTTGGTATTCATGGCAAAGATACTAGAGTGGGTTGTCAGTTCCTTCTCCAGTGGGCCACAGGACAAAGCTCCTGGTATTCCTATGTGGTCTCCCATTCAAGTACTTACCAGGCGCATCCCTGCTTGCCTTCAGGGTGGTGGGACCTCTTGGTTTTCTGACTTGGAATTGAACCCCGATCAGCGATGAAAATACTGAATCCAAACCACTGGGCCACCAAACTATATACACAGTGGATATCAGCTATTAGCTCATTGACATCCCTCCTCTAGAATTATCTCACATACCATATATAAATATATATGTAAAATCACTGTTATGTTGAATTAAAAAAATATATAGATTTTGGGGGCAGTACATAGCCCCGTGGTGATTAAACACCTTGAATAATTAAGCAAATTGAGGACAAATAGATAAGGATACATTTCCCATGCTCTGTAACTTAGTATATTTGGATGATATAATCTTTACTATTAGTAAAGCACCGAAAATATATTAGCATAAATTCCTTTGGGTGTATCCTCATGTACTGTATGCAACAGATTCTTCAGTAATCCATATACATGTAGCAGAATCACTGGGTCACCCATCAAATTTTATTTAAAACATAAATTGTGTGCCTAGAAGCACGTCAATAAAAAGGTTATTTGCTAGCAGAGTGTCCTGCTATATAATATAGGTATGGATATGCAGGTTAAGAGCTACGGACAAGTACTTAGTTATCATTTTCTATACACTACTCTATAGTGTTTCTTGTGATCCATTAAATCCACAAATATGTGTATGCCCTCCTTAGACACATAGAGCAATAGTCCTGAGATCTTGCAATAAATCCAGATTTGAAGTCAGTAAAATAGAGTGCGTTGATACGCCCATTTATTGAAATGACCTATATGTAGGATAACACCTCTTAATTTTGGAGGTTGCTGTAATAAACAAGGGAGAGAGAGAGATGTAATTCACCTCTTTAAACATGTCCGTTAGTTGATAATTAAAGACAAAGCAAACATCTCATGTAGTCCCAGTAATGGCTACAGGCTGTCGGAAAACTGGCAATTTCTCAATGTCCAGCGTTTATCCAAATTTGTGGGGCTATACTGTTAAAATGATCCCCCTGACAGTGTTGATATATATTGGCAGAGTAGTGCTAGTAGCAACAACATAACATCTTAGAGCTTCTCCATAGACCAGAAATGTTCCAGTGCGCTTGGTGGTACACGCTGTTTGCTAGTGTTACTCACATTGATTCTGGTGTTATGAAGGCAGACAACGGGATATCTCGATCTCCCAATAACTCCCGTTAGAGATATAGTGCTGCACTGATCTCGTGGCTGAAACCTGCTCTAGTGTCCCTTGATACAGGACACTGGCATCTGCAGCATAATTCCTCCTGACCGGCTCGGTTTTGCCTACTCCATGAGCTGTCTCAAAGGTAGAAAGTTTTGCTGAGCCCTCTCTGTACATTTCGCTGGCTTTTTAAAATGCTAGATGACTGACGTCACTCCTAGCAAATTTGCAGAGATTTAAAGGGGAACCGATCCTTTTCTATCTCAGTGTATCTTAGTAAAGTAAGGACTAAAGGATGATCTTGAGCTTGGGTTAACAGATTATCACTTGGTTAACAATTAAAGCAATTATTACATTAGTTATCACTTAGCACTTATAAAGGACTTAATAGTAAAAACAATAAATTACTGCTTTTTATGTATTAAATTATATATGCAGTGATCATATAATTTGATCTAGTTGCCTAACTGTTTAGCTTAATGGTAAATGTGCTAACTCTCTATGTGGAACCAATTTTTTGATTAAACTTATGGATATAGAGAAGTATATATTAATAATTTTTACTCCTATTTGCCCATTTATTTATGAGGGATTAGTTATTGTATTTAAAAATAATATAGCATAATGTTATTCTTATTGCTTGAATGACGGTCCCTTTTTGTTCATAGTTAAGCTTGCAGAATACATTTTTATTATTATTAATTATAGACTGATCTCTTTTGGTTCATAGTAAAATAACAAACACATATACTCAACAGATGTAAACTCAAGGAGAACTAATAGATCACATATAATAGTTGTCCAACTACAAGACATCGTCACGCTTTGCGTGGTACGTACGAAGGTGCTCATTGCCTGCAACCGTTAACTTGCAAATAAACAAGCGGGACTTCCACAAAAATCCTATCCCTCCCTGTTAAATATAGTCCTTTTATACTGGAATTCTAACTGTATATCCTGACCAGTTAACTTACATCTGACTGCTTTAAGAACTCCAAATACACTGGAAACTTATAAGTTAAAGTGTTTATTAACATACAACAGTAGTGGTGAGATTGGCATCTGAAATACAAGGCTCTACCTATATAATTTCTAATGTGTGTATGCAAGAGTGTAGAGTATTCCTCCTGATCCCTCTGTTCCTTTCCTAAGATAATTCTACTGCCCAGCAAGTCCATTTGTCCAAGTTATACACATCATAGCCACACCCTGGGATTGTCCCAGCCATTCAAATCTTTCATCAGTGAATGACCCCTGGATGTGATTCTTCATTGCACCTTTGCTCCAGCTCTTGTCTCTTGAGTTGATTTCCATTCTTTGTGTCCATGATGCAAATTCATCCCTGAGGCTTTTAGTACTGACCTTTTGTTGTTTGATCACCAGCAGGGTGTCATTCGGGAAAGTTAGCTTTCCTTTGTTCCTTATGACAGATAGCATCACAGATAACTGGACATCCACAAGCAAGAAATTCAAGCATATTAACCTCTTCAGTACAGCTCCGGAATTGGTTAATTACTCATATATTTATAACACTCCCCTATGTCTCTTCCCCTACTCCTCTCCTTACCCTGTGTCTCTTCCCCTCCTCCTCTCCTTACTTTGTGCCTCTCTTCCCCTCCCCCTCTCCTTACCATATGTCTCTCTTCCCCTCCCCCTCTCCTTACCATATGTCTCTCTTCCCCTCCTCCTCTTCTTAACCCACGTCTCTCTTCCCCTCCTCCTCTTTTTACCCCTTATCTCTCTTCCCCTCCTCCTCTCCTTACCCTGTGTCTCTTCCCCTCCTCCTCTCCTTATCCTGTGTCCCTCTTTCCCTCCTCCTCTCTTTACCCTGTGTCTCTCTTCCCCTCCTCCTCTCCTTACCCTGTGTCTCTCTTCCCCTCCTCCTCGCAAAACACTGCCGGCCATATACAACTTGGACAACCCCCACATTAGGAGATCTGAGATAAGCTCGGTACCCCACAATAACCCCTTGCTGCGGAGGTCCGATCTGACCCCTGAAGTGTGCCCACATTAAGCCCATGCTGGGGGGCCCATGGGGGACCCCCACAATGTCCCGACATTAACCCTTGCACGATCAAGACTCCACTGAATTTAAAAGGTCTAAATTACCTGCTGCAGGTTCTTAAAGGGCCCGCGGCACACAAACAGTTAAGCCCGGAAGCGAGGGTGCTGTAAGTAACCCCACTGGCACCTAAAATTAATTCCCAATGATGGGGGTCTCCACATTAGCCCCACATTATCCCTCGCAGTGGGGCCCCCGATCACACACGGTTGGGGACCCCCACTGCAAACAAAATTCGAATTTCCCATAAACTTTGAATAAACCCTGTCACTCATGGGGGTCACAGAAAAAAAAGCTACATTACAGAAAATAAAAAAAGCTACATTACAAAAAACAAAAAAAGCTACATTACAAAAATAAAAATATATAAATTATATTACAATACAATACATATACAATACCACCTATCTAAATACACACATACCGCCTATGTAACATACATTAAATCCTATCTACATACACAAACCCAAAATCTAACCTAAAATAGAATAATTAAGACCACTTACCTTTGCCGACCCCCCTTCAGATCGCCACCCTAGGAAAAAAAATAGAATCCGAGCTCCCAAAAAAAAAGAAAAAAAACTAACAGAGCTCCGCACTCACAGAGCTCCCAGATGCTAATGAGGCCCTTAGAGCCTTTTCCGCAAGAAAATTGGCAATGGTGCCTTCTGATTGGCTGAAAAGGCTGTCAATCAAATGTCATCCAATCAGAAGGCGCCAAGGTGTGTGCCATCAGAATGGGATACACCCCCATGGGGTGATTGGTTGGAGGCATCTGTGCCTTCTGATTGGCTGCAGTTACAACATCCATTCAGAAGGCGCTATTCTCTTCAGCCAATCACAATGGGATACACCCCCACGGGGTGATTGACTGAAGGCATCTGCACCTTCTGACTGGCTGTTGTCACTGTTAATCAGACCACAGGAGGAAGAATAAAAAAAGATATATATAAATATATATATATTTTATTTTATTTTGCAAAACTTTTTACAAATATATTTTCCTTTATATTCTTTATTGTTCCCACTGTTTTTTTGTAGACAATAATAATAATTATGAGTCGGTCCGGTGGCAACCTGACTCAGTGTACATCCTGTCATATGTATGCAATAATGGAACAGATGATCCAGGGTCCATACCTCTGTGACAGGTGTGAGCATGTTGGCTCTCTAGAAGCTCAAATTGGAGAACTGGAGAGGAGAATTGCAGAACTTAGTGATATTGCTCCACTGGAAAGGGAGTTGGTGCTCACTGAGCAAAGTTTAGCTGGGCCTAGCATGGAGGGTGGAGCTGGGGCTAGTGAGGATGTCCAGGGAGGTACCTTGTTTACAGTTAGAAGGGCATCAGGGGGAACAGGAGGAGGCAGGCCAGCTCTGTGTTGGCAAACACCAACAGATTTGACAGATTGAGTGAAACTGTGGGGGATGTCCATTCAGGAATGGCAATGCCAGATAGAGCTGTTCCCTCTAACAGCAGGGAGAACAGTTCTACTGGAGGAGTGGGAGGGCAGAATAGGTTTTGGTGGTAGGGGACTCCATTATTAGGAAGGTAGACAGATCCCAGCAGTCTCCCCGGTGCTCGGGTTCGTCATGTTGTGGATCGGTTAGACAAATTATTGGGAGGGGCTGGAAATGAACCGGCGGTCTTGGGCACTACTGAAACGTGGTGGGATGAATCTCATGACTGCACTGTTAATCTGGATGGTTATAACCATTTAGGAAAGATAGAGGCAATGGTAAAAGAGGAGGAGGGATTTGTCTGTATGTTAAGCCTGAATTTAAGCCTATAGTCAGAGAAGATATTTATGGTGCAACTAGTGATAAAGTTGAATGTTTGTGGATAGAGTTAAATATTGTAGCAGCAAATTCCAAAAGCATATTAGTAGGAGTATGCTATAAACCCCCAAATATAGCTGAAAGTGAGGAAATACAATTATTGTTACAGATTGGAAATGCAGCTAAGCATGGGCGAGTTCTAATAATGGGAGATTTTAATTACACTGAAATAAACCGGATAAATGAGACCAGCAGTTCAGCTAAGGGGAGCAGGTTCTTGAGTACACTCAGGGATCATTATCTGGCCCAGGTTATACAAGAACCTACTAGAAATAAAGCCATCTTGGATTTAGTTATCACAAATAATATTGATATAGTATCAAATGTTGGAATAGGGCAAACATTGGGAAACAGTGATCACAACACAGTCTCAGATTGAATTAAAAACAAAATTTTAAGGGGCCAACAACAACTCTTAATTTTAAAAGGGCAGCAATACAAAGTATAGACTGGGACAGATAACTGATAGGTAAAAACACTGAACACAAATGGACAACATTTAAATCCTTACTAAATATACATACTTATCACTATATACCATGTGGAAATAAAAGTAAAAGGAGTAAATCACATCCAATGATTTAAAGATCAAGATACAGAGTAAACAACAGTCATTTCAATTGTACAAACAAGAGGGGACAGAGACTGTATTTTTGGGAGTACAAGGACATCAACAAGGCTTGCAAAAGGGCTATTAGACTGGCTAAAATAGAAAAAAAAATGAATTGCAAAAGAGAGTAAGACTAACCCTAAAATACTTTTCAAGTATATTAATGTGAAGAAGGTGAGGAAGGAAGATATAGGAACATTAAAATGTGATACAGGCTGTCTGAAAATTAGTGACCAGGAAAAGACAGATGAGCTAAATAGGTTATTTTCTTCGGTATACACAAGGGAGGTACCAGTGGTTGGGACACTGCAACATAATGGGGCTACACTACCTTTGCCGAATAATTGGTTAACGCAGGAAGTAATCCAAAAGAGGTTGGAAAAAATAAATGCTAATAAAGCCCCGGGTCCTAATGGAATACATCCAAGTGTACTGATGGGACTGGGCTCTGTAATAGCCAAACCATTATAATACATTTTTCAAGATTCACTCAACACACGGTCTCTACCAGATGACTGAAGAAAATAAAATTTGATACTTATATTTAATAAGGGAGCAAGAGCAAATCTGGGGAATTATAGACCATTAAGCCTCACTTCTGTAGTGGGGAAGCTTTTAGAAGGGTTAATAGGGGACAATATACAATAATATGTCTATTTGAACAGGATTATAAGTAGAAGTCAAAATGGATTTATGAGGGATAGGTCATGTCAAACAAATCTAATTAGTTTCTATGAGGAGGTTAGTAGGAACCTGGATCAAGGCAATTCAGTGGATGTAGTCTTTTTGGAATTTGCAAAGGCTTTTGATACAGTGCCACATGGGAGACTATTGTGCAAACTAAGAGATACAGGAATTGCAGTAAATATCTGCTCATGGATTGAGAGCTGGCTAAAAGACAGGAAGCAAAGGGTGGTTGTAAATGGAACATATGACGATTGGACTAATGAGGTAAGTGGGGTTCCTCAGGGTTCAGAATTAGGTCCTCTCCTTTTTAACATATTTATTAATGAATTAGAGGTAGGACTGGAAAATAGTGTCTCCATTTATGCTAATGACATGAAGTTGTGCAAGGTAATTAAATCAGATAATGAGGCGCTTTCCCTCCAAAGGGATTTACATAAAATTGAGGAATGGGCACCTAAATGGCAGATGAGATTTAATACGAATAAATGTAAAGTTATGCATCTGGGAAGGAAAAATAGCCATGCAATTTATAATCTTAATTGAGCAAATCTAGGGGTATCAGATATTGAAAGTGATTGGGGAGTGCTTGTGGACAACCACCTAGGTAACAGTGCTCAAAGCCAAGCAGCAGCTGCAAGGGCAAATAAAATATTAGCATGTATTAAGAAGGTTATAGAGGGAAGGGAAGCAAATATAATTATGCCACTGTACAAATCCATAGTATGCCCTTATTTGGAATATGGAGTACAATTTTGGGCACCACTTCATAAAAAGGACATTTTAGAGCTGGAAAAGGTACAGAGGAGGGCAACAAAACTAATAAGGGGAATGGAGGGGTTAAGTTATGAAGAAAGACTAACTAAATGAAACTTATTTTCTCTAGAAAAAAGGCGTCTAAAAGGAGATATTATTACCTTATATAAATACATCCAGGGGCAGTATAAAGATTTGTCAAGGGAGCTTTTTTGTGCTTAGAGGTTTTCAACTGACAAGAGGACATCCCTTGAGGTAAGAAGTAAAAAAAATTCCACCTTAAAGAAAGAAAAGGGTTCTTCACAGTAAGGGTGGTTAATCTGTGGAATACTCTATCAGAGGAGGTGGTGACAGTGCATTCGATAGATAACTTTAAAAGGGGACTGTATTTATTTCCAATTTAAAAAGGGAATTCAGGGTTATCCTGGATAATTAGAGAGGGAGTATTGGTCCAGGGAGGAATCCGATCTCCAGTATCTGGGGTCAGGAAGGAATTAATTATTTTTCCCTTTGAGACGATTGGCTAAGTTTCACCTGTTTTTGTTTTTTTTCTGTTTGCCTTCCTCTGGATTAATTAATAATTTTAAAATAAAAATAAAATAAAAAATAAATAATTAAATAATTGATTAATAATTAATTAACAACTAATTAATGAATAACTAATTTGCATATTGCAGATCAGAGGAGATCTTAAAAGGTTAAACTTGATGGACTGAAAGTCTTTTTTCAACCTTAATTACTATGTAACTATTTAAGTATGTAACCCTACGTTCTGTTATTATGAGTTGTTCTAATGTGCCGCACCACCTTTTAAAGGCCTTTCTGTTTTTCCTATGTAGATCTTATTGCAAATGCAAACCATTACATAAATAACTAAGGATGAATTGCAATTGTAAAATTTGTTGATTGCATATTGTTTTCCAGTATCGGGATGCTCGAAGACCTTTTCTGGCATCACAAATTGACACGCTGGGGTAAAGTGTTCTACACAACCCTTCTTGGGTATCCCTTCCTGAATTCCCTCCTCTCAATTATCCTTAATCAAGTCCATGAGGTCCTTAAAGACCTCTGCATCCTCTACTAACACATTCAATGATACCATGTATGCATGTTTTCGGATTCAGATCCTTAATATTCTCAAATGTATTCGTACAGTACGTGGGAACAAATTATAAACCCTTTTCCAGTACTGTAATGTGGATAGGTGTTAGCTCAAATTTTTATACATTTTGTTCAATTAGTATCAATGCTGAAATGACTGTTGACTTACATAGTTGTATTGTCATATGTAATCAAATCTTGCAGTTATACATGTCATACTCTTAACAATCTGGGAGCAGATTAATTTATCTGATGTCATTTACAGACATTGATGATGATGACATTTGTTAACCATCATTATTAATGTGTACATGTTCATCCATCATCACATATAATAGTCGTCAAACTGAGATTTGTCGTCAAGCGAAGCGAGGAGTGCAAGTTGCTGCAATGAGCGGCGAAGCCAGCAGCACCGTCACACATGGGAGACACGCGAAGCTAGGCGAAACAGCCGCCCAGCACTTAAGCAGCCGAGCAGCACTTAGGCCGAAGGCATTCAATGCAGACAGAGGCACCGTCACACATGCGAGAAAAGTGCCAAAGGCGCTCATCTGCGAGCCTCTGAAAGAGAGGCGAGCCATTGAAGCACATAGCACGTAATTTCAAAAACACTCAAAACAAGAAAAATAATTAAAAAAAAAAAAAAAACTCTCACACACAGCATAGGGGGAGAGTCAGAAAGCCTGGGAGTGAGGTTGCAAGCAATTTTAAACCTTATTTGCCATTTTTCGTCACTGGAAAATCGGCTAAGTAAGAAAAAGAAATGGGGGACGAAAAATGTAAAAACATTTGAAACAAGATGAAGATGAGGCTCTGCAACGCCAGGCACGCAGAACTTAGAAAATACACAACGGCACAACCAGTAACACTTACACTGACCACGCCAGGTACATAGGACTTTGAAAATACAACCAACGAGGAGCAAAAGCCTCACATTGTATGACAACCAGCATTGCCAGCCTTGCAGGCACTAAAACTTAACCCAAGGCAGTAGTGCCCTAAACAACACAGGCCTATAAAGTACACAGGGGAGAGGCTCGCAATGAGGGCCGAAGGTGCTGATTGCGAGACACGTGATGAGCACCAAAGGCGCTCAGCGCAGGGCTAGAGGTGAGCGCAGAAGGTGCACAGAGGGCCCATAGCCTCGCATTGTTTGGCAAACAGCATTGCCTGTCTTACAATTTTATTGCCGTAATTTTTTGACAGGCAATTCGCTAGTGATATCATAATAATCATTTATCATCCAATAACACCTGCATATCTATGAAATGTGATATCACGGTGGCTCAACAATATCATATGGAGATTGTGATACTATTACTCTTGGCCCACTAAATGAGTTCATAGAGCACTACTTGTGAGATCCCACAGCATTACTATTAGTCATGTCAAGTAATTTTCCATGACAGATACCATATGTTTACCACTTCTTGTAGATAAAGATTAGGTGGGTTTACTGTTACAGTAACAATATGATGTTCAAAGTCTATATTTTTGAACACACTGTATGTGTGTGTGAATGAATTGGATTACATAATCAAGGAGTTATGGAATCTATTTAATTGAGCAGACGAAGATACAACGTAAGTGCTATGAATTTTAATGTTACTTCTATTATATGAGGTGAGGATGTATGAGATATCTTTTCATCTGATTATCATTACTGTGCTGTAATGTCCACATGTGACTCTAGCAGATGCTATGTGTTATGATTATTACACAGTTTTACATATAAGGCTTTCCATTAGTCCTTTTTGCAATCAGCCTCTTGGCCTCTTGGGAGTTGCGTACAAGACATGTTATCAATGTACAGTTGGTTACATATATACTGTGTATATAATAAACAAATCCCTCCCCCCCAGATTCTTCTATATTTGTATGTATGTATATATAAGCTATTTTATGGCCTGTGTATACAACGAGCCAGAATTATTCTACCCCTGATGTATAGGCACATTTTATTAAAGACAGTAAAATGGCAGCAAAACTGCGATTCTTTGTGGCCAGCTTACTGCCCTGCGTAGCGATACGGCTATGCTGCTATTCGAATGGACAGTGCCGCAAGGACGTCCCCCTTTTGGCCGGTCGTAAACTATGCCGCAAGCATTTCCCACATGCCTGTAAATTGTGTTTCAAGGCAGCAAAGTCGGAAAACTGTAAATGCGAATATAAATTCAAGACAGCACTGTAAAGCACTGTAAATGATGGCAACATAATGGAGGACATGAGGATTAAGAGCAACACCCTCTCAAGCTTGCACATTGCCCAAATCCATATTTCATTTCAGGTTTATTTTCCGTCCCAAGTCCCGTGGGCTTCAATGACCTCGAAGACAGTAAATCGTTGTTAAAACCTGTACAGGTTTAGAGGCTGAAGGCCGCAAACTCAAAGCATTGTAAATGCAAATATATATTCAATCCAGCACTGTAAAGCACTGTAAATGATGGGGAACACAATGGGGGACATGAGGATTAATAGCAAAACATTCTCAAGCTTGCACATCACCAAATTATAATAATTGATTCTAGGTTTAATTTCCGTCCAAAGTCCCACTGGCTTCAATGACCTCCAAGCCCGTAGCTCGTTATTCAAGCCTGTGCGGGCTTTGAGGGTGAATGTCCTCTAAGCCCGTGGGACTTGCATGATAGATAGAACACAAAGATTGAACATTAAATTACATTTCTTTATTTGCAGATTTGAGAGTAGGGGAATGTTGAGCTAATAATTCTAAGACCAAACATCACTTTCACTTTTAATAAAAGTATAGGATGGCTTTTCTATTTGCTTAATTAGTGCTACGATTTGTAAGTAAACCCTTTGTGACACCTCCGTGCCCCAAGTGACCTGTGGGTCTATTTTACCCATTTACGGACTTGACAGACGCTAAACCCGCAGCCGTTGCGGGTCTGATATGCTCCAAGCCCGTGATACACAGAAATTGAACATGAATTACAAAAAAAATGATTTGCAGATTTGAGTGTAGGGGAATGTTGTGCTATGAATTCTAACTCCTCCAATCACTTTCACGTCTCATAAAAGTACAGGATGGCTTTTTTATGTGCTTAATTGGTGCGATGATTTGTAAGTAAGAGCCTTTTCTCTTGTCCCATAAATGAGTAAAGTTTTAATAGGGAAATAAAGTAAAATCGAAGAAAGAAACACTGATAATATATTAAAAAGAGAAAGTGTGTCATTCCTAAAATTATTTTCAATAAATGTCAAAAAGTGTCACTGTCCCACAATATTCTGGGATATAAATGGTGACAAATTTGACTTGACCGATAAATATAATAAATTGAAAAGGTTAGACCTATTATTTATATGGTAGTAGTATCAGTAGTATCTTTGATACATTTTATGCATTCCTCATATGCTAAATATTTGCTAATCATAGGTATGCAATAGATCAATTTTATTATAGTATATAGGAATGTAATTTATTATAAAAATAGTGCACTAAATGCAAAAATAGTTAAAAACATAAAGAGACAAAAACAGGGAAAGGAATGGTGCATATAGATCCGCTGTACTGGACATTTTATATATATATATATATATATATTTATCTCTGCAAAATACATGTATGGCACTTTTAGCATCATTAAACCATAACCAAATGTTTGGTTTTACTATTTAAGTGTAAAGAAACAGACACAGAGCATCACTTATATCCCTTGCTGGCATGCAATATGCCTAAGTACTTGCGTTTTGTATAGAGAGAGAATCTCTGCTGATACAGCTTACATATGCTTAGATTAGATGCACCATCCTTCCCCTACTCCCAATGGTCCATTTTGCCCCTGTATTGGGCTTCCTCATGGGCTATGGAATGAAGAAAGTTATCACCTATTTAAGGCCTGGGCACTTCCGGGTCTGTTTTCCTGGTATGCGCGTCACGTGCGTCATGTGACGAGCGTTAACGTGTGAAGTCCTTGCGTCTTGAATAAAAAATAAAAAAAAACTTTATGTACAAACGGAATGGACAACTGGTTATGTATAGGAAATAGAATGCCCTGAACTTGGATATGTGTACGCACTTATGTGTAATACACTTCTTCTCTCAAGTTTCATGAGATATCCAATAATTATATTCATATTTACATTTATTTTAGTTCACTCCAATGCTATAAATATGCTGAGAGAGTATTTACAAATTTAAATCTATATAGATACACACTTTTCTCTTTATAAGGTGCAAGAAAGTATGTCCTATGCCTGTTATCTAGCTTTAGAATTAACAATATATATAAGGCTATCATGCATACACATATTCAAGTTCAGGGCATTCTATTTCTTATACATAACCAGTTGTCCATTCCGTTTGTAAATAAAGATTTTTTTTGGGGGGGGGGTTTATTCAAAAGACGCAATGACGTCAAACGGTAACGCGCGTCACGTGAAGCACGTGACGCGCATACCAGGAAGAGAGACCCGGAAGTGCCCAGGCCTTAAATAGGCCATATCTTTCTTCATTCCCTAGCCCATGAGGAAGCCCAATACAGGGGCGAAACAGACCATCGGGAGTAGGGGAAGAATGGTGCATCTAATCTAAGCATATGTGAGCTGTAATGTTTTCTCTTTTGTATATATTCCAGTACAGCGTATCTATATGCACCATTCCTATCCCTGTTTTTGTATCTTTATGTTTTTAACAATGTTTGCATTTAGTGCACTATTTTTATAATAAGTGTGTTACATTCCTATATACTATAATAAAATTGATAATCTATTGCATACCTATGATTAGCAAATATTTTGCATAAGAGGAATGCATAAAATGTATCAAAGATACTACTGATACTACTACCATATAAATAATAGGTCTTACCTTTTCAATTTATTATATTTACCTGTTAAGTCAAATTTGTCACCATTTATATCCCAGAATATTGTGGGAGAGTGACACTTTTTGACATTTATTGAAAATAATTTTAGGAATGATACACTTTCTCTTTTTAATATATTATCAGCGTTTGTTTCCTGGATTTTACTTGATTTCCCTAATTTCCCTATTAAAACTTTACCCATTTACATTATTTAGTGTTAACCACTAGGAAATTATGTAGGTCGTTACTTTATACTTGTGCCATAAATCCAAGCTTCAGAAAAAAGGTACCCCTCAATATTTTTAAATATTACTTTACAGTGAGTTTTCACGAGCCTGAACTAAGCAAAATTTTACACCTGCATTTTCATGAAAATCTAAACTTAAAAGAATAGATTTTAAAGTTTTTAAACATAAATCTTTTAAAATTTCCACTCCAAATTAGGTTTTTACTTCTTTATTTTGGGTACATCAAATCACAAATAAAAAGAAAAGTCAAAGTTTAGAATATGTGTCACGGGCCACTTTTCCTGTTCCTGTATCTTAGCCCATATGAGCCACCATAAAGGACAAACTGCTTGGTTCCAGCCACTAGACTATATGCATAAACACCTCCATTGTATTGTAATCTGTTTTGTCCCATTGTTTGCCAGATAAAGTTAATGTACTCTATCTGAGGTCTGGACCACTAGACATGGATACAGCATTATGTGTATTTGGAGGTTGGCCTATTGTTCACAGGTGCCAGCCAGGATGCCAGGATGCCAGACTATTAGGCCACATGTGGAGTCAATCTCCTGTGTTTGTCTGCCACTCCCTGTCATTGTTGTGTTGTATACAACCCCCTCTGTATCTAACCCCTATAAATATTGTTGACTTTCCAAAAATAAATCAGTTCTCTGCTGAGACATATAGAAATGATATGTTCTCTTATTTGCTCCCGGTGGCTGCAATACTGATCCTATCTCTACCCTGCAAATTACTTGTCCTGATCACTACCACAGGAAGGTTACTGAGACTCCTGGAAGTGCTGATTACTGATGGAGAAACCCTGGCTGATACAGAAGCCAGATATCAGGGTGCTGGTGCAGAGATTTCCAAGAACCCACCAGTCCATGTGGGCAGTCTATAGCAGGTGGCCCTGGGCAGTAATAGCCCCTACCCCTGGGATTGTCACAATATGGTTTGGTACTAATATTGTGAGCATGACCACAGAAAAAACATAAATATTAACACAGTAAAAAATAATTATCTGGTTATGGTCCAAATATGTTCAGCTTTGCTGTACAATTAATTTACCACACCATTACATACATTATTTTTAGATTTTAGTGTGTTTTTGACCAAAAATCTATTAACTGTCTTATCAAACACTAAAATCACAAATCACAACACAGAAAAGCATAGAAAAACCAATGAGGATTTAGAAAAAAAGGATTGCACACAGATTTTATTGCACATACATTTTACATTTTTGGATTCGCATCAAAATGTGATGGATCGGAAAACATCTATCAGTTTTTCATCCCCTCCATACCCCCTGAATTGGTGCTATTTCATAGACAACTTAGTAATGATGCATGGTGTATGAACATTGCAGGGAACATGAACAGGTGCTTTGGAACCAGATAATGGCAAGAAACTTTGATTCCTACAGCATTCTATCCACCCCATGAAGTAAGAAGTACCTGCTGACTAGAGGGAAGTAGGGATTGTTTAAGGGAGGGGCAATGGGAGCTTTAGTGAATGTTTCAGAGAGCACTTTAAATAAAGAAAAGGGCTGTCTTCCTAGATACCAAAGGGACTACTTGCCAGTATTTATTGCACTTCTAGTTTACGGAACATTCATCTGAATACATGGTTAAAAGTGGAAATGAGATGTAATTGCACAGTATTAAAGGGATATCTAAGTTTGCTGGATTATGAATGCATGAGTGGATGAGAATCCGTAGTGTGTGAAAAAAAATGTTTGCATGAAAAAATACCAAAATATACATTTAAACACTCGCCTTGTATTCAGCTGAATTACTTGAATTTGCAAACAGTTGGCTTTCAAAGTTGACACCCCCAGCCAATCTCTACTAAAAATATATATATATGGATTTGTGGGCATATTTGTGTGTCCCAGCTCAACTTCCCAGAATGCAGTGTAATAAATGTTTTTCTCGGAACTCTGAGCTGGAAGCAGGTTTTTTAACTTGCTTTAGACATTCAAATGTGAACACAGATGTACTTTTTACTATATGGATAAATATATATATATATATATGGATACATATATATATATATATATATATATATATATATATGGATATATATATATATATATATATATATATATATATATATATATATATGGATATATATATATATATATATATATATATATATATATATATATATATAGATGTATAGAGATATATAGATATATATATATATATATATACTGTATATATGGATATATATATATGGATATATATATATATGGATATATATATATATATATATATATATGGATATATATATATATATATATATATATATATATATATATATATATATGTATGTATATGAATATTGAAGTGGACATGTATATAGGCATAGTTTTAAGTACTTAGACTCAAGGATACATCCATTGTTATACACCAAGCCGACAAAGAGGGAGGCATAGTTATCCAGAACAGAAAGGATTATTTGCAAGAAGCATACAATCTATTTGGGGATGTGGATACTTACCTTGTTTTACCAGCTGATCCAACAGAGGAATTCACAAAGAAATATCACAATTTAGTTGCACAGGCGAAAAAAAGAAGGCATCTTGAATAATAGCGAAGCCAAATTTTTGGACATTACTTGCCCAAAGAGAGCCTTTATTTACCATCTTCCAGAGATATACAAAGACCCTATAAATCCACCTGGACGTCCTATAGTTTTGGGCATTGAGCCACTTGACGTAACATCACTCTATACCTCAATACCACAACATCTAGGGGCGGCAGCTTCAAAATTATTCCTGGATTCATGTGGGAACATGGAATACATTCAGACTAGCTTCATCACAGAGGCTATTCTAGCTATCCTGGAACACAATTATTTTCTTTTCGAAGGCAGATATTATCTGCAAAAGAAAGGGACTGCCATGAGCTCAAAATTTGCCCAAAGTTTTGCCATTTTTTCCATGGGGCTTTGGAAAGACCTGTACATTTGGCAAAACAAGCTCTTAATTTCCAGCATTATCTATTACAAGAGGTTTATAGAAGATATCATAATCATCTTGCAAAATAATCCAGCACAAGGTAAGGAGTCCTTTTCAAAATATGTCAATGCTGACAATATGAATCTCCAATTTACAATGAATAGTGATCGAGTATCCGTTTCTTTCTTGGATGCAGTGGATTACGCCTGTACACTAAATCTACGAACATGATAAAGACAAAAAAGAGGCACTTATGTTTAGTAAGAAGTTCAGTGGTACGTGTAAATGTGGAATGAGCAAATGTGGGACTTGTGGATATCTCAAAACTAAGTAGAAAAACAAATTTACTTCATTCTATAAGAAAAAAAGAATACAAGATTCAGGATCTTACAAATTGCAGAACGGACCATGTAGTATATGTAATTTCATGCTATTGTGGAAAAAAATATGTGGGCCATACAAAGAGACCCTTGAAGGCAAGATTTAGGGAACATCTGTATCACGTCTACAAGGGTACTCTGACAAACATTTTTTAGACACATATGACTAAGAAACACAACAAAATTAATAAAGGAATTATTATTCAGGCCGTGGAGCATGTAACGCTGAAGAAAATGTGAGGAAACGAAATGATGGCTTTAAGAGACAAAAGGCAGAAACCAAGTGGATCTATTTATTGGGGACCTTGGAACCCCAAGGACTCAACGGGATATCAATTTGAAGGCCTTTTTTACAATCCTGATTGGACACTATCAATAAACATTGATAAATATATTGATAAGAAATATGATAGATTTATTATGTATAGTATTATTTGGTCCTTTTATACATGTATATAAGTGTGTGGAGATGCAAAGCGTACAATAGAGTCCTGCAGGCCCATATTCCCCTCATATTCATATTTAACATATCCAGTCTTGAGATAAAAATGCCTGAAGAAGAAATAGGCCTGATCCCTCTTAGTCATTACAGGTACATGGTCCATATATATATACACATCTATCTATAAGATCCAATAGTACCGCTTTTCTTCTTACTCAGAGACATTCTACTGCCAAACAATCTAACAACAGTATGAATATGAATATATATATATATATAAGGTAGTATTAAATGAGGTGGATAAACCTAATAAGGTATTTCCACTGTACATTACTCCCAAGATGTAGGAGTTTTTACTAAACTTTTATGCTATAAGACCTTCACTTTAAGTACACTCTCTTCACAGGGATAAAAATAAATACATATGCAATTTAAAATTATACATTAACCCATTCATTCTTTAACTTTGGCATACATGGAATAACATACACATTTATGCTATTACAATGGAAGTCAATGGAAGAGGGAGCAAATACACCTTTTATTATTATTATTATTGTCTCATTATTATTATATATTTTTATATATATATATATATATATATACTTTTTATTGCTTATTCTCCATTATATTTCATATATAAGCTGAGTATTTAGAGGGATAGCACTAATTTGTATTCAATTGTAAACTAACACTATTTACATTTCCCACTAACTACCTAAGCCTCTAACTAGAAATACAGCGCAGTAGAACCAAAAATAGATCTCCAGATTGTAGCCATGGTAACCTAGAAGCAAAGCACACTGGGCGTATCCACAACAAACAAGCACCATTGTTTAACTTAGTACCAAGCCTTTAAAAGCTATCTGGGATCTGAGAATGTTAATACCGCCAACATTGCAGATACTTATCAGAAACCAGGTAAGCAAGGTGCAGGCATGATTTTAACCATGTATAGCTTCAAGCCTTTGTGATATTTAACATCCACATATGCAGTTTTTTAAATATGGGGAATATAGCTATTTGAATTACTAGGGTGTCTCCCTCCCTCACAGTTTCAGTACCTTTTAGAGTATTTAAGGAATATACATTTATCAACTACTATTAAATTATTAAAGATGATACATTAGATTAGACTGTGTGCAGCTCCATTTAAAAACGGGCTAGATATAGATCATCCATACTAATATGCAAACACATCACATATAACGACCTTGCTGTAAAGAGCGTTGAAGGTGCTCATTACAGGCTTTGCAATGAGCGCCCTTAAGATTTAGAAAAAGGCTGGCAATGAGCACAAAGGCGCTTATTGCCAGCCCCATGATGAGCGCCAAAGGCGCTCATTGTCAGGCCCACAAGACTTTGAAACAGGCTGCCAATGAGCGACTAAGGCTCTCATTGCCAGGGCCACAATGAACGGCCATAGGCCTTTGACGCTAAGCGAGAGGCCCGCAAAGAAGACTGTGGGAGAGACTCACAATGAGTGCCTTCACATTTTATTGCCGTTATTTTTGACGGGCAAGTTGCTAGTATATAAATATGCATACGTAATGCTATATATTTAACACATAGATCTGTACACATTTATATGAAGAATCACTACAGTAATGGTACATTTACATTTTTATATTCATTTTTTCATTATTATCAATATTTTAAGAGAGTTTTAAAATAGGAGGTAAAGTGCTCACATATTTTTATCATTATATAACTTGGAGCTAGTATTATTATTTTTATTTTTTTCTGTTATTCAAGTTTACTTATAAGTTCATCTTGGAGAACTATTTATGATCATCCTAATGGGCCATGTACCTCACCTGTATAAGCAATAAAGCTTACCATATAGGGAATGAAAAGTGCAGCTATGCATATTTCAAAACTGGGGTGTACTCATACCATCATGCACAAACTTATAACTTAATGAACTATAGCAATGAAGAAACTTGTGTGAGTATGTATACATATAAGTATAGTTTTGTATCTATTACATTTGAGTCTAAGTATTTATAAGTATGCCTATATACATGTCCACTTCAATATTCATATACATATGGGTGTATTTTTGCAGGTTACAGGCTTTACAGGATGTTAGAATCACTAAAACCGTAAATCGCTATTCAATACCGCAGTCTCAAGCACAAAAATCGGCACCCTTAACTCGCAAACGCGCAAATCGGCAGTAATTTTACATTCGCAAATAGAAGTCGCACGCGTTACAAGCAAAGTTCGCAAATCGGCAATGACTTTTTTGACGGTCGCGAATATAAGCCGCACCCGTAACTCGCAAGCTCAAAAATTGGAAAAAAGGTGCGGCTTATATTCGAACCAATACGGTATATATATATATCTATATATATATATATATCCATATTGGGCGGTACATCACTGAAGAAGCCATGATTTTCATCTGACAAAAATATTTGTTTTTAAAACTTTACTACTTATATATTTAGGTCCTTGATCCTTGATTGTGCTTTATAAATAAAGCTATTATTCTCTCAACCAGTTTGTGAGCTGCTATCACAAAATAAGGGTGTGTGTATATGTATAACATTCTTATTTTTAAGATTAGATATAAAACAACCAATGTAGCCATCTATGAGACTGGTTGCTCATCCATAAACAACAGAATCTCCATCAAGAGCAGCAGTTACTCATGGATGACAAGACACCATACAGATCTTGAGATTAAATACCTCATAAATACTGAGGTAAACCAAGGTGAGCATATTACCATTACAAGTCTATTCATCTATCCAGCACCAGTAGATAATATACACTAGGAGAGCCTGCATTGTTCTCTACCCCTCCCCTCTCTTATTTTTTAGTGTTATCATCGGACATTAAAGTGAACATGTCCTACTAAAAACAATGGCTACCCTATATATACTTATTTATAGAGACATTGGTTACATTGATTTGTACCAGTCCCACCAGGCTCACCAACGTAAAGGAATTTCAAACCTTATCTCTCATGGACATACGTGTGATATTCTAACCTAAGCGCAATTGTCACCATTGGGACTCAGTACCACTAATCTACTACATATGATAATTAATTTTGCAACTTTAGTTTTTTTAATGGTTGATGATTGTTATGCAGACTTTGACAATAAAATATATCTTTGAAATAACCAAGACTATGGCTGTTTTTGTACTTTGAGTGCAGGAGACCTTTGTGGTCCATAGACTCACTTTCCTTTTGTTAATTTCTGTTAACGTTAGTTTTTGTTAAGTGTATTTTTTTTATCTTCTGAAAATATTTTTCTACAATCATGTTCTTCAAAATAGCTTACATTAAATATAGGACTACAGTGGTCATTTTATCCTCACATGTGTACTTTATTCACATTGGTTGTATTTGGAAATTTTCTCACTAAACATTAACCATAAATATATCAAATGTTCTGCACTTCAACTAGTTTAACACAACAGAAGTCAATGATTGATAGAGGTAATATAATAATTAAAGAAAAATATGATTCCTAGGAATAAATAATTTAAAAACTGTCTCATCTGTGGAAAAGTTATACACTAGTTATTAAAATGAGTTAACATGATTTTAATTCTAAAATTGGAAAGGAGTTTGTGTTTTGGGAACAGAAGTTTTAGGATTATAAATGTCAGTAATTATCTTAATATTAAGCATCCATATCAAGAATATTTAATTTTCATAGTTTCCTAACCTTTTCAGACTAATTAGTAATTGGAAGGAGAAACATGCTGGTAATTTTTACTTGTACCTGATAATTTGATAGTGGGGAATGGCAATTTCAGAGAAAATGCCAAAACTAATCAATAGTAATATTAATATCTTGAACTTCAAAATCTAATTACAGTCAGCTTTCCTGATACAAGTTTTCCAAATCAGGAACATGTACTGAGAACGTGTTGTCATGTTTTTTAAATATCACTCATCTCAGATAAATTGCTGTGTAACATCCATAAACATAAACATTAAGCAACATTTTTCTATCAATATCCTTTATGCAAAACTTTTTTTCATTATAGTATGTTTAGTCAATTATATAGTGACTGAGAGAGGCATAATGTAATGAAAAGCAGTGATCTATGTTTACTATGACCCACTATGGGGTTCCTTACTGTAAGACTTGCCTGAATGGCATTGCTCCAAGGCTAACTAATCACCCTACAATAACTGAGCTACTTTATATTATTGCATCTTCAAAGCACTCTTTCGATCACTAACCAAACCCTGCTTTACAGCTCCAACTTTACAGCTTAAGCGTTTCACTAATATCATGAGGGTGTGAGGAGGGAGTGGTTAGGACTAGACCAAACTGACAAATGTTTCAACACTGAATGCCAAAGGCGCTCATTGCAGGGGTGGAGATAAGCACCACAGGCGCACATCCCGAGACACGCAGGACTCAGCTGAAATGAGCACCACAGGCACTCATCACAAGACATGCAGGACTTAGCAACGGCCGCAAAAAAGGACTTAGGACCCAAAGCATGCAGATGGACTGTGGTGCTCGCAAAAATATGACTTTAACGGCCGAACCGCCGAACTGGAAAGACCTGCCAAAACACAGAAATATGCCTCAAATTAACTTACCCACTCACACACAGCACAGGGGGAGAGCCAGGGAGCCTGCGAGTGAGGTTGCAAGTTAATTTGAGGCATATTTGTTTTTTTTCACAATCAAAAATCTCAGAAGTGAGAAAAAAAATGGCTGCCGAAAAAACGTAAACAAGACGAAAACGAGGCCGAAGGATGTAAATACGAGCCCTAAGCACTAAGGCTTAACGCAAATCAGTAATACTTAATATAAGGCAGTAACATTTAACATAAGCCATTAACACTTAAACCAAGGCAGTAGGCCCACAAACTACACAGGCCTATAAAGTACACAGGGGAAGAGGCTCGCAAAGAGCGCCAAAGGCGCTCATTGAGAGCCATGCGATGATCCCCGAAGGCGCTCATCGTGGAGGTCGCAATGAGCACTGAAGGGGATCATTGCAAAGCAGGAAACGTGCAGCTTGGCAGGGGAGAAGCGATGAGCGCTGAAGTCGCTAGTTTTAAATGGAATTGATCATTTAAAAACTATTTTCGACAAACGTATGTTCAAACTTATAGCCTCTTTGCCTCAACTAATGTCATTGTCAAGATAAACCAACTTAACACACCTCTAGCCAATGAAGAACATTTGATCCTGTCTAGACATTAAATTGTGACTGAGAATTTAGGACTGCTTCTCAATAAGAATTGCCCCTACCCCATGCTGCTCTCATAAGTGGTTTGCAAGTTGATGTTTTAAAGTAAGTTTAATATTGTTTAATATTTAATAACTAGCGACTTGCCCGTCAAAAAATGACGGCAATGTGATGTATATGTTTGTGAAGTTGTTTAGTTATTTAAATATATTTTTGACCCTTGTAAGTATTGTGATATGAACATGTATTTTTTTAAAACGTTGATGTAATGGTTTTTTAAAATGAATTTTGTATCTGAAGAATTGTTCACTTTAATATACATAGAATCCAGAGGAAAGTAAAAAGTAAAAAGATTTTTTGAAACGTGCCGAATTTTAACATGAAGTTTAAAATATATGTAAGCAATAACCTTGAAAGTATATATTTTTAAAATTGAACTTTATTTTTTATGTAACTTTGGAAGTTTTGCAAAACATTTGTGTAATTTTGAACATTATAAACAGGAACATAGTAAATACATTTTGTAACATAATTTTGAATTAAAAGTATTAACATTTGAATGTAAAAACAGTTTAACTTTAAATTAATCAGTATTAACATGCAATTTGTATCAGAATAATTGTTAAGTTTAATATACATTGAATGTAGAGGAAGGCATACAGTAAAAACTCTCCTTAAACCGTACGTAATTAAAGTAATTCATTACTGAGCACATAAAGTGGCGATAAACATTAATGTAGGTAGTAATCTTAAGATAACAGAGAATATTTACATTGTGACTTAAAAGGTGCTTGAGCTCTTAACATGAACTTTGTAATATGTTGAATGAAATAACTTGAAAATATTGTTTTTAAACTTGTAACATTAGAAACATTAACATAGTGACTTAACATTTTATCATAATTTTTCATAGAAATGCAAGGCAAGTATTTTGTGAGGCGAATTATCCATAAACATGACTTCCATTAATTATGACTGAATTAAACAACCAATTGTTTTGTATTTTTGAATGTTTTTCCAAAATGTTTGCATGGCTTTAGTTTGTATCCTGCAAAGTTATAGTACTTCATAGTAGACAATGTTTTTAGTAAAAATACGTCCATCTTCTAATAAATCACCTTGACTCATTGTTTTCAATGTAAACTTTAATAGCCTGTGGATTTTTGCACCGTGACAACGCAACGTACAATTGACCATGTGCAAAAACTGGTTCTTCCAAGTAAATACCCACAGATTTGAAAGTTTGACCTTGTGATTTATTAATGGTCATGGCAAATGCCATAATAATGGGAAATTGTCTTCTTTGAAGTATAAAAGGGAGACTACTTTCACTTGGTGCTAAATCTATTCTTGGTATGAAAACTCTCTCTCTTTTATGGGTCCCAGTTAAAATTTCAGCATCTATAAAATGGTCCTTTAATTGTTGAACAATTAATCTTGTTCCATTGCATAGGCCTTTTTTGGGGTTCATATTTCGCAGTAACATGATAATTGCACCTTTCTTTAGCTGCAAAATATGTGGTGGCATTCCAGAAGGAGTTAAAGAGTTAATGAATTCAGTAGAAAAGTTTGCCTGACTTTCATTGTCATCAGCAAGTACAGAATCAGCACTGTGATAATTTCTTTGTGGTGCATTAATTTTTTTAAAGATTTCATTATTGAGTATTAATGCATCTTTATTTTAGTATAGCTTGGTTGGCAAGCTCGGAATATTCTTCGTTATTTATGCTCCCTTCAAATATAGCCGATATAATATCTTGTTGACAAATCATATGAGGTGGGATCTCTACAGTGTCGTCAGGTAAATGTAGTATTTTTTCTGTTCTGCCTTCTCCAATTTTAATAAGCCAATCATTGAAATCAGTTTGGCCTTCTGATCTCATATTTTGTTGCAGTTGAAGATGGGTAAAATGTTTCCATACTGTACTTGACTTTATACATGTTTCAATAATGTCTGTTCGATTTCCATGTACAACGACAGGTAATGTTTGTCTCAAATCGCCACCCAACAACATTACCTTTCCACCAAATGGAAAAATATTATCCATGACTTCACGAAGCAAACGGTCAATACATTGGAGGGCATAGCATGACATCATTGTGGCCTCATCTATTATAATTAATTTACATTTCTTCAATTTCTTTGCTTGTAATGATGTCATGCGAATATCTGACACAGAATTTTCTAAAATAGGCACTGGCAGTTTAAATCCACTATGAACAGTTCTTCCACCTTCTAATAAAAGTGCAGCAATTCCAGTAGTGGCAAACGCCATTGCTATTTTTCCTTGTGCTCGTACTGAACTCATTAATAAATTGTACAAATATGTTTTTCCTGATCCGCCAGGTCCATCAAGATAGAAATAACGCTCTGTCACCATGTCATCATCTATAGCATTTTTAATGGCATGAAATGCTTGCAATTGTAGTGTATTTAAAGTTGCAAGTCTTTCTTCTGTTCTTTCTGCTTGTAGTTGAATGTCATAGTCTTCAAAGTTAATGTCATCTATAAGACCTGGATCAGGCAAATTAAAACTTGCACAACTTAATCCATGAGTTAAAAAGACTTCTTGAATTTCCATTAACGCTTTTAAGTGTGCAATGGGTTCATTGTATTGTCGCATAAAGTCTTCAGCCATATTACTTTTAAAAGTCTCCCACAAAGCTAATGCATTTGGAGCATTTGAGAAGATACAAATAAAAGCAAATTGTTCTCTCATCTGTCGTGGCATTTGACATTGTGCTGCTTCTTCTAAACATCTTTCCCACTCTGTATCATCAGCGAGTAAGTTTCTATGTCTTGCAGCTAAATGGAAGGATTCATATACAATGTCATTAACAGTTCTTAATTGTTCAAAACTTTGTGCTCCTGGAACATTTAAAAGTAATATCCGTAAGCAAAAACGTTCAACATCTCTTGGACTGACTGTGTAAATTCGTGGAATTATTTTATTGCCTCTGGTTTTTCTTGCTCTCCATAATCCATTCACAAAAACATAGTGATATGGAATTTCAATATATAAGTATTGTGTTGCTTGAGCATCAGTGGAATTTAATGCAAACCATGCAGTTAGTGTAGTGTGACGATCTTCACTTTGTGCCAATGCATTCATTTCATTTCCAGCATGGAAATAGACTAAATGTCGTTGTGGCAAATGTACTGCTAACCTATATACTGCATGTGATCTATCATGCATTTCAAAATTTTAAAAGCCGCCAGATAGCTTCTGGCGCACTGACATAGCGAGCATCTACATGAGATGCAAGTTCATCTTGTACTAACTCTCTACTTTCAGGGTTGTCTGCACTTTTGACGACTACAGTAGCTGCATCGTAACCTTTGTAAATATATTTGTAGACATATTTAATGGATTTGATGGAAGTGCAGGCTTCTACGTTGATGTGGGCGTTGTACTTCATGAGTAAATGTGGATTGTATGGTACTACATATCTATTGTCCACTTTTTTTCCACGAATAATGGCACTATCTCCTTCTCTTCTTTTATAAAGTGGATATCCATCACAATTTGCATATGTTTTGTCTCTATAATCTTTTGGAAAATCTTTTGAACATTGATTATTTTCCATACATGGTGATTGTGGATTAAGGTCTCCACAGGGTCCATGAATCATGCGATGAGTAACAATCTCATATAGTCTACCATATAGTTCTGGATCTGGTAGTTCAGCAACTATGACTGCATCCACTTTGTCCGAAGTATCTAATTTATCTTTCTCTTGAAGTATTATGAGAAGATGTGCATGTGGAAGGCCTCTTTTTTGAAATTCAATGGTATATACATAAGCAAGACATTTGCCAAATAACTGATTTATAGTAAAGTCACGTATTAATTCATTTAATTTCATCTTAAAAACTCTGGCTACTAAATCTGGTCGATCTGAAGCACTTTGTCCAATAAGTAGATTTTGATTAATTTCTGGCCATTGTGGATTACATGTAAATGTCACAAATAAATCTGGTTTTCCAAATTTTGTCACAATAGCCATAGCATCATTGTATCTTTCTCTCATATTTCGAGGAGATCCTTGAAAAGAAGATGGTAAAATGATGGCTTTGCCAGCTGTCATGTCTCTGCTTGTAGCCACGTCAGCAACATAGTCCATGAGTCCACAATATTGTTCTACACGTAGTTTATCTTGTTGATATTTTATAAAGTTTAAATTATTTGCCTCAACTTGCAAATATGAATCAATAATCCATTGTTGTGTTAGTTTTCCACCACATAAAATTGGATTAAATTCATCTCTAATGGCAATTTGAGCAACTTTAAATTCAAGCATAGAAACATTATTTCGGATTCTGGCTTTAGCATTTGGGTAACTGGGAAGGGTTAATTTTGGTTGCCAACCTGCTTCTCCATGTGGGAAAAAGATGGGACATGTCATTGGATCTAAATTTGGACTTAAGATATTAATATTAATGAATAGTTGCTCCTCATTTCTGGGATATACTCTAATGTCTCTTTGAAATGGTGGTTCTCCTTCATCATTTTGAAAGACCATTGCAACCTCATTTGATGTTGGCAAGTTATAACGACGTTTATCAGTATGTCTGTCTCTTTTAAGCACCATATTAACCTTTGGCATGGGTAATTGATGTCTTTGTGCATGAAGTAGTTGTTCATTTTCTACTTCTGCCAATTTTTTGTAAGCTTTACTGTAGGGATTGTTGTCCATAATGTTATTTAGCTCTATAAAAACACTGGGTAAGCATTTTTTATTTTCTTCCATCTGCATACGTTGGTCAACAGCTTCCATTGTATCTAGGACATATAGTTGAGCGAATTTTCTTTGCTCTCCTTCCTCTGGATGTAAATGTGAAGTCTGATGATAAATTTGTCCTTGGACTTTAAAACAGTAAGTACCATATCCTGGTACATTAGCAGCCAATGTTGCCCCCATAGATGCAAATGATATGGCACTATTGTAGGATCTTATGTTTGTCTTAAAATTTTTGTAATTTGGAAAAGTAGGTTCAGTCATAATATTTTGTAAATAGGTTGGAAATTGTTTCCTTTCTGGAAGTTTGAACTTTCCTTTTTGACAACAACTAATAAATTGTCCATCTCTGGGTCTCCCTGTTTAAAATAATAAGCCTCACAAAATTGACATTGTGTACTCATGTCCCCACAACTATGAACCTCTACTGCTAAAGACTTGAGTAAAGGACAATTTGCAAAGCATATCGGATGTTGACTTTCATATTCATCAGGTGAAAAGTCATGAAATGTTTCAACAAGAGGTTCTAAGTGTTTAGTTTTTTTCGTGGATTTTCTTGGTATATGTTGTCCTTGTTTGGTTGAAATGTCCTTTAAGTTTTTAGTAAGAGTTTGTAAATGCTTTGTTTTTGTAGTTGCTTTTTTTGGTCTGTCTTGACTGGTATCTTGTAAAATGTCATCTGATGTTTTAGGAACAGTTTGTAAATGCTTTATTATCTTTTTATTTTTTTGGGTTGTATCTTTCATTTTTGCAGCTGATATTCTTTTATTTGCAAGTCTTTTGCGTTATTTTTCTCGTCGAATTTCTTTCTCCTCCGGTGTCTGCTGGGCGGCCCATCTCTCTTGTCTTTCTCTAGTTTGACTTCTTTTCTTCTCTTCTTTGGTCTCGTTATCAGCCATATTAATCTGTAAAGGAAAAAAAATAAATGTAATTGTGTATATTTTAATTTGTAATTCCTGTTAAAGATTCTTGTGCACAATTGGTGAAATAAAAGGCAAATCATTAATGTATCATTTATATTTAGTTAAATTTATAATTCCTGTCCTCACTGGCTAAGAATTTGGCCAATGGAATACTGCTGTAAATAAGCATGTAATATATTTTTTTTAAATAATGGTTTTATTTATTAAAAACGTTGTTTGTGGATAGATATTTACCACTGCAAAACTTCTTTGTTAAAAAAAAAAATGATGTGGTTATTGAGCTATGTATTGCATAGTAGCAATTTAAATAGAATAAGGGAGATAGTAAATTATTTTTTTTATTTTTCTATTGACATGGATGCAACTGAAAGCAGTTTCTTTAGTTTTATACTTTAGTACTTATTATACTGTACCTTGGTTGAAGTGTGATTTAAATCCGAATGTTTGTTGGTCC
This sequence comes from Discoglossus pictus, assembly GCA_027410445.1. Lineage (NCBI taxonomy): Eukaryota > Metazoa > Chordata > Amphibia > Anura > Alytidae > Discoglossus > Discoglossus pictus. Next base: position 215,162,454 of record CM050167.1, read on the forward strand.
TCGGTTAAAAATCGTTGTCCAATGGTGTGGTCCTCTGTTGGAAGTCCTCGTCCGATGGTGTGGTCCTGTGGCGATAGCCCTCGTCCGATGTTGTGGTCCTGTGGCGATAGCCCTCGTCCGATGTTGTGGTCCTTTGGTGAAAGTCCTCGTCCGATGGTCTGGTCCTGTGTTGAAATTCCTCGTCTGCTGGTCTGGTCCTGTGTTGAAATTCCTCGTCTGCTGGTCTGGTCCTGTGTTGAAAGTCCTCGTCCGATGGTCCGGTCCTGTGGAGAAAGTCCTCGTCCGATTGTCTTCACGCAATATCTCGTGTAATATAAAATAGAAAATGTTGTTTGAGTGAAATGTCTTTTAAATAAGTAAAAAATGTATGAATTTGGCTGTATTGTATCAGTTATGCTTATTTTTTTCTATATATTTTTTTTTTACTTTCTGTACAATCCCACGACTTTTGTTATTCTTATTTAAGGTTCTTAGTAAGGCTTGTGGGTTGTGATATATTAAATAAGAATATGAATTTATTTTGCTATGTGTTTATGTTATTTTTTGTACAATCCTGTTTTGTGCGCACCACTTGTGGTATACTTATTTAACCTTTATTGGGATGGTTATAGTTAGTGAAACATGAAATAATATAATTAATGTAGTTTGCTATGTGTTTGTGTTAGTTTTTGACAATCCTGTTTTGTGCGCACCACTTGTGCAAAAGTTATTTATTCTTGATTGTACTGGTTATAGGTTGTTAAACATTAAAGAAGAATGTTAATGTAGTTTCCTATGTGTTTGTGTGATTTTTTGTACAATGCTATTAGGTGCGCAACACTTTTGTTATTCTTAGTTTTGCTTCTTTGTAAGTCTTATAGGTTGTTAAACATTGAATAAGAAAGTTAATTTATTTTGCTATGTGTTTGTGTGAGTTTGTTCCAATTCTGTTTTGTGTGTAGCAGTTTGGGTCTCATTCAATTGCGATTTGGCTAATTGAATGGTGCCCTAAATAAGCACATAGCATATTTTTTTAAAGAAGTTTTTAGTCAGTGGAAAACTTTCTTTTAGATAGATTTTTAGTAACTAAAAACTTCTTTAAAAAAAAATGTTATGTTCTTATTTAGAGCCCTATTCAATTGTGCAAATTGCAATTGAATGAGGGCCTTTGTGTGTACCATATGTTGCATATGTTGCATAGTTTGCCCCTCATTCAATTGCATTTTTTACAATGTAATAGTACTCTAAGGCCGTCATTGAATTGCAATGTTGAAAATTGAATAGAGTTGTAAATAAGCACATCACATATATTTGTTAAAGAAGTTTTTACTTATTAAGCATCTATCTAAAAGCAAGGTTTTCACTAACAAAAAGTTATTTAAAAAATATATGTTATGTGATTATTTGGATCCCTATAGAATTAGCAAAATGGCAATTGAATAAGGGCCTAAAAGTGCTTATTTATAGCCATATTTAATTGTCCAAAATAGCAATTGAATGAGGGCCTTTGGTTACTGCATTTGTTATATTGTCAGCTCCTCATTCAATTGTGTTTTGGCCAATGGAATAGAGCTCAATATCAGCACAGAGCATATTTTTGTACCGAATTTTGTATTTAGTGAACTTGTATCCAAAAGCAACGTGTTCACTAAATAAAAAGTTCCTTTAAAAAATATGCTCTGTGCTTATATAGAGCCCTATTGAAATGGGCAAATCACATTTGAGTGAGGCCCTTGGCCATTAAAGATATATAGGTCCTCATTGAATTGCAATTTTGCCAATTGAAGAGGGCTCTATATAATCACATAACATATTTAGGGCCTCATTCTATTATCGGCCGTAAATCGGCCGTAAGGCTGCGATTCCTTGCGGGGGTTCAGTTAACTCGCGATTCTATTATACGGCCCCGCAAGGATCTCCTTTTACGGCCGGCCGCATATCTTGGAACCGGCCGTAATCTGTGAAATATAAAAACTGAAAAATAAATTCAAGCCTGCACTGTACAGCTCTGTAAATGCTAGGGATCATATTGGGGGACATGAGGATTAAAAGGAACCCACTCTCAAGCTTGCACATCTGCCCAAACCCGAGTTCAAATTAACTGTTTATTTGCCGGCTGCGGCGGGGGTGTGTCTGAGGTGCTCCAAGCACTCTGGACTTTTTACATGGATATTTTACGGATATTAAAAATTAAATATTTTACGGATTTGAGTACAGGATAATTATGTGCTATTTTTTCTAACACCTAAAATCACTTTATAGTCTTCTCAAAGTGCAGGATGGCTTTATTTGAGCTATTTTATGTGCTTAATTGGTGCTAGCGAGACCTTTTTCCTGCAAGTAACTGCGGCTCGTTTTTAGCCTTGCAGAGAGGTTTCCCGGAGCAATTGAATTGCAAATCTCTTGCGGCCGTTTTAGATCAAAGGCTTTCCTCCGGCGCGATCGGCCGCAAGAGATAGCAAGGCACCGGCCGCAAGCCTGCCGGAATCCCCGGCCGTAAGGGAATAGAATAGCCGAATAGCTTGCGGCCGGTCCTTGCGGCCCCGCAACGGCTGCGGCCGATAATAGAATGAGGCCCTTATTGAGCAAAGTTTTTAGTTATTGAAAACCTTGATTGTGGTTAGAAGTTCAGTAACTAAAAAGTTCTGTATAAAAAATATGTTATGTGCTTATATAGAGCCCTATTCAATTGAGGAAGTCGCAATTGAATAAGGCTAATGGTTCTTTCTTGTTTATACTTAATACTTTACCTTGATTGAAGTTTGGAATGACAGACGGTCCCCTCCTGCCAATCTTAATCCGCCGGTATTCTTGTAGTGTCTGTTTGAAAAAGAAAGTGAATTTGTTATTTGTATATTTATAATTTTTCATCTAGCAAAGCATGGCCTTTTGAGCATGTAATGTCTTGTTGTATCTTACCTCTTCTTCTTTGTTGGTGTTCTTTAAAAGGGATTGTGCTTCACAGTGCACAGTGCAAATTGTTGAGAGACGCTGTTGATGCAGAGTCTGTTTGAATATTAAAAGAAATAGAAAGATTCAGCTTTATATGATCTATTGAATTGCAGTAAATTAATGTCATTTAAATATACTTCTGTAATTATTTTCAATTGACCTTATTTTTTGTTGGGGGCTACACACATATGTCACATACATGAAGCACATTCCATAGTTAAATGTAATTATTTTGTGTACGTGTGACATATCAGTATACATGACTCATATTTAAATGGTTAAATTAACCATATATTTTTTTTTCCAACACACATAAATGTCTGTGTGTGAGATGTAACTATAGATGATACACATATATGTGCGTGTGACATATCAGTATACATGACATATAATGTCATTTAAATGTAGTTGTTTACTGATTTTGTTTTAAGCTAATTTTGTTGCAGTGGCAATACACATAAATGTGCGTGTCACATGTCACTATACATTATACACATATATGTCCGTGTCACATGTCAGTATGAAGGGGCAATACACATAAATGTGCGTGTCACATGTCAATATACATGATACACATATATGTCCGTGTCACATGTCACTATGCAGGGGCAATACACATAAATGTGCGTGTCACATGTCACTATACATTCTATACATATATGTGCGTGTCACATGTCACTATACATTATAGACATATATGTGCGTGTCAGATGTCACTATACATTATACACATATATGTGCGTGTCGTCACTATACATAAATCTCTGTTTAATATAGAATTATGTTTTTTTGTTGTTTTGTTAAATGAACCGTATTTTTTTTGTGAGCCTATACACATAAATGTGCCATATATGTCACTACATAAATCCTAGTTTATTTTTTTATTTGTTTGACCTGTCCTGATAATAAAATGTAATATATTATAGCTTACCTCTCAGTTGTAATTTGCACAATGCAAAGTAGTAAATTAGTAAAGAATTGTCTTCTCAAGTAAAATCAGCAGTTATCTCAGAAGTTACTCCGTTGATCACCTGAGGAGAAATGTATTCTTTTGTTTGAAATAGGCAGTATTTATAAACTTGTAGAAAGTTCTGGAAAGTGAGACCGTTAGAACGCAATACGCATGCGCTATTTGCGTTCCAGCTTACAATTTGCCTTCCATCCGCCATTTTCTGCGTATTACAGTTCAAAATGGTGTTTAATATGATTGTGATACGTTCCGCATAGTATGTGTTTCATTATTGCGAGTAAGTGTAGTGTAGTTACGTCTGAAGCCTCGTTTTCGTTTTGTTCGTCGGCCATTTTTTCTCTCGCTTAGCGATGGTATTAGTGTCTAAAGTGTTTTATTTTGATTTAAATGTAGGTGTAACTTTTTTTTTTGAGGTGCTGGCTAGTTCCTCTTGCTGTAGGTAAGCTTTTTATGTGTTTGTTGTGTGTCTTTCTTAAGTTTTAAATGTTTGTATGTCGGCGTGTTG